>JANJXV010000347.1:0-600000 GCA_024803745.1 Megascapheus bottae | reverse complement strand
ACTTCACACACCTCCATTCTATGACTTCACACACTTCAATTCTATGAATTCTCACACCTCCATTCTGTGACTTCACTCACCTCCATTCTGTGACTTCACGCACCTCCATTTTATGAGTTCACACATCTCCATTGTATGATTTCACACACCTCCATTCTGACTTCACACACCTCCATTCTATGAATTCACAGACCTAGAATCTGTGACTTCACTCATCTCAACCCTATGACTTCACACTTCTCCATTCTATAACTTCCCACACCTCCTTTCTATGACTTCACCCACCTACATTCAGCGACTTCACACCTCCATTCTGACTTCACACACCTCCATTCTGTGACTTCAGACACCTCCATTCTATGACTTCACACACCTCCATTCTATGACTTCATACACATCCATTCTATGACTTCACACACCTCCATTCTTTGCCTTCGCACACGTCTATTCTATGACTTCACACACCTTCATTCTTTCTTCACAAACATCCATTCTATGACTTCACACACATCCATTCTATGACTTCACACACATCCATTTTGTGACTTCACAAACCTCCATTCTGTGTTCACACACCTCAATTCTGTGACTTCACACACCTCCATTCTGACTTCACACACCTCAATTCTATGACTTCACACACCTCCATTCTATGACTTCACACACCTGCATTCTGTGACTTCACACACCTCCATTCTATGACTTCACACACCTCCATTGTGATTTCACACACCTGCGTTCTATGAGTTCACACACCTCAATTCTGACTTCAAACACCTCAATTCTATGACTTCACACACCTCCATTCTGACTTCACACACCTCCATTCTGTGACTTCAAACAACTCCATTCTATGATTTCAGACACCTCCATTGTATGATTTCACACACCTCCATTCTATGACTTCACACACCTCCATTCTATGACTTCACTCACCTCCATTCTGAATTCACACACCTCCATTCTGTGATTTCTCACACCTCCATTCTGACTTCACACACCTCCATTCTATGACTTCACTCACCTCCATTCTGAATTCACACACCTCCATTCTGTTACTTCTCACACCTCCATTCTGACTTAACACACCTCCATTCCATGACTTCACTCACCTCCATTATATGAGTTCACACACCTCCATTCTATGAGTTCACACACCTTCATTTTGACTTCACATACCTCCATTCTATGACTTCACACACCTTCATTCTTACTTCACAAACATCCATTCTATGAGTTCACACACCTCCATTCTATGAGTTCACACACCTCCAATTTGACTTCACACACCTCCATTCTATGACTTCACACACCTTCATTCTTACTTCAGAAACATCCATTCTGTGACTTCACACACGTCCATTCTATGACTTCACAAACCTCCATTCTGTGACTTCACACACCTCCATTCTAGGACTTCACACACCTCCATTCTGTGGCTTCACACACCTCCATTCTGAGTTCACACACCTCCATTCTGTGACTTCACACACCTCCATTCTGTGACTTCACACACCTCCATTCTGTGACTTCACACACCTCGATCCTATGACTTCACACACCTCCATTCTATGAATTCACACACCTCCATTCTGTGATTTCACACACCTCCATTCTATGACTTCACACACCTCCATTCTATGGCTTCACACACCTCATTTCTGAGTTGACACACCTCCATTCTGTGATTTCACACACCTCCAATCTGACTTCACACACCTCCATTCTATGACTTCACACACCTCCATTCGTTGACATCAAAAACAACCATTCTATGACTTCACACAACTCCATTGTGACTTCACCCACCTCCATTCTATGAATTCACACACCTCCATTTTATGACTTCACACACCTCCATTCTATGACTTCACACACCTCCATTCTGTGACTTCACACACCTCCATTCTATGTCTTCACAAACCTCCATTCTGAGTTCACAGTCCTCCATTCTATGACTTCACTCACCTCCATTCTATGACTTCACACACCTCCATTCTATGACTTCACACACCTCCATTCTGTGACTTCACACACCTCCATTCTATGACTTCACACACCTCCATTCTATGACTTCACACACCTGCAATTTTACTTCACACACCTTCATTCCATGAGTTCACACACCTGCGTTGTGGCTTCACACATCTCCATTCTATGATTTCACACACCTCCATTTTGACTTCACAGACCTCCATTCTGACTTCACACACCTCTATTCTGTGTCTTCACAGACCTCCATTCTGTGACTTCACACACCTCCATTTTGACTTCACACACTTCAATTCTGTGACTTCACACACCTCCTGTTGTGAGCCAGAGTGGAATCAAACTCTACCTTGGCTTGCATCAGACGATGGCTTTATTGTCTTATTGCTTTCTGGCCCTATTCTATGCAAATGACCTGAGAATTACCATATGAATGTAAAACCTGGAGGTTCCCTGGGTCAGGAGGAGGGAAGAAGGAGGAGTGGAAAATAAACCGGCAGTCTCGGCAGTCTTTACCTGGACTGCGGACATCCCGGACCCGCTGTGTCTGTCTCTCTTCTATTTCTTGCTAGTCCTTGCCCCTGATTTCAGGAACCCCAATCTGCGAACCCTGGTTTGCCGCCGGTTGGCCCCTGCAACCTCCATTTTGTGACTTCACACACTTCCATTCTTTGACTTCACACACCTCCATTCTTGGACTTCACACACCTCCATTCCATGACTTCACACACCTCTATTCTATGACTTCACACACCTCCATTCTATGCATTCACACACCTCCATTTTGACTTCACACACCTCCATTCTATGACTTCACACACTTTCATTCTTACTTTAGAAACATCCATTCTATGACTTCACTCACCTCCATTCTGAATTCACAAACCTCCATTCTGTGACTTCTCACACCTGCATTCTGTGTTCACACACCTCCATTCTGTGACTTCACACACCTCCATTCTGTGACTTCACACACCACCTTTTTGACTTCACACACCTCCATTCTGTGACTTCACACACCTCTATTCTGTGACTTCACACACCTCCGTTTTGACTTCACACACTTCCATTCTGTGACTTCACACACCTCCATTCTGTAACTTCACACACCTCTATTGTTTCACTTCACACACCTCCATTCTTTGACTTCACACACCTCCATTCCATGACTTCACACACCTCCATTCTATGAGTTCACACACCTCCATTCTATGAGTTCACACACCTCCAATTTGACTTTACACACCTCCATTCTATGACTTCACACACCTTCATTCTTACTTCAGAAACATCCATTCTCTGACTTCACACACCTCCATTCTATGACTTCACAAACCTCCATTCTGTGACTTCACACACCTCCATTCTAGGACTTCACACACCTCCATTCTGTGGCTTCACACACCTCCATTCTGAGTTCACACACCTCCATTCTGTGACTTCACACACCTCCATTCTGTGACTTCACACACCTCCATTCTGTGACTTCACACACCTTGATCCTATGACTTCACACACCTCCATTCTATGAATTCACACACCTCCATTCTGTGATTTCACACACCTCCATTCTATGACTTCACACACCTCCATTCTGTGACTTCACACACCTCCATTCTGAGTTCACACACCTCTATTCTATGACTTCACAAACCTCCATTCTGAGTTCACAGACCTCCATTCTATGACTTCACACACTTCCATTCTATGACTTCACACACCTCCATTCTGACTTCACACACCTCCATTCTGACTTCACACACCTCAATTCTTTGACTTCACACACCTCCATTCTATGATTTCACACACCTCCATTCTATGACTTCACACACCTCCATTCTATGGCTTCACACACCTCATTTCTGAGTTGACACACCTCCATTCTGTGATTTCACACACCTCCAATCTGACTTCACACACCTCCATTCTATGACTTCACACACCTCCATTCGTTGACATCAAAAACAACCATTCTATGACTTCACACAACTCCATTGTGACTTCACCCACCTCCATTCTATGAATTCACACACCTCCATTTTATGACTTCACACACCTCCATTCTATGACTTCACACACCTGCATTCTGTGACTTCACACACCTCCATTCTATGTCTTCACAAACCTCCATTCTGAGTTCACAGTCCTCCATTCTATGACTTCACACACCTCCATTCTGTGACTTCACACACCTCCATTCTATGACTTCACACACCTCCATTCTGTGACTTCACACACCTCCATTCTATGACTTCACACACCTCCATTCTGTGACTTCACACACCTCCATTCTATGACTTCACACACCTCCATTCTATGACTTCACACACCTGCAATTTTACTTCACACACCTTCATTCTATGAGTTCACACACCTGCGTTGTGGCTTCACACACCTCCATTATATGATTTCACACACCTCCATTCTGACTTCACAGACCTCCATTCTGACTTCACACACCTCTATTCTGTGTCTTCCCAGACCTCCATTCTGTGACTTCTCACACCTCCATTTTGACTTCACACACTTCAATTCTGTGACTTCACACACCTCCTGTTGTGAGCCAGAGTGGAATCAAACTGTACCTTGGCTTGCATCAGATGATGGCTTTATTGTCTTATTGCTTTCTGTCCCTATTCTATGCAAATGACCTGAGAATTACCATATGAATGTAACACCTGGAGGTTCCCTGGGTCAGGCGGAGGGAAGAAGGAGGTGTGGAAAATAAACCGGCAGTCTCGGCAGTCTTTACCTGGACTGCGGACACCCCGGACCCGCTGTGTCTGTCTCTCTTCTATTTCTTGCTAGTCCTTGCCCCTGATTTCAGGAACCCCAATCTGCGAACCCTGGTTTGCCGCCGGTTGGCCCCTGCAACCTCCATTCTGTGACTTCACACACCTCCATTCTTTGACTTCACACACCTCCATTCTTGGACTTCACACACCTCCATTCCATGACTTCACACACCTCTATTCTATGACTTCACACACCTCCATTCTATGCGTTCACACACCTCCATTTTGACTTCGCACACCTCCATTCTATCACTTCACACACCTTCATTCTTACTTTAGAAACATCCATTCTATGACTTCACTCACCTTCATTCTGAATTCACAAACCTCCATTCTGTGACTTCTCACACCTGCATTCTGTGTTCACACACCTCCATTCTTTGACTTCAAACACCTCCATTCTGTGAATTCACACACCTCCATTCTATGAGTTCACACACCTTCATTTTGACTTCACACAACTCCATTCTATGACTTCACACACCTTCATTCTTACTTCAGAAACATCCATTCTATGACTTCACACACCTCCATTATATGACTTCACAAACCTCCATTCTGTGACTTCACACACCTCCATTCGAGTTCACACACCTCCATTCTGTGACTTCACACACCTCCATTTTGACTTCACACACCTCCATTCTATGACTTCACACACTTCAATTCTATGAATTCTCACACCTCCATTCTGTGACTTCACTCACCTCCATTCTGTGACTTCACGCACCTCCATTTTATGAGTTCACACATCTCCATTGTATGATTTCACACACCTCCATTCTGACTTCACACACCTCCATTCTATGAATTCACAGACCTAGAATCTGTGACTTCACTCATCTCAACCCTATGACTTCACACTTCTCCATTCTATAACTTCCCACACCTCCTTTCTATGATTTCACCCACCTACATTCAGCGACTTCACACCTCCATTCTGACTTCACACACCTCCATTCTGTGACTTCAGACACCTCCATTCTATGACTTCACACACCTCCATTCTATGACTTCATACACATCCATTCTATGACTTCACACACCTCCATTCTTTGCCTTCGCACACGTCTATTCTATGACTTCACACACCTTCATTCTTTCTTCACAAACATCCATTCTATGACTTCACACACATCCATTCTATGACTTCACACACATCCATTTTGTGACTTCACAAACCTCCATTCTGTGTTCACACACCTCAATTCTGTGACTTCACACACCTCCATTCTGACTTCACACACCTCAATTCTATGACTTCACACACCTCCATTCTATGACTTCACACACCTGCATTCTGTGACTTCACACACCTCCATTCTATGACTTCACACACCTCCATTGTGATTTCACACACCTGCGTTCTATGAGTTCACACACCTCAATTCTGACTTCAAACACCTCAATTCTATGACTTCACACACCTCCATTCTGACTTCACACACCTCCATTCTGTGACTTCAAACACCTCCATTCTATGATTTCAGACACCTCCATTGTATGATTTCACACACCTCCATTCTATGACTTCACACACCTCCATTCTATGACTTCACTCACCTCCATTCTGAATTCACACACCTCCATTATGTGATTTCTCACACCTCCATTCTGACTTCACACACCTCCATTCTATGACTTCACTCACCTCCATTCTGAATTCACACACCTCCATTCTGTTACTTCTCACACCTCCATTCTGACTTAACACACCTCCATTCCATGACTTCACTCACCTCCATTATATGAGTTCACACACCTCCATTCTATGAGTTCACACACCTTCATTTTGACTTCACATACCTCCATTCTATGACTTCACACACCTTCATTCTTACTTCACAAACATCCATTCTATGAGTTCACACACCTCCATTCTATGAGTTCACACACCTCCAATTTGACTTCACACACCTCCATTCTATGACTTCACACACCTTCATTCTTACTTCAGAAACATCCATTCTGTGACTTCACACACGTCCATTCTATGACTTCACAAACCTCCATTCTGTGACTTCACACACCTCCATTCTAGGACTTCACACACCTCCATTCTGTGGCTTCACACACCTCCATTCTGAGTTCACACACCTCCATTCTGTGACTTCACACACCTCCATTCTGTGACTTCACACACCTCCATTCTGTGACTTCACACACCTCGATCCTATGACTTCACACACCTCCATTCTATGAATTCACACACCTCCATTCTGTGATTTCACACACCTCCATTCTATGACTTCACACACCTCCATTCTGTGACTTCACACACCTCCATTCTGAGTTCACACACCTCTATTCTATGACTTCACAAACCCCCATTCTGAGTTCACAGACCTCCATTCTATGACTTCACACACTTCCATTCTATGACTTCACACACATCCATTCTGACTTCACACACTTCCATTCTGACTTCACACACCTCAATTCTTTGACTTCACACAACTCCATTCTATGATTTCACACACCTCCATTCTATGACTTCACACACCTCCATTCTATGGCTTCACACACCTCATTTCTGAGTTGACACACCTCAATTCTGTGATTTCACACACCTCCAATCTGACTTCACACACCTCCATTCTATGACTTCACACACCTCCATTCGTTGACATCAAAAACAACCATTCTATGACTTCACACAACTCCATTGTGACTTCACCCACCTCCATTCTATGAATGCACACACCTCCATTTTATGACTTCACACACCTCCATTCTATGACTTCACACACCTCCATTCTGTGACTTCACACACCTCCATTCTATGTCTTCACAAACCTCCATTCTGAGTTCACAGTCCTCCATTCTATGACTTCACACATCTCCATTCTATGACTTCACACACCTCCATTCTATGACTTCACACACCTCCATTCTGTGACTTCACACACCTCCATTCTATGACTTCACACACCTCCATTCTATGACTTCACACACCTGCAATTTTACTTCACACACCTTCATTCCATGAGTTCACACTCCTGCGTTGTGGCTTCACACACCTCCATTCTATGATTTCACACACCTCCATTCTGACTTCACAGACCTCCATTCTGACTTCACACACCTCTATTCTGTGTCTTCACAGAACTCCATTCTGTGACTTCACACACCTCCATTTTGACTTCACACACTTCAATTCTCTGACTTCACACACCTCCTGTTGTGAGCCAGAGTGGAATCAAACTGTACCTTGGCTTGCATCAGACGATGGCTTTATTGTCTTATTGCTTTCTGGCCCTATTCTATGCAAATGACCTGAGAATTACCATGTGAATGTAAAACCTGGAGGTTCCCTGGGTCAGGAGGAGGGAAGAAGGAGGAGTGGAAAATAAACCGGCAGTCTCGGCAGTCTTTACCTGGACTGCGGACATCCCGGACCCGCTGTGTCTGTCTCTCTTCTATTTCTTGCTAGTCCTTGCCCCTGATTTCAGGAACCCCAATCTGCGAACCCTGGTTTGCCGCCGGTTGGCCCCTGCAAACTCCATTCTGTGACTTCACACACTTCCATTCTTTGACTTCACACACCTCCATTCTTGGACTTCACACACCTCCATTCCATGACTTCACACACCTCTATTCTATGACTTCACACACCTCCATTCTATGCGTTCACACAAATCCATTTTGACTTCACACACCTCCATTCTATGACTTCACACACCTTCATTCTTACTTTAGAAACATCCATTCTATGACTTCACTCACCTCCATTCTGAATTCACAAACCTCCATTCTGTGACTTCTCACACCTGCATTCTGTGTTCACACACCTCCATTCTGTGACTTCACACACCTCCATTCTGTGACTTCACACACCACCTTTTTGACTTCACACACCTCCATTCTGTGACTTCACACACCTCCACTCTGTGACTTCACACACCTCCGTTTTGACTTCACACACTTCCATTCTGTGACTTCACACACCTCCATTCTGTGACTTCACACACCTCTATTGTTTCACTTCACACACCTCCATTCTTTGACTTCACACACCTCCATTCCATGACTTCACACACCTCCATTCTATGAGTTCACACACCTCCATTCTATGAGTTCACACACCTCCAATTTGACTTTACACACCTCCATTCTATGACTTCACACACCTTCATTCTTACTTCAGAAACATCCATTCTCTGACTTCACACACCTCCATTCTATGACTTCACAAACCTCCATTCTGTGACTTCACACACCTCCATTCTAGGACTTCACACACCTCAATTCTGTGGCTTCACACACCTCCATTCTGAGTTCACACACCTCCATTCTGTGACTTCACACACCTCCATTCTGTGACCACACACCTCCATTCTGTGACTTCACACACCTCGATCCTATGACTTCACACACCTCCATTCTATGAATTCACACACCTCCATTCTGTGATTTCACACACCTCCATTCTATGACTTCACACACCTCCATTCTGTGACTTCACACACCTCCATTCTGAGTTCACACACCTCTATTCTATGACTTCACAAACCCCCATTCTGAGTTCACAGACCTCCATTCTATGACTTCACACACTTCCATTCTATGACTTCACACACCTTCATTCTGACTTCACACACCTCCATTCTGACTTCACACACCTCAATTCTTTGACTTCACACACCTCCATTCTATGATTTCACACACCTCCATTCTATGACTTCACACACCTCCATTCTATGGCTTCACACACCTCATTTCTGAGTTGACACACCTCCATTCTGTGATTTCACACACCTCCAATCTGACTTCACACACCTCCATTCTATGACTTCACACACCTCCATTCGTTGACATCAAAAACAACCATTCTATGACTTCACACAACTCCATTGTGACTTCACCCACCTCCATTCTATGAATGCACACACCTCCATTTTATGACTTCACACACCTCCATTCTATGACTTCACACACCTCCATTCTGTGACTTCACACACCTCCATTCTATGTCTTCACAAACCTCCATTCTGAGTTCACAGTCCTCCATTCTATGACTTCACACACCTCCATTCTATGACTTCACACACCTCCATTCTATGACTTCACACACCTCCATTCTGTGACTTCACACACCTCCATTCTATGACTTCACACACCTCCATTCTGTGACTTCACACACCTCCATTCTATGACTTCACACACCTCCATTCTATGACTTCACACACCTGCAATTTTACTTCACACACCTTCATTCCATGAGTTCACACTCCTGCGTTGTGGCTTCACACACCTCCATTCTATGATTTCACACACCTCCATTCTGACTTCACAGACCTCCATTCTGACTTCACACACCTCCATTCTATGACTTCACACACCTGCAATTTTACTTCACACACCTTCATTCCATGAGTTCACACTCCTGCGTTGTGGCTTCACACACCTCCATTCTATGATTTCACACACCTCCATTCTGACTTCACACACCTCCATTTTGACTTCACACACTTCAATTCTCTGACTTCACACACCTCCTGTTGTGAGCCAGAGTGGAATCAAACTGTACCTTGGCTTGCATCAGACGATGGCTTTATTGTCTTATTGCTTTCTGGCCCTATTCTATGCAAATGACCTGAGAATTACCATATGAATGTAAAACCTGGAGGTTCCCTGGGTCAGGAGGAGGGAAGAAGGAGGAGTGGAAAATAAACCGGCAGTCTCGGCAGTCTTTACCTGGACTGCGGACATCCCGGACCCGCTGTGTCTGTCTCTCTTCTATTTCTTGCTAGTCCTTGCCCCTGATTTCAGGAACCCCAATCTGCGAACCCTGGTTTGCCGCCGGTTGGCCCCTGCAACCTCCATTCTGTGACTTCACACACTTCCATTCTTTGACTTCACACACCTCCATTCTTGGACTTCACACACCTCCATTCCATGACTTCACACACCTCTATTCTATGACTTCACACACCTCCATTCTATGCATTCACACACCTCCATTTTGACTTCACACACCTCCATTCTATGACTTCACACACCTTCATTCTTACTTTAGAAACATCGATTCTATGACTTCACTCACCTCCATTCTGAATTCACAAACCTCCATTCTGTGACTTCTCACACCTGCATTCTGTGTTCACACACCTCCATTCTGTGACTTCACACACCTCCATTCTGTGACTTCACACACCACCTTTTTGACTTCACACACCTCCATTCTGTGACTTCACACACCTCCACTCTGTGACTTCACACACCTCCGTTTTGACTTCACACACTTCCATTCTGTGACTTCACACACCTCCATTCTGTGACTTCACACACCTCTATTGTTTCACTTCACACACCTCCATTCTTTGACTTCACACACCTCCATTCCATGACTTCACACACCTCCATTCTATGAGTTCACACACCTCCATTCTATGAGTTCACACACCTCCAATTTGACTTTACACACCTCCATTCTATGACTTCACACACCTTCATTCTTACTTCAGAAACATCCATTCTCTGACTTCACACACCTCCATTCTATGACTTCACAAACCTCCATTCTGTGACTTCACACACCTCCATTCTATGACTTCACACACCTCCATTTTGTGGCTTCACACACCTCCATTCTGAGTTCACACACCTCCATTCTGTGACTTCACACACCTCCATTCTGTGACTTCACACACCTCCATTCTGTGACTTCACACACCTCGATCCTATGACTTCACACACCTCCATTCTATGAATTCACACACCTCCATTCTGTGATTTCACACACCTCCATTCTATGACTTCACACACCTCCATTCTGTGACTTCACACACCTCCATTCTGAGTTCACACACCTCTATTCTATGACTTCACAAAACCCCATTCTGAGTTCACAGACCTCCATTCTATGACTTCACACACTTCCATTCTATGACTTCAAACACCTTCATTCTGACTTCACACACCTCCATTCTGACTTCACACACCTCAATTCTTTGACTTCACACACCTCCATTCTATGATTTCACACACCTCCATTCTATGACTTCACACACCTCCATTCTATGGCTTCACACACCTCATTTCTGAGTTGACACACCTCCATTCTGTGATTTCACACACCTCCAATCTGACTTCACACACCTCCATTCTATGACTTCACACACCTCCATTCGTTGACATCAAAAACAACCATTCTATGACTTCACACAACTCCATTGTGACTTCACCCACCTCCATTCTATGAATTCACACATCTCCACTTTATGACTTCACACACCTCCATTCTATGACTTCACACAGCTCCATTCTGTGACTTCACACACCTCCATTCTATGTCTTCACAAACCTCCATTCTGAGTTCACAGTCCTCCATTCTATGACTTCACACACCTCCATTCTATGACTTCACACACCTCCATTCTATGACTTCACACACCTCCATTCTGTGACTTCACACACCTCCATTCTATGACTTCACACACCTCCATTCTGTGACTTCACACACCTCCATTCTATGACTTCACACACCTGCAATTTTACTTCACACACCTTCATTCTATGAGTTCACACACCTGCGTTGTGGCTTCACACACCTCCATTCTATGATTTCACACATCTCCATTCTGACTTCACAGACCTCCATTCTGACTTCACACACCTCTATTCTGTGTCTTCACAGACCTCCATTCTGTGACTTCACACACCTCCATTTTGACTTCACACACTTCAATTCTGTGACTTCACACACCTCCTGTTGTGAGCCAGAGTGGAATCAAACTGTACCTTGGCTTGCATCAGACGATGGCTTTATTGTCTTATTGCTTTCTGGCCCTATTCTATGCAAATGACCTGAGAATTACCATATGAATGTAACACCTGGAGGTTCCCTGGGTCAGGCGGAGGGAAGAAGGAGGTGTGGAAAATAAACCGGCAGTCTCGGCAGTCTTTACCTGTACTGCGGACATCCCGGACCCGCTGTGTCTGTCTCTCTTCTATTTCTTGCTAGTCCTTGCCCCTGATTTCAGGAACCCCAATCTGCGAACCCTGGTTTGCCGCCGGTTGGCCCCTGCAACCTCCATTCTGTGACTTCACACACCTCCATTCTTTGACTTCACACACCTCCATTCTTGGACTTCACACACCTCCATTCCATGACTTCACACACCTCTATTCTATGACTTCACACACCTCCATTCTATGCGTTCACACACCTCCATTTTGACTTCACACACCTCCATTCTATGACTTCACACACCTTCATTCTTACTTTAGAAACATCGATTCTATGACTTCACTCACCTCCATTCTGAATTCACAAACCTCCATTCTGTGACTTCTCACACCTGCATTCTGTGTTCACACACCTCCATTCTGTGACTTCACACACCTCCATTCTGTGACTTCACACACCACCTTTTTGACTTCACACACCTCCATTCTGTGACTTCACACACCTCCACTCTGTGACTTCACACACCTCCGTTTTGACTTCACACACCTCCATTCTGTGACTTCACACACCTCCATTCTGTGACTTCACACACCTCTATTGTTTCACTTCACACACCTCCATTCTTTGACTTCACACACCTCCATTCCATGACTTCACACACCTCCATTCTATGAGTTCACACACCTCCATTCTATGAGTTCACACACCTCCAATTTGACTTTACACACCTCCATTCTATGACTTCACACACCTTCATTCTTACTTCAGAAACATCCATTCTCTGACTTCACACACCTCCATTCTATGACTTCACAAACCTCCATTCTGTGACTTCACACACCTCCATTCTATGACTTCACACACCTCCATTCTGTGGCTTCACACACCTCCATTCTGAGTTCACACACCTCCATTCTGTGACTTCACACACCTCCATTCTGTGACTTCACACACCTCCATTCTGTGACTTCACACACCTCGATCCTATGACTTCACACACCTCCATTCTATGAATTCACACACCTCCATTCTGTGATTTCACACACCTCCATTCTATGACTTCACACACCTCCATTCTGTGACTTCACACACCTCCATTCTGAGTTCACACACCTCTATTATATGACTTCACAAAACCCCATTCTGAGTTCACAGACCTCCATTCTATGACTTCACACACTTCCATTCTATGACTTCAAACACCTTCATTCTGACTTCACACACCTCCATTCTGACTTCACACACCTCAATTCTTTGACTTCACACACCTCCATTCTATGATTTCACACACCTCCATTCTATGACTTCACACACCTCCATTCTATGGCTTCACACACCTCATTTCTGAGTTGACACACCTCCATTCTGTGATTTCACACACCTCCAATCTGACTTCACACACCTCCATTCTATGACTTCACACACCTCCATTCGTTGACATCAAAAACAACCATTCTATGACTTCACACAACTCCATTGTGACTTCACCCACCTCCATTCTATGAATTCACACATCTCCACTTTATGACTTCACACACCTCCATTCTATGACTTCACACAGCTCCATTCTGTGACTTCACACACCTCCATTCTATGTCTTCACAAACCTCCATTCTGAGTTCACAGTCCTCCATTCTATGACTTCACACACCTCCATTCTATGACTTCACACACCTCCATTCTATGACTTCACACACCTCCATTCTGTGACTTCACACACCTCCATTCTATGACTTCACACACCTCCATTCTGTGACTTCACACACCTCCATTCTATGACTTCACACACCTGCAATTTTACTTCACACACCTTCATTCTATGAGTTCACACACCTGCGTTGTGGCTTCACACACCTCCATTCTATGATTTCACACATCTCCATTCTGACTTCACAGACCTCCATTCTGACTTCACACACCTCTATTCTGTGTCTTCACAGACCTCCATTCTGTGACTTCACACACCTCCATTTTGACTTCACACACTTCAATTCTGTGACTTCACACACCTCCTGTTGTGAGCCAGAGTGGAATCAAACTGTACCTTGGCTTGCATCAGACGATGGCTTTATTGTCTTATTGCTTTCTGGCCCTATTCTATGCAAATGACCTGAGAATTACCATATGAATGTAACACCTGGAGGTTCCCTGGGTCAGGCGGAGGGAAGAAGGAGGTGTGGAAAATAAACCGGCAGTCTCGGCAGTCTTTACCTGTACTGCGGACATCCCGGACCCGCTGTGTCTGTCTCTCTTCTATTTCTTGCTAGTCCTTGCCCCTGATTTCAGGAACCCCAATCTGCGAACCCTGGTTTGCCGCCGGTTGGCCCCTGCAACCTCCATTCTGTGACTTCACACACCTCCATTCTTTGACTTCACACACCTCCATTTTTGGACTTCACACACCTCCATTCCATGACTTCACACACCTCTATTCTATGACTTCACACACCTCCATTCTATGCGTTCACACACCTCCATTTTGACTTCACACACCTCCATTCTATGACTTCACACACCTTCATTCTTACTTTAGAAACATCCATTCTATGACTTCACTCACCTCCATTCGGAATTCACAAACCTCCATTCTGTGACTTCTCAGACCTGCATTCTGTGTTCACACACCTCCATTCTTTGACTTCAAACACCTCCATTCTGTGAATTCACACACCTCCATTCTATGAGTTCACACACCTTCATTTTGACTTCACACAACTCCATTCTATGACTTCACACACCTTCATTCTTACTTCAGAAACATCCATTCTATGACTTCACACACCTCCATTATATGACTTCACAAACCTCCATTCTGTGACTTCACACACCTCCATTCGAGTTCACACACCTCCATTCTGTGACTTCACACACCTCCATTTTGACTTCACACACCTCCATTCTATGACTTCACACACTTCAATTCTATGAATTCTCACACCTCCATTCTGTGACTTCACTCACCTCCATTCTGTGACTTCACGCACCTCCATTTTATGAGTTCACACATCTCCATTGTATGATTTCACACACCTCCATTCTGACTTCACACACCTCCATTCTATGAATTCACAGACCTCGAATCTGTGACTTCACTCATCTCAACCCTATGACTTCACACTTCTCCATTCTATGACTTCCCACACCTCCTTTCTATGACTTCACCCACCTCCATTCAGCGACTTCACACCTCCATTCTGACTTCACACACCTCCATTCTGTGACTTCACACACCTCCATTCTATGACTTCACACACCTCCATTCTATGACTTCATACACATCCATTCTATGACTTCACACACCTCCATTCTTTGCCTTCGCACACCTCTATTCTATGACTTCACACACCTTCATTCTTTCTTCACAAACATCCATTCTATGACTTCACACACATCCATTTTTTGACTTCACACACATCCATTTTGTGACTTCACAAACCTCCATTCTGTGTTCACACACTTCAATTCTGTGACTTCACACACCTCCATTCTGACTTCACACACCTCAATTCTATGACTTCACACACCTCCATTCTATGACTTCACACACCTGCATTCTGTCACTTCACACACCTCCATTCTATGACTTCACACACCTCCATTGTGATTTCACACACCTGCGTTCTATGAGTTCACACACCTCAATTCTGACTTCAAACACCTCAATTCTATGACTTCACACACCTCCATTCTGACTGCACACACCTCCATTCTGTGACTTCAAACACCTCCATTCTATGATTTCAGACACCTCCATTGTATGATTTCACACACCTCCATTCTATGACTTCACACACCTCCATTCTATGACTTCACTCACCTCCATTCTGAATTCACACACCTCCATTCTGTGATTTCTCACACCTCCATTCTGACTTCACACACCTCCATTCTATGACTTCACTCACCTCCATTCTGAATTCACACACCTCCATTCTGTTACTTCTCACACCTCCATTCTGACTTAACACACCTCCATTCCATGACTTCACACACCTCCATTATATGAGTTCACACACCTCCATTCTATGTGTTCACACAACTTCATTTTGACTTCACATACCTCCATTCTATGACTTCACACAACTTCATTCTTACTTCACAAACATCCATTCTATGACTTCACACACCTCCATTATATGACTTCATAAACCTCCCTCCTGTGACTTCACACACCTCCATTCTGAGTTCACACACCTCCATTCTGTGACTTCACACACCTCCATTTTGACTTCACAAACCTCCATTCTATGACTTCACGCACTTCACATCTATGACTTCACACACCTCCATTCTTTGACTTCACACACCTCCATTGTGAGTTCACACACCTCCATTGTGAGTTCACACACCTCCATTCTGTGACTTCACATACCTCCATTTGTGACTTCACACACCTGCATTTGTGACTTCACACACCACCTTTTTGACTTCACACACCTCCATTCTATGAATTCACACACTTCCAATCTGTGACTTCACACACCTCAATTCTGTGACTTCACACACCTCTATTGTTTGACTTCACACACCTCCATTCTATGACTTCACACACTTCAATTCTATGAATTCTCACACCTCCATTCTGTGACTTCACTCACCTCCATTCTGTGACTTCACGCACCTCCATTGTGAGTTCACACACCTCCATTCTGTGACTTCACACACCTCCATTCTGTGACTTCACACACCTCCATTCTATGACTTCACACACCTCCATTCTATGACTTCACACACCTCCTTTCTGTGACTTCACGCACCTCCATTCCATGACTTCACACACCTCCATTGTGACTTCACACACCATGATACTATGATTTCACACACCTCCATTCTCACTTCACACACCTCCATTCTATGCCTTCACACACCGCCATTCTGACTTCACACAGCTCCATTCTGTGACTTCACAAACCTCCATTCTATGACTTCACACACCTCCATTCTGTGACTTCACACACTTCCATTCTATTTCTTCACACACTTTCATTGTGACGTCACACACCTCCATTTTATGAGTTCACACATCTCCATTCTATGATTTCACACACCTCCATTCTGACTTCACACACCTCCATTCTAAGACTTCACAGACCTCGAATCTGTGACTTCACTCATCTCAACCCTATGACTTTACACTTCTCCATTCTATGACTTCCCACACCTCCTTTCTATGATTTCACCCACAACCATTCAGTGAATTCACACCTCCATTCTGACTTCACACACCTCCATTCTGTGACTTTACACACCTCCATTCTATGACTTCACACACCTCCATTCTATGACTTCACACACATCCATTCTATGACTTCACACACCTCCATTCTTTGCCTTCACACACCTCCATTCTATGACTTCACACACCTTCATTCTTTCTTCACAAACATCCATTCTATGACTTCACACACATCCATTCTATGACTTCACACACCTCCATTCTGTGTTCACTCACCTCTATTCTGTGACTTCACACACCTCTATTCTGACTTCACACACCTCCATTCTATGATTTCACACACCTCCATTCTATGACTTCACACACCTGCTTTCTGTGATTTCACACACCTCCATTCTATGACTTCACACACCTCCATTGTGATTTCACACACCTCCGTTCTATGAGTTCACACACCTCCATTCTGATTTCAAACACCTCAATTCTATGACTTCACACACCTCCATTCTGACTTCACACACCTCCATTCTGTGACTTCAAACACCTCAATTCTATGATTTCAGGCACCTCCATTGTATGATTTCACACACCTCCATTCTATGACTTCACACACCTCCATTCTATGACTTCACTCACCTCCAATCTGAATTCACACACCTCCATTCTGTGACTTCTCACACCTCTATTCTGACTCCACACACCTCCATTCCATGACTTCACACACCTCCATTGTATGAGTTCACACACCTCCATTCTATGAGTTCACACACCTTCATTTTGACTTCACATACCTCCATTCTATGACTTCACACACCTTCATTCTTACTTCACAAACATCCATTCTATGACTTCACACACCTCCATTATATGACTTCATAAACCTCCCTTCTGTGACTTCACACACCTCCATTCTGAGTTCACACACGTCCATTCTGTGACATCACACACCTCCATTTTGACTTCACACACCTCCATTCTATGACTTCACACACTTCAATTCTATGCCTTCACACACCTCCATTCTGTGACTTCAAACACCTCCATTGTGAGTTCACACACCTCCATTCTGTGACTTCACACACCTCCATTCTGTGACTTCACACACCTCCATTCTATGACTTCACACACCTCCATTCTATGACTTCACACACCTCCATATTATGAATTCACACACCTCAATTCTGTGACTTCACACACCTCCATTCTATGACTTCACACACATCCATTCTATGACTTCACACACCTCCATTCTTTGCCTTCACACACCTCCATTCTATGACTTCACACACCTTCATTCTTTCTTCACAAACATCCATTCTATGACTTCACACACATCCATTCTATGACTTCACACACCTCCATTCTGTGTTCACTCACCTCTATTCTGTGACTTCACACACCTCTATTCTGACCTCACACACCTCCATTCTATGATTTCACACACCTCCATTCTATGACTTCACACACCTGCTTTCTGTGATTTCACACACCTACATTCTATGACTTAACACACCTCCATTGTGATTTCACACACCTCCGTTCTATGAGTTCACACACCTCCATTCTGATTTCAAACACCTCAATTCTATGACTTCACACACCTCCATTCTGACTTCACACACCTCCATTATGTGACTTCAAACACCTCAATTCTATGATTTCAGGCACCTCCATTGTATGATTTCACACACCTCCATTCTATGACTTCACACACCTCCATTCTATGACTTCACTCACCTCCAATCTGAATTCACACACCTCCATTCTGTGACTTCTCACACCTCTATTCTGACTCCACACACCTCCATTCCATGACTTCACACACCTCCATTGTATGAGTTCACACACCTCCATTCTATGAGTTCACACACCTTCATTTTGACTTCACATACCTCCATTCTATGACTTCACACACCTTCATTCTTACTTCACAAACATCCATTCTATGACTTCACACACCTCCATTATATGACTTCATAAACCTCCCTTCTGTGACTTCACACACCTCCATTCTGAGTTCACACACGTCCATTCTGTGACATCACACACCTCCATTTTGACTTCACACACCTCCATTCTATGACTTCACACACTTCAATTCTATGCCTTCACACACCTCCATTCTGTGACTTCAAACACCTCCATTGTGAGTTCACACACCTCCATTCTGTGACTTCACACACCTCCATTCTGTGACTTCACACACCTCCATTCTATGACTTCACACACCTCCATTCTATGACTTCACACACCTCCATTATATGAATTCACACACCTCAATTCTGTGACTTCACACACCTCCATTCTATGACTTCACACACCTCCATTGTGACTTCACACACCTCGATTCTATGATTTAACACACCTCCATTCTGACTTCACACACCTCCATTCTATGACTTCACACACCTCCATTCTGACTTCACACAGCTCCATTCTGTGACTTCACAAAACTCCATTCTATGATTTCACAAACCTCCATACTATGACTTCACACACCTCCATCTATGACTTCACACACCTCCATTCTGAGTTAACACACCTCCATTCTATGACTTCACACACCTCCATTCTGAATTCCCAGACCTCCATTTTATGACTTGACACACCTCCATTCTGTGACTTCACACACCTCCATTCTATGACTTCACACACTTCCATTCTGTGACTTCGAACACCTCCATTCTATGATTTAACACACCTCCATTGTATGACTTCACAACCTCCACTGTATGACTTCACACATCTCCATTCTATGACTTTACTCACCTCCATTCTGAATTCACACACCTCCATTCTGTGACTTCTCACACCTCCATTCTGACTTCACACACCTCCATTCCATGACTTCACACACCTCCATTCTATGAGTTCACACACCTCCATTCTGTGACTTCACACACCTCCATTGTGAGTTCACACACCTCCATTCTGTGACTTCACACACCTCCATTCTGTGACTTCACACACCTCCATTCCATGACTTCAAACACCTCCATTCTATGACTTCACACACCTCCATTCTATGAATTCACACACGTCCATTCTGTGACTTCAGACACCTACATTCTATGACTTCACTCACCTCCATTCTTTGACTTCACCTACCTCCATTCTGAGTTCACACCCCTCCATTCTGTGACTTCACACACCTTCATTCTGTGACTTCACACACCTCCATTCTATGACTTCACACAACTCCATTCTATGACTTCACACACCTCCATTCTGTGATTTCACACACCTCCATTCTATGACTTCACACACCTCCATTGTGACCTCACACACCACGATTCTATGATTTCACACACTTCCATTTTGACTTCACACACCTCCATTCTATGCCTTCACTTACTGCCATTCTGACTTCACACAGCTTCATTCTGAGACTTCACAAACCTCCATTCTATGATTTCACACACCTCCATACTATGACTTCACACACCTCCATCTATGACTTCACACACCTCCATTCTGAGTTCACATACCTCCATTCTGTGACTAAACACACCTCTATTTGTGACTTCACACACCACCTTTTTGACTTCACACACCTCCGTTTTGACTTCACACACTTCCAATCTGTGACTTCACACACCTCCATTCTGTGACTTCACACACCTCTATTGTTTGACTTCACACACCTCCATTCTTTGACTTCACACACCTCCATTCTATGAGTTCACACACATTCAGTCTTACTTTAGAAACATCCATTCTATGACTTCACACACCTCCATTGTATGTCTTCACAAACCTCCATTCTGTGACTTCACACACCTCAATTTTGTGACTTCACACGTCTATTCTGACTTCACACACCTCCATTCTATGACTTCACACACTTCCATTCTATGACTTCACACACCTCCATTCTGTGACTTCACACACCTCTATTGTAAGTTCAAACACCTCCATTCTGTGACTTCACACACCTCCAATCTGTGATTTCACACACCTCCATTCTATGAATTCACACACCTCCATTCTATGACTTCACACACCTCAATTCTGTGACTTCACACTCATCCATTCTATGACTTCACACACCTCCATTGTGATTTCACACACCTGCGTTCTATGAGTTCACACACCTCAATTCTGTCTTCAAACACCTCAATTCTATGACTCCACACACCTCCATTCTGACTTCACACACCTCCATTCTGTGACTTCAAACACCTCCATTCTATGATTTCAGACACCTCCATTGTATGATTTCATACACCTCCATTCTATGACTTCACACACCTCCATTCTATGACTTCACTCACCTCCATTCTGAATTCACACACCTCCATTCTGTGATGTCTCACACCTCCATTCTGACTTCACACACCTCCATTCTATGACTTCACTCACCTCCATTCTGAATTCACACACCTCCATTCTGTTACTTCTCACACCTCCATTCTGACTTAACACACCTCCATTCCATGACTTCACACACCTCCATTATATGAGTTCACACACCTCCATTCTATGAGTTCACACACCTTCATTTTGACTTCACATACCTCCATTCTATGACTTCACACAACTTCATTCTTACTTCACAAACATCCATTCTATGACTTCACACACCTCCATTATATGACTTCGTAACCTCCCTTCTGTGACTTCACAGACCTCCATTCTGAGTTCACACACCTCCATTCTGTGACTTCACACACCTCCATTTTGACTTCACAAACCTCCATTCTATGACTTCACGCACTTCACATCTATGACTTCACACACCTCCATTCTTTGACTTCACACACCTCCATTGTGAGTTCACACACCTCCATTGTGAGTTCACACACCTCCATTCTGTGACTTCACATACCTCCATTTGTGACTTCACACACCTCCATTTGTGACTTCACACACCACCTTTTTGACTTCACACACCTCCATTCTATGAATTCACACACTTCCAATCTGTGACTTCACACACCTCAATTCTGTGACTTCACACACCTCTATTGTTTGACTTCACACACCTCCATTCTATGACTTCACACACTTCAATTCTATGAATTCTCACACCTCCATTCTGTGACTTCACTCACCTCCATTCTGTGACTTCACGCACCTCCATTGTGAGTTCACACACCTCCATTCTGTGACTTCACACACCTCCATTCTGTGACTTCACACACCTCCATTCTATGACTTCACACACCTCTATTCTATGACTTCACACACCTCCTTTCTGTGACTTCACGCACCTCCATTCCATGACTTCACACACCTCCATTGTGACTTCACACACCATGATACTATGATTTCACACACCTCCATTCTCACTTCACACACCTCCATTCTATGCCTTCACACACCGCCATTCTGACTTCACATAGCTCCATTCTGTGACTTCACAAACCTCCATTCTATGACTTCACACACCTCCATTCTGTGACTTCACACACTTCCATTCTATTTCTTCACACACTTTCATTGTGAGGTCACACACCTCCATTTTATGAGTTCACACATCTCCATTTATGATTTCACACACCTCTATTCTGACTTCACACACCTCCATTCTATGACTTCACAGACCTCGAATCTGTGACTTCACTCATCTCAACCCTATGACTTTACACTTCTCCATTCTATGACTTCCCACACCTCCTTTCTATGACTTCATCCACATCCATTCAGTGAATTCACACCTCCATTCTGACTTCACACACCTCCATTCTGTGACTTTACACACCTCCATTCTATGACTTCACACACCTCCATTCTATGACTTCACACACATCCATTCTATGACTTCACACACCTCCATTCTTTGCCTTCACACACCTCCATTCTATGACTTCACACACCTTCATTCTTTCTTCACAAACATCCATTCTATGACTTCACACACATCCATTCTATGACTTCACACACATTCATTATGTGACTTCACAAACCTCCATTCTGTGTTCACACACCTCTATTCTGTGACTTCACACACCTCTATTCTGACTTCACACACCTCCATTCTATGATTTCACACACCTCCATTCTATGACTTCACACACCTTCTTTCTGTGACTTCACACACCTCCATTCTATGACTTCACACACCTCCATTGTGATTTCACACACCTCCGTTCTATGAGTTCACACACCTCCATTCTGATTTCAAACACCTCAATTCTATGACTTCACACACCTCCATTCTGACTTCACACACCTCCATTCTGTGACTTCAAATACCTCCATTCTATGATTTCAGGCACCTCAATTGTATGATTTCACACACCTCCATTCTATGACTTCACACACCTCCATTCTATGACTTCACTCACCTCCATTCTGAATTCACACACCTCCATTCTGTGACTTCTCACACCTCTATTCTGACTTCACACACCTCCATTCCATGACTTCACACACCTCCATTGTATGAGTTCACACACCTCCATTCTATGAGTTCACACACCTTCATTTTGACTTCACATACCTCCATTCTATGACTTCACACACCTTCATTCTTACTTCACAAACATCCATTCTATGACTTCACACACCTCCATTATATGACTTCATAAACCTCCCTTCTGTGACTTCACACACCTCCATTCTGAGTTCACACACCTCCATTCTGTGACTTCCCACCTCCATTCTGACTTCACACACATCCATTCTGTGACTTCACACACCTCCATTATATGACTTCACACACCTCCATTCTATATCTTCACACACATCCAATCTATGACTTCACACACCTCCAATCTGTGACTTCACACACCTCCATTCTATGACTTCACACACCTTCATTCTTACTTCACAAACATACATTCTATGACTTCACACACCTCCATTCTATGACTTCACACACCTACATTCTTTGACTTCACACACCTCCATTCTGTGTTCACACACCTCAATTCTGAGACTTCACACAACTCCATTCTGACTTCACACACCTCCATTCTATGACTTCACACACCTCCATTCTATGACTTCACACACTTCCATTGTGAAATCACACACCTCCATTCTATGAGTTCACACACCTCCATTCTGACTTCACACACCTCCACTCTATGACTTCACACTCCTCCATTCTCTGGCTTCCCACACCTCCTTTCTATGACTTCACCCACCTCTATTCTATGACTTCACACCTCCATTCTGACTTCACACACCTCCATTCTGTGACTTCACACACCTCCATTATATGATATCACACACCTTCATTCTATGACTTCACACACCTCCATTCTATGACTTCACACACTTCCATTGTGACGTCACACACCTCCATTCTATGAGTTCACACACCTAAATTCTGTGACTTCACACACCTCCATTCTATGACTTCACACACCTCCATTCTGACTTCACACACCTCTATTGTATGACTTCGCACACCTCCATTCTGATATCACAAACCTCCATTCTATGACTTCACAGACCTCGAATCTGTGACTTCACTCGCCTGCATTCTATGACTTTACATTCCTCCATTCTATGACTTCCCACACCTCTTTCTATGACTTCACACACCTTCATTTTTACTTCAGAAACATCCATTCTATGACTTCACACACCTCCATTCTATGACTTCACAAACCTCCATTCTTTGACTTCACACTTCTCCATTCTGAGTTCACACAACTCCATTCGGTGACTTCACACATCTCCATTCTGACTTCACACACCTCCATTCTATGACTTCACACACTTCCATTCTATGACTTCACACACCTCTATTCTGTGACTTCACAAACCTCCATTCTGAGTTCACACACCTCCATTCTGTGACTTCACACACCTCCATTCTGTGACTTCACACACCTCCATTGTGTGACTTCACACACTTCCATTCTATGACTTCATAAACCTCCCTTTTATAATTTCACACACCTCCATTCTGTGACTTCACACACCTCCATTCTATGACTTCGTACCGTCCATTCTGTGACTTCAAACACCTCCATTCTATGACTTCACACACTTCCATTCTATGACTTCACACACCTCCATTTTATAACTTCACACACCTCCATTTTATGACTTCACACACCTCCATTCTGAGTTTACACACCTCCATTCTATGACTTCACACAACTCCATTCTTTGACGTCACACCTTTATTCTATGACTTCATACAACTTCATTCTTACTTTACAAACATCCGTTCTATAACTTCACACACCTCCATTCTACGACTTCAAACAGCTCCATTCTGTGACTTCACACACCTCTATTCTATGACTTCACACACCTCCATTCTGTGACTTCACACACCTCCATTGTATGACTTCACACACTTCCATTATGACGTCACTCACTTCCATTCTATGAGTTCACACACCTCCGTTCTGACTTCAAACACCTACATTCTATGACTTCAAACACCTCCATTCTGTATTCACACAGCTCCATTCTGTGACTTCACACACCTCCATTCTATGAAATCATACCCGTCCATTCTGTGACTTCACACACCTCCATTCTTTGACTTCACACATCTCCATTCTGTGACTTCACCCACCTCCATTCTGTGACTTCCCACACCTCCATTCTCCGAATTCACACCCCTCCAATTTGACTTCACATACCTCCATTCTATGACTTCACACACCTCCTTTCTGTGACTTCACACACCTCCATTCTGTGACTTCACAAACCTCCATTCTATAATTTCACACACCTCCAAACTATGACTTCACACACCTACATTTTATGACGTCACACACCTCAATTTTGACTTCACTCACCTCCATTATGTGACTCCACACACCTCGCTTCTGTGACTTCACACACCTCCATTCTATGACTTCACACACTTCCATTCTATGACTTCACACACCGCCATTCCGTGACTTCACACACCTGCATTGTGAGTTCACACACCTCCATTCTGTGACCTCACACACCTCCATTCTGCGATTTCACACACCTCCATTCTGAGATGTCACACCTCCATTCTATGAATTCACACACCTCCATTCTGTGATTTCACACACCTCAATTCTATGACTTCACACAACTCCATTCTGTCACTTCACACATCTGCATTCTGAGTTCACACACCTCCATTCTGTGACTTCACACACCTCCATTCTGTGACTTCACACACCTCCATTCTATGACTTCACACACCTCCATTCTGTGACTTCAACTACCTCCATTCTATGACTTCACAAACCTCCATTCTCTGACTTCACACACCTCCATTCTGTGACTTCACAAACCTCCATTCTATGATTTCACACACCTCCAATCTATGACTTCACACACCTCCATTTTATGACGTCACAGACCTCCATTTTGACTTGTCCCACCTCCATTATGTGACTTCACACACCTCTCTTCTGTGACTTCACACACCTCCATTCTATGACTTCACACACCTTCACTGTATGACTTCGCACACCTCCATTCTATGACTTCACACACTTCCATTCTATGATTTCACATACATTCATACGATGACTTCACACACCTCCATTCTGTGACTTCACACACCTCCATTCTGAGTTCACACACCTCCATTCTGTGACTTCACAAACCTCTATTCTATGATTTCACACACCTCCATTCTATGACTTCTCACACTTCCATTTTAGGACGTCACACACCTCCATTTTGACTTCACACACTTCCATTCTGTGACTTCACACACCTCCATTCTATGACTTCACACACTTCCATTGGGACGTCACACACCTCCATTCTATGAGTTCACACACCTACAATCTATGACTTCACACACCTTCATTCGACTTCACACACCTCCATTCTATGACTTCACAGACCTCGAATCTGTGACTTCACTCACCTCCAATCTATGACTTCCCACACCTCCTTTCTATGACTTCACACCTCCATTCTGACTTCACAAACCTCCATTATGTGACTTCACACACCTCCATTATATGCCATCACACAACTCCGTTCTATGACTTCACACACCTCCATTCTATGACTTCACACACCTCCATTCTGTGACTTCACACACCTCCATTCTATGACTTCACACACCTTCATTCTTACTTCACAAACATACATTCTATGACTTCACACACCTCCATTCTATGACTTCACACACTTCCATTCTTTGACTTCACACACCTCCATTCTGTGACTTCACAAACCTCCATTATGTGACTTCACACACCTCCATTATATGCCATCACACAACTCCGTTCTATGACTTCACACAGCTCCATTCTGTGACTTCACACACCTCCATTCTCCGACTTCACACACCTCCATTCTATGACTTCACACATCCATTTTGACTTCACATACCTCCAATATATAACTTCAAACACCTCAATTCTGTGACTTCACACACCTCCATTCTATGAAATCATACCCGTCCATTCTGTGACTTCACACACCTCCATTCTTTGACTTCACACACCTCCATTCTGTGACTTCCCACACCTCCATTCTCCGA
The DNA here is from genome assembly GCA_024803745.1 of Megascapheus bottae. NCBI lineage: Eukaryota > Metazoa > Chordata > Mammalia > Rodentia > Geomyidae > Megascapheus > Megascapheus bottae. The sequence continues at coordinate 571,726 of JANJXV010000347.1, read as the reverse complement.
CTTCCCACCCCTCCAATTGACTTCACATACCTCCATTCTATGACTTCACACACCTCCATTCTGTCACTTCACACACATCCATTCCATGATTTCACACACCTCCAATCTATGACTTCACACACCTACATTTTATGACGTCACACACCTCCATTTTGACTTCACACACCTCCATTATGTGACTCCACACACCTCCCTTCGGTGACTTCACACACCTCCATTCTATGACTTCACACACTTCCATTCTATGACTTCACACACCGCCATTCCGTGACTTCACACACCTGCATTGTGAGTTCACACACCTCCATTCTCTGACCTCACACACCTCCATTCTGCGATTTCACACACATCCATTCTGAGATGTCACACCTCCATTCTATTAATTCACACACCTCCATTCTGTGATTTCACACACCTCAATTCTATGACTTCACACAACTCCATTCTGTCACTTCACACATCTCCATTCTGAGTTCACACACCTCCATTCTGTGACTTCACAAACCTCCATTCTGTGACTTCACACACCTCCATTGTATGACTTCACACACCTCCATTCTGTGACTTCACAAACCTCCATTCTATGATTTCACACACCTCCAATCTATGACTTCACACACATCCATTTTATGACGTCACACACCTCCATTTTGACTTCTCGCACCTCCATTATATGACTGCACACACCTCTCTTCTGTGACTTCACACACCTCCATTCTATGACTTCACACACCTTCATTGTATGACTTCGCACACCTCCATTCTATGACTTCACACACTTCTATTCTATGATTTCACATACCTTCATACGATGACTTCACACACCTCCATTCTGTGACTTCACACACCTCCATTCTGAGTTCACACACCGCCATTCTGTGACTTCACAAACCTCTATTCCATGATTTCACACACCTCCATTCTATGATTTCTCACACCTCCATTTTAGGACCTCACACACCTCCATTTTGACTTCACACACTTCCATTCTGTGACTTCACACACCTCCATTCTATGACTTCACACACTTCCATTGGGACGTCACACACCTCCATTCTATGAGTTCACACACCTACATTCTATGACTTCACACACCTTCATTCGACTTCACACACCTCCATTCTATGACTTCACAGACCTCGAATCTGTGACTTCACTCACCTCCAATCTATGACTTCACACTCCTCCATTCTATGACTTCCCATACCTCCTTTCTATGACTTCACACCTCCATTCTGACTTCACACACCTCCATTATGTGACTTCACACAACTCCATTATATGACGTCACACAACTCCGTTCTATGACTTCACACACCTCCATTCTATGACTTCACACACCTCCATTCTGTGACCTCACACACCTCCATTCTATGACTTCACACACCTTCATTCTTACTTCACAAACATATATTCTATGATTACACACCTCCATTCTATGACTTCACACACCTCCATTCTTTGACTTCACACACCTCCATTCTGTGACTTCACACACCTCCATTCTGTGACTTCACACAGCTCCATTCTGTGACTTCACACACTTCCATTCTCCGACTTCAGACACCTCCATTCTATGACTTCACCCATCCATTTGACTTCACACAACTCAAATATATATCTTCAAACACCTCAATTCTGTGACTTCACACACCTCCATTCTATGAATTCATACCCGTCCATTCTGTGACTTCACACACCTCCATTCTGTGCCTTCACACACCTCCATTCTGAGTTCACACACCTCCATTCTGTGACTTCACAAACCTCTATTCTATGATTTCACACACCTCCATTCTATGACTTCTCACACTTCCATTTTAGGACGTCACACACCTCCATTTTGACTTCACACACTTCCATTCTGTGACTTCACACACCTCCATTCTATGACTTCACACACTTCCATTGGGACGTCACACACCTCCATTCTATGAGTTCACACACCTACATTCTATGACTTCACACACCTTCATTCGACTTCACACACCTCCATTCTATGACTTCACAGACCTCGAATCTGTGACTTCACTCACCTCCAATCTATGACTTCACACTCCTCCATTCTATGACTTCCCACACCTCCTTTCTATGACTTCACACCTCCATTCTGACTTCACACACCTCCATTATGTGACTTTACACACCTCCATTATATGCCGTCACACAACTCCGTTCTATGACTTCACACACCTCCATTCTATGACTTCACACACCTCCATTCTGTGACTTCACACACCTACATTCTATGACTTCACACACTTTCATTCATACTTCACAAACATACATTCTATGACTTCACACACCTCCATTCTATGACTTCACACACTTCCATTCTTTGACTTCACACACCTCCATTCTGTGACTTCACACACCTCCATTCTGTGACTTCACACACCTCCATTCTGTGACTTCACACAGCTCCATTCTGTGACTTCACACACCTCCATTCTCCGACTTCATACACCTCCATTCTATGACTTCACACATCCATTTTGACTTCACACACCTCCAATATATAACTTCAAACACCTCAATTCTGTGACTTCACACACCTCCATTCTATGAAATCATACCCGTCCATTCTGTGACTTCACACACCTCCATTCTTTGACTTCACACACCTCCATTCTGTGACTTCCCACACCTCCATTCTCCGACTTCCCACCCCTCCAATTGACTTCACATACCTCCATTCTATGACTTCACAAACCTCCATTCTGTCACTTCACACACCTCCATTCCATGATTTCACACACTTCCAATCTATGACGTCACTCACCTCCATTCTATGAGTTCACACACCTCCGTTCTGACTTCAAACACCTACATTCTATGACTTCAAACACCTCCATTCTGTATTCACACAGCTCCATTCTGTGACTTCACAAAACTCCATTCTATGATTTCACACACCTCCATACTATGACTTCACACAACTCCATCTATGACTTCACACACCTGCATTCTGACATCACACACCTCCATTCTATGACTTCACAGACCTCAAATCTGTGACTTCACTCACCTGCACTCTATGACTTCACACTCCTAATTCTATGACTTTCCACACCTCCTTTCTATAACTTCACCACCTCCAATCTATGACTACACACCTCCATTCTGACTTCACACACCTTCATTCGACTTCACACACCTCCATTCTATGACTTCACAGACCTCGAATCTGTGACTTCACTCACCTCCAATCTATGACTTCACACTCCTCCATTCTATGACTTCCAACACCTCCTTTCTATGACTTCACACCTCCATTCTGACTTCACACACCTCCATTATGTGACTTCACACACCTCCATTATATGCCGTCACACAACTCCGTTCTATGACTTCACACACCTCCATTCTATGACTTCACACACCTCCATTCTGTGACTTCACACACCTCCATTCTATGACTTTACACACTTTCATTCATACTTCACAAACATACATTCTATGACTTCACACACCTCCATTCTATGACTTCACACACTTCCATTCTTTGACTTCACACACCTCCATTCTGTGACTTCACACACCTCCATTCTGTGACTTCACACACCTCCATTCTGTGACTTCACACACCTCCATTCTCCGACTTCATACACCTCCATTCTATGACTTCACACATCCATTTTGACTTCACACACCTCCAATATATAACTTCAAACACCTCAATTCTGTGACTTCACACACCTCCATTCTATGAAATCATACCCGTCCATTCTGTGACTTCACACACCTCCATTCTTTGACTTCACACACCTCCATTCTGTGACTTCCCACACCTCCATTCTCCGACTTCCCACCCCTCCAATTGACTTCACATACCTCCATTCTATGACTTCACACACCTCCATTCTGTCACTTCACACACCTCCATTCCATGATTTCACACACTTCCAATCTATGACGTCACTCACCTCCATTCTATGAGTTCACACACCTCCGTTCTGACTTCAAACACCTACATTCTATGACTTCAAACACCTCCATTCTGTATTCACACAGCTCCATTCTGTGACTTCACAAAACTCCATTCTATGATTTCACACACCTCCATACTATGACTTCACACAACTCCATCTATGACTTCACACACCTGCATTCTGACATCACACACCTCCATTCTATGACTTCACAGACCTCAAATCTGTGACTTCACTCACCTGCACTCTATGACTTCACACTCCTAATTCTATGACTTTCCACACCTCCTTTCTATAACTTCACCACCTCCAATCTATGACTACACACCTCCATTCTGACTTCACACACCTTCATTCTGTGAATTCACACACCTCCATTCTATGTGTTCACATACCTCCATTCTATGACTTCACACAACTTCATTCTTACTTCAGAAACATCCATTCTATGACTTCACACAACCCCATTCTATGACTTCACAAACCTCCATTCTGTGACTTCACACACCTCCATTCTGAGTTTACACAACTCCATTCGGTGACTTCACACACCTCCATTCTGACTTCACACACCTCCATTCTATGACTTCACACACTTCCATTCTATGACTTCACACACCTCCATTCTGTGACTTCACACACCTCCATTCTGTGTTCACACACCTCCATTCTATGACTTCACACACCTCCATTCTGTGACTTCACACACCTCCATTCTGTGACTTCACACACTTCCATTCTATGACTTCACACACCTCCATTCTATGAATTCACACATCCATTTTGACTTTACACACCTCCAATATATGACTTCAAACACCTCAATTCTGTGACTTCACACACCTCCATTCTATGAATTCACACATCCATTTTGACTTCACACACCTCCTATATATGACTTCAAACACCTCAATTCTGTGACTTCACACACCTCCATTCTATGAGTTCATACCATCCATTCTGTGACTTCACACACCTCCATTCTATGACTTCACACACTTCCATTCTGTGACTTCCCACACCTCCATTCTGTGACTTCACACACCTCCATTCTATGACTTCACACACCTCTATTCTGACGTCACACACCTCCATTCTATGACTTCACACACCTCCATTCTGACTTCACACACCCCATTCTATGACTTCGCACACCTCTATTCTGACTTCACACACCTCCATTCTGTGACTTCACACACCTCCATTCGATGACTTCACACACCTACATTCTTTTACTTCACACACAACCATTTTGACTTCACACCTCCATTCTGTGACTTCACACACTTACATTTGTGACTTCTCACACCACCTTTTTGACTTCACACATCTCCATTCTGTGACTTCACACACCTCCATTCTGTGACTTCACACACCTCCATTCTGTGATTTCACACACCTGCCTTCCGTGACTTCACCCACCTCCATTCTATGACTTCACACACCTCCATTCTATGACTTCACACACTTCCATTCTATGACTTCACACACCTCTATTCTATGACTTCACACACCTCCATTCTATGAGTTCTCACACCTGTATTCTGACTTCACACACCTCCATTGTATGACTTCACGCATCTTCTTTCTGTAACTTCCCACACTTCCAATGTTTGACTTCACAAACCTCCATTCCATGACTTCACACACCTCCATTCTATGAGTGCACACACCTCCATTCTTTGACTTCACACACCTCCATTTTGACTTCACACACCTACATTCTGTGACTTCACACACCTCCATTTGTGACTTCACACACCACCATTTTGATTTCACACACCACCATTCTGTGACTTCACACACCTCCATTCTTTGACTTCACACACTTCCGTTTTGACTTCACACACTTCCATTCTGTGACTTCACACACCTCCATTTTGTGACTTCAGAAACCTCTATTCTATGATTTCACACACCTCCATTTTAGGACGTCACACACCTCCATTTTGACTTCACACACTTTCATTCTGTGACTTCACACACCTCCATTCTATGATTTCACATACCTTCATGCGATGACTTCACACACCTCCATTCTGTGACTTCACACACCTCCATTCTGAGTTCAAACACCTCCATTCTGTGACTACCCAAACCTCTATTCTATGATTTCACACACCTCCATTCTATGACTTCACACACCTCCATATTAGGACGTCACACACTTCCATTTTGACTTCACACACTTCCATTCTGTGACTTCACACACCTCCATTCTATGACTTCACACACTTCCATTGGGACGTCACACACCTCCATTCTATGAGTTCACACACCTACATTCTATGACTTCACACACCTTCATTCGACTTCACACACCTCCATTCTATGACTTCACAGACCTCGAATCTGTGACTTCACTCACCTCCAATCTATGACTTCACACTCCTCCATTCTATGACTTCCCACACCTCCTTTCTATGACTTCACACCTCCATTCTGACTTCACACACCTCCATTATGTGACTTCACACACCTCCATTATATGCCGTCACACAACTCCGTTCTATGACTTCACACACCTCCATTCTATGACTTCACACACCTCCATTCTGTGACTTCACACACCTACATTCTATGACTTTACACACTTTCATTCATACTTCACAAACATACATTCTATGACTTCACACACCTCCATTCTATGACTTCACACACTTCCATTCTTTGACTTCACACACCTCCATTCTGTGACTTCACACACCTCCATTCTGTGACTTCACACACCTCCATTCTGTGACTTCACACAGCTCCATTCTGTGACTTCACACACCTCCATTCTCCGACTTCATACACCTCCATTCTATGACTTCACACATCCATTTTGACTTCACACACCTCCAATATATAACTTCAAACACCTCAATTCTGTGACTTCACACACCTCCATTCTATGAAATCATACCCGTCCATTCTGTGACTTCACACACCTCCATTCTTTGACTTCACACACCTCCATTCTCCGACTTCCCACCCCTCCAATTGACTTCACATACCTCCATTCTATGACTTCACAAACCTCCATTCTGTCACTTCACACACCTCCATTCCATGATTTCACACACTTCCAACCTATGACGTCACTCACCTCCATTCTATGAGTTCACACACCTCCGTTCTGACTTCAAACACCTACATTCTATGACTTCAAACACCTCCATTCTGTATTCACACAGCTCCATTCTGTGACTTCACAAAACTCCATTCTATGATTTCACACACCTCCATACTATGACTTCACACAACTCCATCTATGACTTCACACACCTGCATTCTGACATCACACACCTCCATTCTATGACTTCACAGACCTCAAATCTGTGACTTCACTCACCTGCACTCTATGACTTCACACTCCTAATTCTATGACTTTCCACACCTCCTTTCTATAACTTCACCACCTCCAATCTATGACTACACACCTCCATTCTGACTTCACACACCTTCATTCGACTTCACACACCTCCATTCTATGACTTCACAGACCTCGAATCTGTGACTTCACTCACCTCCAATCTATGACTTCACACTCCTCCATTCTATGACTTCCAACACCTCCTTTCTATGACTTCACACCTCCATTCTGACTTCACACACCTCCATTATGTGACTTCACACACCTCCATTATATGCCGTCACACAACTCCGTTCTATGACTTCACACACCTCCATTCTATGACTTCACACACCTCCATTCTGTGACTTCACACACCTCCATTCTATGACTTTACACACTTTCATTCATACTTCACAAACATACATTCTATGACTTCACACACCTCCATTCTATGACTTCACACACTTCCATTCTTTGACTTCACACACCTCCATTCTGTGACTTCACACACCTCCATTCTGTGACTTCACACAGCTCCATTCTGTGACTTCACACACCTCCATTCTCCGACTTCATTCACCTCCATTCTATGACTTCACACATCCATTTTGACTTCACACACCTCCAATATATAACTTCAAACACCTCAATTCTGTGACTTCACACACCTCCATTCTATGAAATCATACCCGTCCATTCTGTGACTTCACACACCTCCATTCTTTGACTTCACACACCTCCATTCTGTGACTTCCCACACCTCCATTCTCCGACTTCCCACCCCTCCAATTGACTTCACATACCTCCATTCTATGACTTCACACACCTCCATTCTGTCACTTCACACACCTCCATTCCATGATTTCACACACTTCCAATCTATGACGTCACTCACCTCCATTCTATGAGTTCACACACCTCCGTTCTGACTTCAAACACCTACATTCTATGACTACAAACACCTCCATTCTGTATTCACACAGCTCCATTCTGTGACTTCACAAAACTCCATTCTATGATTTCACACACCTCCATACTATGACTTCACACAACTCCATCTATGACTTCACACACCTGCATTCTGACATCACACACCTCCATTCTATGACTTCACAGACCTCAAATCTGTGACTTCACTCACCTGCACTCTATGACTTCACACTCCTAATTCTATGACTTTCCACACCTCCTTTCTATAACTTCACCACCTCCAATCTATGACTACACACCTCCATTCTGACTTCACACACCTTCATTCTGTGAATTCACACACCTCCATTCTATGTGTTCACATACCTCCATTCTATGACTTCACACAACTTCATTCTTACTTCAGAAACATCCATTCTATGACTTCACACAACCCCATTCTATGACTTCACAAACCTCCATTCTGTGACTTCACACACCTCCATTCTGAGTTTACACAACTCCATTCGGTGACTTCACACACCTCCATTCTGACTTCACACACCTCCATTCTATGACTTCACACACTTCCATTCTATGACTTCACACACCTCCATTCTGTGACTTCACACACCTCCATTCTGTGTTCACACACCTCCATTCTATGACTTCACACACCTCCATTCTGTGACTTCACACACCTCCATTCTGTGACTTCACACACTTCCATTCTATGACTTCACACACCTCCATTCTATGAATTCACACATCCATTTTGACTTTACACACCTCCAATATATGACTTCAAACACCTCAATTCTGTGACTTCACACACCTCCATTCTATGAATTCACACATCCATTTTGACTTCACACACCTCCTATATATGACTTCAAACACCTCAATTCTGTGACTTCACACACCTCCATTCTATGAGTTCATACCATCCATTCTGTGACTTCACACACCTCCATTCTATGACTTCACACACTTCCATTCTGTGACTTCCCACACCTCCATTCTGTGACTTCACACACCTCCATTCTATGACTTCACACACCTCTATTCTGACGTCACACACCTCCATTCTATGACTTCACACACCTCCATTCTGACTTCACACACCCCATTCTATGACTTCGCACACCTCTATTCTGACTTCACACACCTCCATTCTGTGACTTCACACACCTCCATTCGATGACTTCACACACCTACATTCTTTTACTTCACACGCAACCATTTTGACTTCACACCTCCATTCTGTGACTTCACACACTTACATTTGTGACTTCTCACACCACCTTTTTGACTTCACACATCTCCATTCTGTGACTTCACACACCTCCATTCTGTGACTTCACACACCTCCATTCTGTGATTTCACACACCTGCCTTCCGTGACTTCACCCACCTCCATTCTATGACTTCACACACCTCCATTCTATGACTTCACACACTTCCATTCTATGACTTCACACACCTCTATTCTATGACTTCACACACCTCCATTCTATGAGTTCTCACACCTGTATTCTGACTTCACACACCTCCATTGTATGACTTCACGCATCTTCTTTCTGTAACTTCCCACACTTCCAATGTTTGACTTCACAAACCTCCATTCCATGACTTCACACACCTCCATTCTATGAGTGCACACACCTCCATTCTTTGACTTCACACACCTCCATTTTGACTTCACACACCTACATTCTGTGACTTCACACACCTCCATTTGTGACTTCACACACCACCATTTTGATTTCACACACCACTATTCTGTGACTTCACACACCTCCATTCTTTGACTTCACACACTTCCGTTTTGACTTCACGCACTTCCATTCTGTGACTTCACACACCTCCATTTTGTGACTTCAGAAACCTCTATTCTATGATTTCACACACCTCCATTTTAGGACGTCACACACCTCCATTTTGACTTCACACACTTTCATTCTGTGACTACACACACCTCCATTCTATGATTTCACATACCTTCATGCGATGACTTCACACACCTCCATTCTGTGACTTCACACACCTCCATTCTGAGTTCACACACCTCCATTCTGTGACTACCCAAACCTCTATTCTATGATTTCACACACCTCCATTCTATGACTTCACACACCTCCATATTAGGACGTCACACACTTCCATTTTGACTTCACGCACTTCCATTTTGTGACTTCACACACCTCCATTCTATGACTTCACACACTTCCATTGTGACGTCACACACCTCCATTGTAGTAGTTCACACACCTACATTCTATGACTTCACACACCTTCATTCGACTTCACACACCTCCATTCTGACTTCACACACCTTCATTATGTGACTTCACACACCTCCATTATATGACGTCACACAACTCTGTTCTATGACTTCACACACCTCCATTCTATTACTTCACACACCTCCATTCTGTGACTTCACACACCTCCATTCTGTGACTTCACACACCTCCATTCTATGACTTCACACACCTTCATTCTTACTTCACAAACATACATTCTAGGACTTCACACACCTCCATTCTATGACTTCACACACTTCCATTCTTTGACTTCACACACCTCCATTCTGTGACTTCACAAACCTCCATTATGTGACTTCACACACCTCCATTATATGCCATCACACAACTCCGTTCTATGACTTCACACAGCTCCATTCTGTGACTTCACACACCTCCATTCTCCGACTTCACACACCTCCATTCTATGACTTCACACATCCATTTTGACTTCACATACCTCCAATATATAACTTCAAACACCTCAATTCTGTGACTTCACACACCTCCATTCTATGAAATCATACCCGTCCATTCTGTGACTTCACACACCTCCATTCTTTGACTTCACACACCTCCATTCTGTGACTTCCCACACCTCCATTCTCCGACTTCCCACCCCTCCAATTGACTTCACATACCTCCATTCTATGACTTCACACACCTCCATTCTGTCACTTCACACACATCCATTCCATGATTTCACACACCTCCAATCTATGACTTCACACACCTACATTTTATGACGTCACACACCTCCATTTTGACTTCACACACCTCCATTATGTGACTCCACACACCTCCCTTTGGTGACTTCACACACCTCCATTCTATGACTTCACACACTTCCATTCTATGACTTCACACACCGCCATTCCGTGACTTCACACACCTGCATTGTGAGTTCACACACCTCCATTCTCTGACCTCACACACCTCCATTCTGCGATTTCACACACATCCATTCTGAGATGTCACACCTCCATTCTATTAATTCACACACCTCCATTCTGTGATTTCACACACCTCAATTCTATGACTTCACACAACTCCATTCTGTCACTTCACACATCTCCATTCTGAGTTCACACACCTCCATTCTGTGACTTCACAAACCTCCATTCTGTGACTTCACACACCTCCATTGTATGACTTCACACACCTCCATTCTGTGACTTCACAAACCTCCATTCTATGATTTCACACACCTCCAATCTATGACTTCACACACATCCATTTTATGACGTCACACACCTCCATTTTGACTTCTCGCACCTCCATTATGTGACTGCACACACCTCTCTTCTGTGACTTCACACACCTCCATTCTATGACTTCACACACCTTCATTGTATGACTTCGCACACCTCCATTCTATGACTTCACACACTTCTATTCTATGATTTCACATACCTTCATACGATGACTTCACACACCTCCATTCTGTGACTTCACACACCTCCATTCTGAGTTCACACACCGCCATTCTGTGACTTCACAAACCTCTATTCCATGATTTCACACACCTCCATTCTATGATTTCTCACACCTCCATTTTAGGACCTCACACACCTCCATTTTGACTTCACACACTTCCATTCTGTGACTTCACACACCTCCATTCTATGACTTCACACACTTCCATTGGGACGTCACACACCTCCATTCTATGAGTTCACACACCTACATTCTATGACTTCACACACCTTCATTCGACTTCACACACCTCCATTCTATGACTTCACAGACCTCGAATCTGTGACTTCACTCACCTCCAATCTATGACTTCACACTCCTCCATTCTATGACTTCCCATACCTCCTTTCTATGACTTCACACCTCCATTCTGACTTCACACACCTCCATTATGTGACTTCACACAACTCCATTATATGACGTCACACAACTCCGTTCTATGACTTCACACACCTCCATTCTATGACTTCACACACCTCCATTCTGTGACCTCACACACCTCCATTCTATGACTTCACACACCTTCATTCTTACTTCACAAACATATATTCTATGATTACACACCTCCATTCTATGACTTCACACACCTCCATTCTTTGACTTCACACACCTCCATTCTGTGACTTCACACACCTCCATTCTGTGACTTCACACAGCTCCATTCTATGACTTCACACACTTCCATTCTCCGACTTCAGACACCTCCATTCTATGACTTCACCCATCCATTTGACTTCACACAACTCAAATATATATCTTCAAACACCTCAATTCTGTGACTTCACACACCTCCATTCTATGAATTCATACCCGTCCATTCTGTGACTTCACACACCTCCATTCTGTGCCTTCACACACCTCCATTCTGAGTTCACACACCTCCATTCTGTGACTTCACAAACCTCTATTCTATGATTTCACACACCTCCATTCTATGACTTCTCACACTTCCATTTTAGGACGTCACACACTTCCATTTTGACTTCACACACTTCCATTCTGTGACTTCACACACCTCCATTCTATGACTTCACACACTTCCATTGGGACGTCACACACCTCCATTCTATGAGTTCACACACCTACATTCTATGACTTCACACACCTTCATTCGACTTCACACACCTCCATTCTATGACTTCACAGACCTCGAATCTGTGACTTCACTCACCTCCAATCTATGACTTCACACTCCTCCATTCTATGACTTCCCACACCTCCTTTCTATGACTTCACACCTCCATTCTGACTTCACACACCTCCATTATGTGACTTCACACACCTCCATTATATGCCGTCACACAACTCCGTTCTATGACTTCACACACCTCCATTCTATGACTTCACACACCTCCATTCTGTGACTTCACACACCTACATTCTATGACTTTACACACTTTCATTCATACTTCACAAACATACATTCTATGACTTCACACACCTCCATTCTATGACTTCACACACTTCCATTCTTTGACTTCACACACCTCCATTCTGTGACTTCACACACCTCCATTCTGTGACTTCACACACCTCCATTCTGTGACTTCAAACAGCTCCATTCTGTGACTTCACACACCTCCATTCTCCGACTTCATACACCTCCATTCTATGACTTCACACATCCATTTTGACTTCACACACCTCCAATATATAACTTCAAACACCTCAATTCTGTGACTTCACACACCTCCATTCTATGAAATCATACCCGTCCATTCTGTGACTTCACACACCTCCATTCTTTGACTTCACACACCTCCATTCTGTGACTTCCCACACCTCCATTCTCCGACTTCCCACCCCTCCAATTGACTTCACATACCTCCATTCTATGACTTCACAAACCTCCATTCTGTCACTTCACACACCTCCATTCCATGATTTCACACACTTCCAATCTATGACGTCACTCACCTCCATTCTATGAGTTCACACACCTCCGTTCTGACTTCAAACACCTACATTCTATGACTTCAAACACCTCCATTCTGTATTCACACTGCTCCATTCTGTGACTTCACAAAACTCCATTCTATGATTTCACACACCTCCATACTATGACTTCACACAACTCCATCTATGACTTCACACACCTGCATTCTGACATCACACACCTCCATTCTATGACTTCACAGACCTCAAATCTGTGACTTCACTCACCTGCACTCTATGACTTCACACTCCTAATTCTATGACTTTCCACACCTCCTTTCTATAACTTCACCACCTCCAATCTATGACTACACACCTCCATTCTGACTTCACACACCTTCATTCGACTTCACACACCTCCATTCTATGACTTCACAGACCTCGAATCTGTGACTTCACTCACCTCCAATCTATGACTTCACACTCCTCCATTCTATGACTTCCAACACCTCCTTTCTATGACTTCACACCTCCATTCTGACTTCACACACCTCCATTATGTGACTTCACACACCTCCATTATATGCCGTCACACAACTCCGTTCTATGACTTCACAGACCTCCATTCTATGACTTCACACACCTCCACTGTGACTTCACACACCTCCATTCTATGACTTTACACACTTTCATTCATACTTCACAAACATACATTCTATGACTTCACACACCTCCATTCTATGACTTCACACACTTCCATTCTTTGACTTCACACACCTCCATTCTGTGACTTCACACACCTCCATTCTGTGACTTCACACAGCTCCATTCTGTGACTTCACACACCTCCATTCTCCGACTTCATACACCTCCATTCTATGACTTCACACATCCATTTTGACTTCACACACCTCCAATATATAACTTCAAACACCTCAATTCTGTGACTTCACACACCTCCATTCTATGAAATCATACCCGTCCATTCTGTGACTTCACACACCTCCATTCTTTGACTTCACACACCTCCATTCTGTGACTTCCCACACCTCCATTCTCCGACTTCCCACCCCTCCAATTGACTTCACATACCTCCATTCTATGACTTCACACACCTCCATTCTGTCACTTCACACACCTCCATTCCATGATTTCACACACTTCCAATCTATGACGTCACTCACCTCCATTCTATGAGTTCACACACCTCCGTTCTGACTTCAAACACCTACATTCTATGACTTCAAACACCTCCATTCTGTATTCACACAGCTCCATTCTGTGACTTCACAAAACTCCATTCTATGATTTCACACACCTCCATACTATGACTTCACACAACTCCATCTATGACTTCACACACCTGCATTCTGACATCACACACCTCCATTCTATGACTTCACAGACCTCAAATCTGTGACTTCACTCACCTGCACTCTATGACTTCACACTCCTAATTCTATGACTTTCCACACCTCCTTTCTATAACTTCACCACCTCCAATCTATGACTACACACCTCCACTCTGACTTCACACACCTTCATTCTGTGAATTCACACACCTCCATTCTATGTGTTCACATACCTCCATTCTATGACTTCACACAACTTCATTCTTACTTCAGAAACATCCATTCTATGACTTCACACAACCCCATTCTATGACTTCACAAACCTCCATTCTGTGACTTCACACACCTCCATTCTGAGTTTACACAACTCCATTCGGTGACTTCACACACCTCCATTCTGACTTCACACACCTCCATTCTGTGACTTCACACACCTCCATTCTGTGTTCACACACCTCCATTCTATGACTTCACACACCTCCATTCTGTGACTTCACACACCTCCATTCTGTGACTTCACACACTTCCATTCTATGACTTCACACACCTCCATTCTATGAATTCACACATCCATTTTGACTTTACACACCTCCAATATATGACTTCAAACACCTCAATTCTGTGACTTCACACACCTCCATTCTATGAATTCACACATCCATTTTGACTTCACACACCTCCTATATATGACTTCAAACACCTCAATTCTGTGACTTCACACACCTCCATTCTATGAGTTCATACCATCCATTCTGTGACTTCACACACCTCCATTCTATGACTTCACACACTTCCATTCTGTGACTTCCCACACCTCCATTCTGTGACTTCACACACCTCCATTCTATGACTTCACACACCTCTATTCTGACGTCACACACCTCCATTCTATGACTTCACACACCTCCATTCTGACTTCACACACCCCATTCTATGACTTCGCACACCTCTATTCTGACTTCACACACCTCCATTCTGTGACTTCACACACCTCCATTCGATGACTTCACACACCTACATTCTTTTACTTCACACGCAACCATTTTGACTTCACACCTCCATTCTGTGACTTCACACACTTACATTTGTGACTTCTCACACCACCTTTTTGACTTCACACATCTCCATTCTGTGACTTCACACACCTCCATTCTGTGACTTCACACACCTCCATTCTGTGATTTCACACACCTGCCTTCCGTGACTTCACCCACCTCCATTCTATGACTTCACACACCTCCATTCTATGACTTCACACACTTCCATTCTATGACTTCACACACCTCTATTCTATGACTTCACACACCTCCATTCTATGAGTTCTCACACCTGTATTCTGACTTCACACACCTCCATTGTATGACTTCACGCATCTTCTTTCTGTAACTTCCCACACTTCCAATGTTTGACTTCACAAACCTCCATTCCATGACTTCACACACCTCCATTCTATGAGTGCACACACCTCCATTCTTTGACTTCACACACCTCCATTTTGACTTCACACACCTACATTCTGTGACTTCACACACCTCCATTTGTGACTTCACACACCACCATTTTGATTTCACACACCACCATTCTGTGACTTCACACACCTCCATTCTTTGACTTCACACACTTCCGTTTTGACTTCACACACTTCCATTCTGTGACTCCACACACCTCCATTTTGTGACTTCAGAAACCTCTATTCTATGATTTCACACACCTCCATTTTAGGACGTCACACACCTCCATTTTGACTTCACACACTTTCATTCTGTGACTTCACACACCTCCATTCTATGATTTCACATACCTTCATGCGATGACTTCACACACCTCCATTCTGTGACTTCACACACCTCCATTCTGAGTTCACACACCTCCATTCTGTGACTACCCAAACCTCTATTCTATGATTTCACACACCTCCATTCTATGACTTCACACACCTCCATATTAGGACGTCACACACTTCCATTTTGACTTCACGCACTTCCATTTTGTGACTTCACACACCTCCATTCTATGACTTCACACACTTCCATTGTGACGTCACACACCTCCATTGTAGTAGTTCACACACCTACATTCTATGACTTCACACAAATTCATTCGACTTCACACACCTCCATTCTGACTTCACACACCTTCATTATGTGACTTCACACACCTCCATTATATGACGTCACACAACTCTGTTCTATGACTTCACACACCTCCATTCTATGACTTCACACACCTCCATTCTGTGACTTCACACACCTCCATTCTGTGACTTCACACACCTCCATTCTGAGGTCACACACCGCCAATCTGTGACTTCACAAACATCTATTCTATGATTTCACTCACCTCCATTCTATGATTTCTCACACCTCCATTTTAGGACGTCACACACCTCCATTTTGACTTCACACTCTTCCATTCTGTGACTTCACACACCTCCATTCTATGACTTCACACACTTCCATTGGGACGTCACACACCTCCATTCTATGAGTTCACACACCTACATTCTATGACTTCACACACCTTCATTCGACTTCACACACCTCCATTCTATGACTTCACAGACCTCGAATCTGTGACTTCACTCACCTCCAATCTATGACTTCACACTCCTCCATTCTATGACTTCCCACACCTCCTTTCTATGACTTCTCACCTCCATTCTGACTTCACACACCTCCATTATGTGACTTCACACACCTCCATTATATGACGTCACACAACTCCGTTCTATGACTTCACACACCTCCATTCTATGACTTCACACACCTCCATTCTGTGACCTCACACACCTCCATTCTATGACTTCACACACCTTCATTCTTACTTCACAAACATATATTCTATGACTACACACCTCCATTCTATGACTTCACACACCTCCATTCTTTGACTTCACACACCTCCATTCTGTGACTTCACACACCTCCATTCTGTGACTTCACACACTTCCATTCTCCGACTTCAGACAGCTCCATTCTATGACTTCACCCATCCATTTGACTTCACACAACTCAAATATATATCTTCAAACACCTCAATTCTGTGACTTCACACACCTCCCTTCTATGAATTCATACCTGTCCATTCTCTGACTTCACACACCTCCATTCTGTGCCTTCACACACCTCCATTCTGAGTTCACACACCTCCATTCTGTGACTTCACAAACCTCTATTCTATTATTTCACACACGTCCATTCTATGACTTCTCACACTTCCATTTTAGGACGTCACACACCTCCATTTTGACTTCACACACTTCCATTCTGTGACTTCACACACCTCCATTCTATGACTTCACACACTTCCATTGGGACGTCACACACCTCCATTCTATGAGTTCACACACCTACATTCTATGACTTCACACACCTTCATTCGACTTCACACACTTCCATTCTATGACTTCACAGACCTCGAATCTGTGACTTCACTCACCTCCAATCTATGACTTCACACTCCTCCATTCTATGACTTCCCACACCTCCTTTCTATGACTTCACACCTCCATTCTGACTTCACACACCTCCATTATGTGACTTCACACACCTCCATTATATGCCGTCACACAACTCCGTTCTATGACTTCACACACCTCCATTCTATGACTTCACACACCTCCATTCTGTGACTTCACACACCTCCATTCTATGACTTTACACATTTTCATTCTTACTTCACAAACATACATTCTATGACTTCACACACCTCCATTCTATGACTTCACACACTTCCATTCTTTGACTTCACACACCTCCATTCTGTGACTTCACACACCTCCATTCTGTGACTTCACACACCTCCATTCTGTGACTTCACACAGCTCCATTCTGTGACTTCACACACCTCCATTCTCCGACTTCACACACCTCCATTCTATGACTTCACACATCCATTTTGACTTCACATACCTCCAATATATAACTTCAAACACCTCAATTCTGTGACTTCACACACCTCCATTCTATGAAATCATACCCGTCCATTCTGTGACTTCACACACCTCCATTCTTTGACTTCACACACCTCCATTCTGTGACTTCACACACCTCCATTCTTTGACTTCACACACCTCCATTCTATGACTTCACACACCTTCATTCTTATTTCACAAACATATATTCTATGACTACACACCTCCATTCTATGACTTCACACACCTCCATTCTTTGACTTCTCACACCTCCATTCTGTGACTTCACACACCTCCATTCTGTGACTTCACACAGCTCCATTCTGTGACTTCACACACTTCCATTCTCCGACTTCAGACACCTCCATTCTATGACTTCACCCATCCATTTGACTTCACACAACTCAAATATATATCTTCAAACACCTCAATTCTGTGACTTCACACACCTCCATTCTATGAATTCATACCCGTCCATTCTGTGACTTCACACACCTCCATTCTATGACTTCACACACCTCCATTTTAGGACATCACACACTTCCATTGTGACGTCACACACCTCTATTCTATGAGTTCACACACCTCCATTCTATGACTTCACACATCTCCATTCTGACTTCACACACCTCCATTCTATGACTTCACAGACCTCGAATCTGTGACTTCACTCACCTCCAATCTATGACTTCACACTCCTCCATTCTCTGGCTTCCCACACCTCCTTTCTATGACTTCACCTACCTCTATTCTATGACTTCACACCTCCATTCTGACTTCACACACCTCCATTCTGTGACTTCACACACCTCCATTATATGATATCACACACCTCCATTCTATGACTTCACACACCTCCATTCTATGACTTCACACACTTCCATTGTGACGTCACACACCTCGATTCTATGAGTTCACACACCTCCATTCTGACTTCACACACCTCCATTCTATGACTTCACACACCTCCATTCTGACTTCACACACCTCTATTCTATGACTTCACACACTTCCATTGTGACGTCACACACCTCCATTCTATGAGTTCACACACCTAAATTCTGATATCACAAACCTCCATTCTATGACTTCACAGACCTCGAATCTGTGACTTCACTTGCCTGCATTCTATGACTTTACATTCCTCCATTCTATGACTTCCCACACCTCTTTCTATGACTTCACACACCTTCATTTTTACTTCAGAAACATCCATTCTATGACTTCACACACCTCCATTCTATGACTTCATAAACCTCCCTTTTATAATTTCACACACCTCCATTCTGTGACTTCACACACCTCCATTGTGTCACTTCACACACTTCCATTCTACGACTTCATAAACCTCCCTTTTATAATTTCACACACCTCCATTCTGTGACTTCACACACCTCCATTCTATGACCTCACACACCCTCATTCCATGATTTCACACACCTCCATTCTGTGATTTCACACATCCATTTTGACTTCAGCCACCTCTAATATATGACTTCAAACACCTCAGTTCTGTGACTTCACACACCTCCATTCTATGACTTCGTACCGTCCATTCTGTGACTTCAAACACCTCCATTCTATGTCTTCACACACTTCCATTCTATGACTTCACACACCTCCATTTTATAACTTCACACACCTCCATTCTATGACTTCACACACCTCCATTCTGAGTTTACACACCTCCATTCTATGACTTCACACACCTCCATTCTTTGACGTCACACCTTTATTCTATGACTTCATACAACTTCATTCTTACTTTACAAACATCCGTTCTATAACTTCACACACCTCCATTCTATGACTTCAAACAGCTCCATTCTGTGACTTCACACACCTCCATTCTATGACTTCACACACCTCCATTCTGTGACTTCACACACCTCCATTGTATGACTTCACACACTTCCATTATGACGTCACTCACCTCCATTCTATGAGTTCACACACCTCCGATCTGACTTCAATCACCTACATTCTATGACTTCAAACACCTCCATTCTGTATTCACACAGCTCCATTCTGTGACTTCACAAAACTCCATTCTATGATTTCACACACCTCCATACTATGACTTCACACAACTCCATCTATGACTTCACACACCTGCATTCTGACGTCACACACCTCCATTCTATGACTTCACATACCTCAAATCTGCGATTCACTCACTTGCACTCTATGACTTCACACTCCTAATTCTATGACTTTCCACACCTCCTTTCTATGACTTCACCACCTCCAATCTATGACTACACACCTCCATTCTGACATCACACACCTTCATTCTGTGAATTCACACACCTCCATTCAATGTGTTCACATACCTCCATTCTATGACTTCACACACCTTCAATCTTACTTCAGAAACATCCATTCTATGACTTCACACAACCCCATTCTTTGACTTCACAAACCTCCATTCTGTGACTTCACACACCTCCATTCTGAGTTCACACACCTCCATTCTGTGACTTCACACACCTCCATTCTGAGTTCACACAACTCCATTCGGTGACTTCACACACCTCCATTCTGACTTCACACACCTCCATTCTATGACTTCACACACTTCCATTCTATGACTTCACACACCTCCATTCTGTGACTTCACACACCTCCATTCTGTGTTCACACACCTCCATTCTATGACTTCACACACCTCCATTCTGTGACTTCACACACCTCCATTCTGTGACTTCACACACTTCCATTCTATGACTTCACACACCTCCATTCTATGACTTCACACACCTCCATTCTGTGAATTCACACACCTCCATTGTATGACCTCACACACCCTCATTCTATGGTTTCACACACCTCCATTCTATGAATTCACACATCCATTTTGACTTTACACACCTCCAATATATGACTTCAAACACCTCAATTCTGTGACTTCACACACCTCCATTCTATGAATTCACACATCCATTTTGACTTCACACACCTCCTATATATGACTTCAAACACCTCAATTCTGTGACTTCACACACCTCCATTGTATGAGTTCATACCATCCATTTTGTGACTTCACACACCTCCATTCTATGACTTCACACACTTCCATTCTGTGACTTCCCACACCTCCATTCTGTGACTTCACACACCTCCATTCTATGACTTCACACACCTCTATTCTGACGTCACACACCTCCATTCTATGACTTCACACACCTCCATTCTGACTTCACACACCTCCATTCTATGACTTCGCACACCTCTATTCTGACTTCACACACCTCCAGTCTGTGACTTCACACACCTCCATTCGATGACTTCACACACCTACATTCTTTTACTTCACACACAACCATTTTGGCTTCACACCTCCATTCTGTGACTTCACACACTTACATTTGTGACTTCTCACACCACCTTTTTGACTTCACACATCTCCATTCTGTGACTTCACACAGCTCCATTCTGTGACTTCACACACCTCCATTCTCCGACTTCACACACCTGCATTCTATGACTTCACACATCCATTTTGACTTCACATACCTCCAATATATAAATTCAAACACCTCAATTCTGTGACTTCACACACCTCCATTCTATGAAATCATACCCATCCATTCTGTGACTTCACACACCTCCATTCTTTGACTTCACACACCTCCATTCTGTGACTTCCCACACCTCCATTCTCCGACTTCCCACCCCTCCAATTGACTTCACATACCTCCATTCTATGACTTCACACACCTCCATTCTGTCACTTCACACATCTCCATTCCATGACTTCACACACCTCCAGTCTGTGACTTCACACACCTCCATTCGATGACTTCACACACCTACATTCTTTTACTTCACACACAACCATTTTGACTTCACACCTCCATTCTGTGACTTCACACACTTACATTTGTGACTTCTCACACCACCTTTTTGACTTCACACATCTCCATTCTGTGACTTCACACACCTCCATTCTGTGACTTCACACACCTCCATTCTGTGATTTCACACACCTCCCTTTCGTGACTTCACCCACCTCCATTCTATGACTTCACACACTTCCATTCTATGACTTCACACACCTCTATTCTATGACTTCACACACCTCCATTCTATGAGTTCCCACACCTGTATTCTCACTTCACACACCTCCATTGTATGACTTCACACATCTTCTTTCTGTAACTTCCCACACTTCCAATGTTTGACTTCACAAACCTCCATTCCATGACTTCACACACCTCCATTCTATGAGTGCACACACCTCCATTCTTTGACTTCACACACCTCCATTTTGACTTCACACACCTACATTCTGTGACTTCACACACCTCCATTTGTGACTTCACACACCACCATTTTGATTTCACACACCACCATTCTGTGACTTCACACACCTACATTCTGTGACTTCACACACCTCCATTTGTGAATTCACACACCACCATTTTGATTTCACACACTTCCATTCTGTGACTTCACACACCTCCATTCTGAGTTCACACACCTCCATTTTGTGACTTCACAAACCTCTATTCTATGATTTCACACACCTCCATTTTAGGACGTCACACACCTCCATTTTGACTTCACACACTTTCATTCTGTGACTTCACACACCTCCATTCTATGATTTCAAACTCTTCCATTGTGACGTCACACACCTCCATTCTATGAGTTCACACACCTCCATTCTGACTTCACACACCTCCATTCTATGACTTCAAACACCTCCATTATGACTTCACACACCTCTATTCTATGACTTCGCACACCTTCATTCTGATATCACAAGCCTCCATTCTATGATTTCACACTCCTCGGATCTGTGACTTCACTCGCCTGCATTCTATGACTTTACATTCCTCCATTCTATGACTTCCCACACCTCTTTCTATGACTTCACACACCTTCATTTTTACTTCAGAAACATCCATTCTATGACTTCACACACCTCCATTCTATGACTTCACAAACCTCCATTCTGTGACTTCACACTTCTCCATTCTGAGTTCACACAACTCCATTCCGTGACTTCACACATCTCCATTCTGACTTCACACACCTCCATTCTGTGACTTCACACACCTCCATTCTATGACTTCGTACCGTCCATTCTATGACTTCAAACACCTCCATTCTATGACTTCACACACTTCCATTCTATGACTTCACACACCTCCATTTTATAACTTCACACACCTCCATTCTATGACTTCACACACCTCCATTCTGAGTTTACACACCTCCATTTTATAACTTCACACACCTCCATTCTATGACTTCACACACCTCCATTCTGAGTTTACACACCTCCATTCTATGACTTCACACACCTCCATTCTTTGACGTCACACCTGTATTCTATGACTTCATACAACTTCATTCTTACTTTACAAACATCCGTTCTATAACTTCACACACCTCCATTCTATGACTACACACACCTCCATTCTGTGACTTCACACACCTCCATTGTATGACTTCACACACTTCCATTTTGACGTCACTCACCTCCATTCTATGAGTTCACACAACTCCGTTCTGACTCCAAACACCTACATTCTATGACTTCAAACTCCTCCATTCTGTATTCACACAGCTCCATTCTGTGACTTCACAAAACTCCATTCTATGATTTTACACACCTCCATAATATGACTTCACACAACTCCATCTATGACTTCACACACCTGCATTCTGACATCACACACCTCCATTCTATGACTTCACAGACCTCAAATCTGTGACTTCACTCACCTGCACTCTATGACTTCACACTCCTAATTCTATGACTTTCCACACCTCCTTTCTATGACTTCACCACCTCCAATCTATGACTACACACCTCCATTCTGACTTCACACATCTTCATTCTGTGAATTCACACACCTCCATTCTATGTGTTCACACACCTCCATTCTATGACTTCACACACCTTCATTCAACTTCAGAAACATCCATTCTATGACTTCACACAACCCCATTCTATGACTTCACAAACCTCCATTCTGTGACTTCACACACCTCCATTCTGAGTTTACACAACTCCATTCGGTGACTTCACACACCTCCATTCTGACTTCACACACCTCCATTCTATGACTTCACACACTTCCATTCTATGACTTCACACACCTCCATTCTGTGACTTCACACACCTCCATTCTGAGTTCCACACCTCCATTCTGTGACTTCCCAAACCTCTATTCTATGATTTCACACACCTACATTCTATGACTTCACACACCTCCATATTAGGACGTCACACACTTCCATTTTGACTTCACGCACTTCCTTTTTGTGACTTCACACACCTCCATTCTATGATTTCACACACTTCCATTGTGACGTCACACACCTCCATTGTAGTAGTTCACACACCTACATTCTATGACTTCACACACCTTCATTCGAATTCACACACCTCCATTCTGACTTCACACACCTCCATTATGTGACTTCACACACCTCCATTATATGACGTCACACAACTCCGTTCTATGACTTCACACACCTCCATTCTATGACTTCACACACCTTCATTCTTACTTCACAAACATACATTCTATGACTTCACACACCTCCATTCTATGATTTCACACACCTCCATTCTTTGACTTCACACACCTCCATTTTGTGACATCACACACCTCCATTGTGTGATTTCACACACCTCCATTCTATGACTTCACACATCCATTTTGACTTCACACACCTCCAATATATAACTTCAAACACCTCAATTCTGTGACTTCTCACACCTCCATTCTATGACTTCCCACACCTCCTTTCTATGACTTCACACCTCCATTCTGACTTCACACACCTCCATTATGTGACTTCACACACCTCCATTATATGCCGTCACACAACTCCGTTCTATGACTTCACACACCTGCATTCTATGACTTCACACACCTCCATTCTGTGACTTCACACACCTCCATTCTATGACTTCACACACCTTCATTCTTACTTCACAAACATACATTCTATGACTTCACACAACTCCATTCTATGACTTCACACACTTCCATTCTTTGACTTCACACACCTCCATTCTGTGACTTCACACACCTCCATTCTGTGACTTCACACACCTCCATTCTGTGACTTCACACAGCTCCATTCTGTGACGTCACACACCTCCATTCTCCGACTTCACACACCTCCATTCTATGACTTCACACATCCATTTTGACTTCACCTACCTCCAATATATAACTTCAAACACCTCAATTCTGTGACTTCACACACCTCCATTCTATGAAATCATACCCGTCCACTCTGGGACTTCACACACCTCCATTCTTTGACTTCACACACCTCCATTCTCTGACTTCCCACACCTCCATTCTCCGACTTCCCACCCCTCCAATTTGACTTCACATACTTCCATTCTATGACTTCACACACCTCCATTCTGTCACTTCACACACCTCCATTCTATGATTTCACACACCTCCAATCTATGACTTCACACACCTACATTTTATGACGTCACACACCTCCATTTTGACTTCACACACCTCCATTATGTGACTCCACACACCTCCCTTCGGTGACTTCACACACCTCCATTCTATGACTTCACACACTTCCATTCTATGACTTCACACACCGCCATTCCGTGACCTCACACACCTCCATTCTGCGATTTCACATACATCCATTCTGTGACCTCACACACCTCCATTCTGCGATTTCACACACATCCATTCTGAGATGTCACACCTCCATTCTATGAATTCACACACCTCCATTCTGTGATTTCACACACCTCAATTCTATGACTTCACACAACTCCATTCTGTGACTTCACACATCTCCATTCTGAGTTCACACACCTCCATTCTGTGACTTCACACACCTCCAATCTATGACTTCACACACATCCATTTTATGACGTCACATACCTCCATTTTGACTTCTCGCACCTCCATTATGTGACTGCACACACCTCTCTTCTATGACTTCACACACCTCCATTCTATGACTTCACACACCTTCATTGTATGACTTCCCACACCTCCATTCTATGACTTCACACACTTCCATTCTATGATTTCACATACCTTCATACGATGACTTCACACACCTCCATTCTGTGACTTCACACACCTCCATTCTGAGTTCACACACCGCCATTCTGTGACTTCACAAACCTCTATTCTATGATTTCACACACCTCCATTCTATGACTTTTCACACCTCCATTTTAGGACGTCACACACCTCCATTTTGACTTCACACACTTCCATTCTGTGACTTCACACACCTCCATTCTATGACTTCACACACTTCCATTGGGACGTCACACACCTCCATTCTATGAGTTCACACACCTACATTCTATGACTTCACACACCTTCATTCGACTTCACACACCTCCATTCTATGACTTCACAGACCTCGAATCTGTGACTTCACTCACCTCCAATCTATGACTTCACACTCCTCCATTCTATGACTTCCCACACCTCCTTTCTATGACTTCACACCTCCATTCTGACTTCACACACCTCCATTATGTGACTTCACACACCTCCATTATATGACGTCACACAACTCCGTTCTATGACTTCACACACCTCCATTCTGTGACCTCACACACCTCCATTCTATGACTTCACACACCTTCATTCTTACTTCACAAACATATATTCTATGACTACACACCTCCATTCTATGACTTCACACACCTCCATTCTATGACTTCACACACCTCCATTTTAGGACATCACACACCTCCATTTTGACTTCACACACCTCCATTCTGTGACCTCACACACCTCCATTCTATGACTTCACACACCTTCATTCTTACTTCACAAACATATATTCTATGACTACACACCTCCATTCTATGACTTCACACACCTCCATTCTTTGACTTCACACACCTCCATTCTGTGACTTCACACACCTCCATTCTGTGACTTCACAGAGGTCCATTCTGTGACTTTACTCACTTCCATTCTCCGACTTCAGACACCTCCATTCTACGACATCACACATCCCTTTGTCTTCACACAACTCCAATATATAACTTCAAACACCTCAATTCTGTGACTTCACACACCTCCATTCTATGAATTCATACCCGTCCATTCTGTGACTTCACACACCTCCATTCTATGACTTCACACACCTCCATTTTAGGACATCACACACCTCCATTTTGACTTCACACACCTCCATTCTGTGACTTCACACACCTCCATACTATGAATTCACACACTTCCATTGTGACGTCACACACCCTTATTCTATGAGTTCACACACCTCCATTCTATGACTTCACACACCTCCATTCTGACTTCACACACCTCCATTCTATGACTTCACAGACCTCGAATCTGTGATTTCACTCACCTCCACTCTATGACTTCACACTCCTCCATTCTCTGGCTTCCCACACCTCCTTTCTATGACTTCACCCACCTCTATTCTATGACTTCACACCGCCATTCTGACTTCACACACCCCCATTCTGTGACTTCATACACCTCCATTATATGATATCACACACCTCCATTCTATGACTTCACACACCTCCATTCTATGACTTCACACACTTCCATTGTGACGTCACACACCTCCATTTTATGAGTTCAAACACCTCCATTCTGACTTCACACACCTCCATTCTATGACTTCGCACACCTCCATTCTGATATCACAAACCTCCATTCTATGACTTCACAGACCTCGAATCTGTGACTTCACTCGCCTGCATTCTATGACTTTACATTCCTCCATTCTATGACTTCCCACACCTCTTTCTATGACTTCACACACCTTCATTTTTACTTCAGAAACATCCATTCTATGACTTCACACACCTCCATTCTATGACTTCACAAACCTCCATTCTTTGACTTCACACTTCTCCATTCTGAGTTCACACTACTCCATTCGGTGACTTCACACATCTCCATTCTGACTTCACACACCTCCATTCTATGACTTCACACACTTCCATTCTATGACTTCACACACCTCTATTCTGTGACTTCATAAACCTCCATTCTGAGTTCACACACCTCCATTCTGTGACTTCACACACCTCCATTGTGTGACTTCACACACTTCCATTCTATGACTTCACACACCTCCATTTTATAACTTCACACACCTCCATTCTATGAATTCACACACCTCCATTCTGAGTTTACACACCTCCATTCTATGACTTCACACACCTCCATTCTTTGACGTCATACCTTTATTCTATGACTTCATACAACTTCATTCTTACTTTACAAACATCCGTTCTATAACTTCACACACCTCCATTCTATGACTTCAAACAGCTCCATTCTGTGACTTCACACACCTCCATTCTATGACTTCATACACTTCCATTTTGACGTCACTCACCTCCACTCTGTGACTTCACACACCTCCATTCGATGACTTCACACACCTACATTCTTTGACTTCACACACAACCATTTTGACTTCACACCTCCATTCTGTGACTTCACACACTTACATTTGTGACTTCTCACACCACCTTTTTGACTTCACACATCTCCATTCTGTGACTTCACACACCTCCATTCTGTGATTTCACACACCTCCATTCTGTGATTTCACACACCTCCCATCCGTGACTTCACCCACCTCCATTCTGTGACTTCACACACCTCCATTCTGTGACTTCACACACCTCCATTTTAGTACATCACACACCTCCATTCTCCGACTTCAGACACCTCCATTCTGTGACTTCACACACCTCCATACTATGAATTCACACACTTCCATTGTGACGTCACACAACTCTCTTCTATGAGTTCACACACCTCCATTGTATGACTTCACACACCTCTATTCCGACTTCACACACCTCCATTCTATGACTTCACAGACCTCGAATCTGTGACTTCACTCACTTCCACTCTATGACTTCACACTCCTCCATTCTGACTTCACACACCTCCATTCTGTGACTTCACACACCTCCATTGTATGACTTCACACACTTCCATTTTGACGTCACTCACCTCCATTCTATGAGTTCACACACCTCCGTTCTGACTTCAAACACCTACATTCTATGACTTCAAACACCTCCATTCTGTATTCACACAGCTCCATTCTGTGACTTCACACAACTCCATCTATGACTTCACACACCTGCATTCTGACATCACACACCTCCATTCTATGACTTCACAGACCTCAAATCTGTGACTTCACTCACCTGCACTCTATGACTTCACACTCCTAATTCTATGACTTTCCACACCTCCTTTCTATGACTTCACCACCTCCAATCTATGACTAAACACCTTCATTCTGACTTCACACACCTTCATTCTGTGAATTCACACACCTCCATTCTATGTGTTCACATACCTCCATTCTATGACTTCACACACCTTCATTCTTACTTCAGAAACATCCATTCTATGACTTCACACAACCCCATTCTATGACTTCACAAACCTCCATTCTGTGACTTCACACACCTCCATTCTGAGTTTACACAACTCCATTCGGTGACTTCACACACCTCCATTCTGACTTCACACACCTCCATTCTATGACTTCACACACTTCCATTCTATGACTTCACACACCTCCATTCTGTGACTTCACACACCTCCATTCTGTGTTCACACATCTCCATTCTGTGACTTCACACACCTCCATTCTGTGACTTCACACACCTCCATTCTGTGACTTCACACACTTCCATTCTATGACTTCACACACCTCCATTCTATGACTTCACACACCTCCATTCTTTGACTTCACACACCTCCATTCTATGACCTCACACATCCTCATTCTATGGTTTCACACACCTCCATTCTATGAATTCACACATCCATTTTGACTTTACACACCTCCAATATATGACTTCAAACACCTCAATTCTGTGACTTCACACACCTCCATTCTATGAATTCACACATCCATTTTGACTTCACACACCTCCTATATATGACTTCAAACACCTCAATTCTGTGACTTCACACACCTTCATTCTATGAGTTCATACCATCCATTCTGTGACTTCCCACACCTCCATTCTGTGACTTCACTCACCTCCATTGTATGACTTCACACACCTCTATTCTGACTTCACACACCTCCATTCTATGACTTCACACACCTCCATTCTGACTTCACACATATCCATTCTATGACTTCGCACACCTCTATTCTGACTTCACACACCTCCACTCTGTGACTTCACACACCTCCATTCGATGACTTCACACACCTACATTCTTTGACTTCACACACAACCATTTTGACTTCACACCTCCATTCTGTGACTTCACACACTTACATTTGTGACTTCTCCCACCACCTTTTTGACTTCACACATCTCCATTCTGTGAGTTCACACACCTCCGTTCTGTGATTTCACACACCTCCATTCTGTGATTTCACACACCTCCCTTCCGTGACTTCACCCACCTCCATTCTATGACTTCACACACCTCCATTCTATGACTTCACACACTTCCATTCTATGACTTCACACACCTCTATTCTATGACTTCACACACCTCCATTCTATGACTTCCCACACCTGTATTCTGACTTCACACACCTCCAATGTATGACTTCACACATCTTCTTTCTGTAACTTCCCACACTTCCAATGTTTGACTTCAAAAACCTCCATTCCATGTCTTCACACACCTCCATTCTATGAGTTCACACACCTCCATTCTTTGACTTCACACACCTCCCTTCTGTGACTTCACACACCTCCATTCTGTGACTTCACACAGCTCCATTCTGTGACTTCACACACTTCCATTCTCCGACTTCAAACTCCTCCATTCTATGACTTCACACATCCATTTTGACTTCACACAACTCCAATATATAACTTCAAACACCTCAATTCTGTGACTTCACACACCTCCATTCTATGAATTCATACCCGTCCATTCTGTGACTTCACACACCTCCATTCAATGACTTCACACACTTCCATTCTATGACTTCACATACTTCCATGCTATGACTTCACACACCTCCATTCTGTGACTTCACACACCTCCATTCTATGCCTTCACACACCTCAATTCTGTGACTTCACAAACCTTCATTCTATGATTTCACACACCTCCATTCTATGACTTCACACACCTCCATTTTAGGACATCACACACCTCCATTTTTACTTCACACACCTCCATTCTGTGACTTCACACACCTCCATACTATGAATTCACACACTTCCCTTGTGACGTCACACACCTCTATTCTATGAGTTCACACACCTCCATTCTATGACTTCACACACCTCTATTCTGACTTCACACACCTCCATTCTATGACTTCACAGACCTCGAATCTGTGACTTCACTCACCTCCACTCTATGACTTCACACTCCTCCATTGTCTGGCTTCCCACACCTCCTTTCTATGACTTCACCCACCTCTATTCTATGACTTCCCACCTCCATTCTGACTTCACAAACCTCCATTCTGTGTCTTCACACACCTCCATTATATGATATCACACACCTCCATTCTATGACTTCACACACCTCCATTCTATGACTTCACACACTTCCATTGTGACGTCACACACCTCCATTGTATGAGTTCACACACCTCCATTCTGACTTCACACACCTCCATTCTATGACTTCACACACCTCCATTCTGACTTCACACACCTCTATTCTATGACTTCGCACACCTCCATTCTGATATCACAAACCTCCCTTCTATGACTTCACAGACCTCGAATCTGTGACTTCACTCGCCTGCATTCTATGACTTTACATTCCTCCATTCTATGACTTCCCACACCTCTTTCTATGACTTCACACACCTTCATTTTTACTTCAGAAACATCCAATCTATGACTTCACACACATCCATTCTATGACTTCACAAACCTCCATTCTGTGACTTCACACATCTCCATTCTGAGTTCACACTACTCCTTTCGGTGACTGCACACATCACCATTCTGACTTCACACACCTCCATTCTATGACTTCACACACTTCCATTCTTTGACTTCACACACCTCTATTCTGTGACTTCACAAACCTCCATTCTGAGTTCACACACCTCCATTCTGTGACTTCACACACCTCCATTCTGTGACTTCACACACCTCCATTGTGTGACTTCACACACTTCCATTCTATGACTTCATAAACCTCCCTTTTATAATTTCACACACCTCCATTCTGTGACTTCACACACCTCCATTCTATGACCTCACACACCCTCATTCCATGATTTCACACACCTCCATTCTGTGATTTCACACATCCATTTTGACTTCACACACCTCTAATATATGACTTCAAACACCTCAATTCTGTGATTTCACACACCTCCATTCTATGACTTCGTACCGTCCATTCTGTGACTTCAAACACCTCCATTCTATGACTTCACACACTTCCATTCTATGACTTCACACACCTCTATTCTGTGACTTCATAAACCTCCATTCTGAGTTCACACACCTCCATTCTGTGACTTCACACACCTCCATTGTGTGACTTCACACACTTCCATTCTATGACTTCACACACCTCCATTTTATAACTTCACACACCTCCATTCTATGACTTCACACACCTCCATTCTTTGACGTCATACCTTTATTCTATGACTTCATACAACTTCATTCTTACTTTACAAACATCCGTTCTATAACTTCACACACCTCCATTCTATGACTTCAAACAGCTCCATTCTGTGACTTCACACACCTCCATTCTATGACTTCATACACTTCCATTTTGACGTCACTCACCTCCACTCTGTGACTTCACACACCTCCATTCGATGACTTCACACACCTACATTCTTTGACTTCACACACAACCATTTTGACTTCACACCTCCATTCTGTGACTTCACACACTTACATTTGTGACTTCTCACACCACCTTTTTGACTTCACACATCTCCATTCTGTGACTTCACACACCTCCATTCTGTGATTTCACACACCTCCATTCTGTGATTTCACACACCTCCCATCCGTGACTTCACCCACCTCCATTCTGTGACTTCACACACCTCCATTCTGTGACTTCACACACCTCCATTTTAGGACATCACACACCTCCATTCTCCGACTTCAGACACCTCCATTCTGTGACTTCACACACCTCCATACTATGAATTCACACACTTCCATTGTGACGTCACACAACTCTCTTCTATGAGTTCACACACCTCCATTGTATGACTTCACACACCTCTATTCCGACTTCACACACCTCCATTCTATGACTTCACAGACCTCGAATCTGTGACTTCACTCACTTCCACTCTATGACTTCACACTCTTCCATTCTGACTTCACACACCTCCATTCTGTGACTTCACACACCTCCATTGTATGACTTCACACACTTCCATTTTGACGTCACTCACCTCCATTCTATGAGTTCACACACCTCCGTTCTGACTTCAAACACCTACATTCTATGACTTCAAACACCTCCATTCTGTATTCACACAGCTCCATTCTGTGACTTCACACAACTCCATCTATGACTTCACACACCTGCATTCTGACATCACACACCTCCATTCTATGACTTCACAGACCTCAAATCTGTGACTTCACTCACCTGCACTCTATGACTTCACACTCCTAATTCTATGACTTTCCACACCTCCTTTCTATGACTTCACCACCTCCAATCTATGACTACACACCTTCATTCTGACTTCACACACCTTCATTCTGTGAATTCACACACCTCCATTCTATGTGTTCACATACCTCCATTCTATGACTTCACACACCTTCATTCTTACTTCAGAAACATCCATTCTATGACTTCACACAACCCCATTCTATGACTTCACAAACCTCCATTCTGTGACTTCACACACCTCCATTCTGAGTTTACACAACTCCATTCGGTGACTTCACACACCTCCATTCTGACTTCACACACCTCCATTCTATGACTTCACACACTTCCATTCTATGACTTCACACACCTCCATTCTGTGACTTCACACACCTCCATTCTGTGTTCACACATCTCCATTCTGTGACTTCACACACCTCCATTCTGTGACTTCACACACCTCCATTCTGTGACTTCACACACTTCCATTCTATGACTTCACACACCTCCATTCTATGACTTCACACACCTCCATTCTTTGACTTCACACACCTCCATTCTATGACCTCACACATCCTCATTCTATGGTTTCACACACCTCCATTCTATGAATTCACACATCCATTTTGACTTTACACACCTCCAATATATGTCTTCAAACACCTCAATTCTGTGACTTCACACACCTCCATTCTATGAATTCACACATCCATTTTGACTTCACACACCTCCTATATATGACTTCAAACACCTCAATTCTGTGACTTCACACACCTTCATTCTATGAGTTCATACCATCCATTCTGTGACTTCCCACACCTCCATTCTGTGACTTCACTCACCTCCATTGTATGACTTCACACACCTCTATTCTGACTTCACACACCTCCATTCTATGACTTCACACACCTCCATTCTGACTTCACACATATCCATTCTATGACTTCGCACACCTCTATTCTGACTTCACACACCTCCACTCTGTGACTTCACACACCTCCATTCGATGACTTCACACACCTACATTCTTTGACTTCACACACAACCATTTTGACTTCACACCTCCATTCTGTGACTTCACACACTTACATTTGTGACTTCTCCCACCACCTTTTTGACTTCACACATCTCCATTCTGTGAGTTCACACACCTCCGTTCTGTGATTTCACACACCTCCATTCTGTGATTTCACACACCTCCCTTCCGTGACTTCACCCACCTCCATTCTATGACTTCACACACCTCCATTCTATGACTTCACACACTTCCATTCTATGACTTCACACACCTCTATTCTATGACTTCACACACCTCCATTCTATGACTTCCCACACCTGTATTCTGACTTCACACACCTCCAATGTATGACTTCACACATCTTCTTTCTGTAACTTCCCACACTTCCAATGTTTGACTTCAAAAACCTCCATTCCATGTCTTCACACACCTCCATTCTATGAGTTCACACACCTCCATTCTTTGACTTCACACACCTCCCTTCTGTGACTTCACACACCTCCATTCTGTGACTTCACAGAGCTCCATTCTGTGACTTCACACACTTCCATTCTCCGACTTCAAACTCCTCCATTCTATGACTTCACACATCCATTTTGACTTCACACAACTCCAATATATAACTTCAAACACCTCAATTCTGTGACTTCACACACCTCCATTCTATGAATTCATACCCGTCCATTCTGTGACTTCACACACCTCCATTCAATGACTTCACACACTTCCATTCTATGACTTCACATACTTCCATGCTATGACTTCACACATCTCCATTCTGTGACTTCACACACCTCCATTCTATGCCTTCACACACCTCAATTCTGTGACTTCACAAACCTTCATTCTATGATTTCACACACCTCCATTCTATGACTTCACACACCTCCATTTTAGGACATCACACACCTCCATTTTTACTTCACACACCTCCATTCTGTGACTTCACACACCTCCATACTATGAATTCACACACTTCCCTTGTGACGTCACACACCTCTATTCTATGAGTTCACACACCTCCATTCTATGACTTCACACACCTCTATTCTGACTTCACACACCTCCATTCTATGACTTCACAGACCTGGAATCTGTGACTTCACTCACCTCCACTCTATGACTTCACACTCCTCCATTGTCTGGCTTCCCACACCTCCTTTCTATGACTTCACCCACCTCTATTCTATGACTTCCCACCTCCATTCTGACTTCACAAACCTCCATTCTGTGTCTTCACACACCTCCATTATATGATATCACACACCTCCATTCTATGACTTCACACACCTCCATTCTATGACTTCACACACTTCCATTGTGACGTCACACACCTCCATTGTATGAGTTCACACACCTCCATTCTGACTTCACACACCTCCATTCTATGACTTCACACACCTCCATTCTGACTTCACACACCTCTATTCTATGACTTCGCACACCTCCATTCTGATATCACAAACCTCCCTTCTATGACTTCACAGACCTCGAATCTGTGACTTCACTCGCCTGCATTCTATGACTTTACATTCCTCCATTCTATGACTTCCCACACCTCTTTCTATGACTTCACACACCTTCATTTTTACTTCAGAAACATCCAATCTATGACTTCACACACATCCATTCTATGACTTCACAAACCTCCATTCTGTGACTTCACACATCTCCATTCTGAGTTCACACTACTCCTTTCGGTGACTGCACACATCCCCATTCTGACTTCACACACCTCCATTCTATGACTTCACACACTTCCATTCTTTGACTTCACACACCTCTATTCTGTGACTTCACAAACCTCCATTCTGAGTTCACACACCTCCATTCTGTGACTTCACACACCTCCATTCTGTGACTTCACACACCTCCATTGTGTGACTTCACACACTTCCATTCTATGACTTCATAAACCTCCCTTTTATAATTTCACACACCTCCATTCTGTGACTTCACACACCTCCATTCTATGACCTCACACACCCTCATTCCATGATTTCACACACCTCCATTCTGTGATTTCACACATCCATTTTGACTTCACACACCTCTAATATATGACTTCAAACACCTCAATTCTGTGATTTCACACACCTCCATTCTATGACTTCGTACCGTCCATTCTGTGACTTCAAACACCTCCATTCTATGACTTCACACACTTCCATTCTATGACTTCACACACCTCCATTTTATAACTTCACACATCTCCATTCTATGACTTCACACACCTCCATTCTGAGTTTACACACCTCCATTCTATGACTTCACACACCTCCATTCTTTGACGTCACACCTTTATTATATGACTTCATACAACTTCATTCTTACTTTACAAACATCCGTTCTATGACTTCACACACCTCCATTCTATGACTTCGTACCGTCCATTCTGTGACTTCAAACACCTCCATTCTATGACTTCACACACTTCCATTCTGTGACTTCCCACACCTCCATTCTGTGACTTCACACACCTCCATTCTATGACTTCACACACTTCTATTCTGACGTCACACACCTCCATTCTATGA
Source organism: Megascapheus bottae (assembly GCA_024803745.1). Classification (NCBI taxonomy): domain Eukaryota; kingdom Metazoa; phylum Chordata; class Mammalia; order Rodentia; family Geomyidae; genus Megascapheus; species Megascapheus bottae. Next base: position 533,487 of record JANJXV010000347.1, on the reverse strand, counting down.
CTTCACACACCTCCATTCTGACTTCACACACCTCCATTCTATGACTTCGCACACCTCTATTCTGACTTCACACACCTCCATTCTGTGACTTCACAGGCCTCCATTCGATGACTTCACACACCTACATTCTTTGACTTCACACACAACCATTTTGACTTCACACCTCCATTCTGTGACTTCACACACTTACATTTGTGACTTCTCACACCACCTTTTTGACTTCACACATCTCCATTCTGTGACTTCACACACCTCCATCTGTGACTTCACACACCTCCATTCTGTGATTTCACACACCTCCCTTCCGTGACTTCACCCACCTCCATTCTATGACTTCACACACCTCCGTTCTATGACTTCACACACTTCCATTCTATGACTTCACACACCTCTATTCTATGACTTCACACACCTCCATTCTATGAGTTCCCACACCGGTATTCTGACTTCACACACCTCCATTATATGACTTCACACATCTTCTTTCTGTAACTTCCCACACTTCCAATGTTTGACTTCACAAACCTCCATTCCATGACTTCACACACCTCCATTCTATGAGTTCACACACCTCCATTCTTTGACTTCACACACCTCAATTTTGACTTCACACACCTACATTCTGTGACTTCACACACCTCCATTTGTGACTTCACACACCACCATTTTGATTTCACAAACCACCATTCTGTGACTTCACACACCTCCATTCTTTGACTTCACACACCTCCGTTTTGACTTCACACACTTCCATTCTGTGACTTCACACACCTCCATTCTGTGACTTCACACACCACCATTGTTTGACTTCACACACCTCCATTCTTTGCCTTCACACACCTCCATTCTATTAGTTCACAAACATCCATTCTATGAGTTCAACACCAAAATTTTGTCTTCACACACCTCCATTCTATGACTTCACCCACCTTCATTCTTAATTCAGAAACATCCATTCTATGACTTCACCCACCTCCATTCTATGACTTCGAAAACCTCCATTCTGTGACTTCACACACCTCCATTCGGAGTTCCCACACACCCATTCGGTGACTTCCCACACCTCCATTCTGACTTCACACACCTCCATTCTATGACTTCACACACTTCCATTCTATGACTTCACACACCTCCATTCTGTGACTTCACACACCTCCATTCTGTGACTTCACACACCTCCATTCTATGACTTCACACACCAACATTCTATGACTTAACACACCTCCATTCTATGATTTCACACATCCATTTTGACTTCACACACCTAAAATATATGACTTCATACCCGTCCATTCTGTGACTTCACATACCTCCATTCTATGACTTCACAAACCTCCATTCTGTGACTTCACACACCTCCATTCTGTGACTTCACAAACCTCCATTCTATGATTTCTCACACCTCAATTCTATGACTTCACACACCTCCAGTTTATGACGTCACACACCTCTATTTTGACTTCACACACCTCCATTATATGACTTCACACACATCACTTCTGTGACTTCACACACTTCCATTCTACGACTTCACACACCTTCATTCTGTGACTTCACACACCTCCATTCTGAGTTCACACACCTCCACTCTGTGACTTCACAAACCTCCATTCTATGATTTCACACACATCCATTCTATGACTTCACACACCTCCATGCTGTGACTTCACACACCTCCATTCTATGACTTCACACACCTTCTTCTTACTTCACAAACATACATTCTATGACTTCACACACCTCCATTCTGTGACTTCACACACCTCCATTCTGTGACTTCACACACCTCCATTCTGTGACTTCACACACCTCCATTCTGAATTCACAGAGCTGAATTCCGTGACTTCATTCACCTGCACTCGATGACTTCACACTCCTCCATTCTATGACTTCCCACACCTCCTTTCTATGACTTCACACACCTCCATTCTGTGACTACACACCTCCATTCTGACTTAACCCACCACCATTCTGTGACTTCACACACCTCCATTCTATGACTTCACACACCTTAATTTTTCCTTCAGAAACATTCATTCTATGACCTCACACACCTCCATTCTATGACTTCACAAACCTCCATTCTGTGCCTTCACACACCTCCATTCTGAGTTCACACAACTCCATTCGGTGACTTCACACATCACCATTCTGACTTCACACACCTCCATTCTATGACTTCACTCACCTCCATTCTATGATTTCACACATCCATTTTGACTTCACACACCTAAAATATATGACTTCATACCCGTCCATTCTGCGACTTCACATACCTCCATTCTATGACTTCACACACCTCCTTTCTGTGACTTCACCCACCTCCATTCTGTGACTTCACATACCTCCATTCTATGACTTCACAAACCTCCATTCTGTGACTTCACAAAACTCCATTCTATGACTTCACACACCTCCATTCTATGCCTTCACACACCCCCAGTTTATGACGTCACACACCTCTATTTTGACTTCACACACCTCAATTATGTGACTTCACACATATCCCTTCTGTGACTTCACACACCTCCATTCTATGACTTCACACACCTTCATTCTGTGACTTCACACAACTCCATTCCATGACTTCACACACTTCCATTCTATGATTTCACATACCTCCATGCTATGACTTCACACACGTCCATTCTGTGACTTCACACACCTCCATTCTGAGTTCACACACCTTCACTCTGTGACTTCACAAACCTCCATTCTATGATTTCACACACCTCCATTCTATGATTTCACACACCTCCATTTTATTACGTCACACACCTCCATTTTGGCTTCTCACACCTCCATTCTGTGACTTCACACACCTCCATTCTATGACTTCACACACTTCCTTTGTTACGTCACACACCTCCATTCTATGTGTTCACACACCTCCATTCTATGACTTCACACACCTCCATTCTGACTTCACACACCTCCATTCTATGACTTCACAGACATCGAATATGTGACTTCACTCACCTCCACTCTAATACTTCACACTCCTCCAATCTATGACTTCCCACACCTCCTTTCTATGAATTCACCCACCTCCATTTTATGACTTCACACACCTCCATTCTGTGACTTCACACACCTCCATTCTATGACCTCACACACCCTCATTCTATGATTTCACACACCTCCATTCTATGACTTCACACATCCATTTTGACTTCACACACCTCTAATATATGACTTCAAACACCTAAATTCTGTAGCTTCACACACCTCCATTCTATGAGTTCATACCTTCCATTCTGTGACTTCACAGACCTCCATTCTATGACTTCACACACTTCCATTCTATGACTTCACACAACTCCATTCTGTAACTTTACACACCTCCATTCTGAGTTCACACACCTCCATTCTGTGACGTCACACACCTCCATTCTGTGACTTCCCACACCTCCATTATGTGACTTCACACACCTCCATTTTATGGTTTCACACACCTCCATTCTATGAATTCACCCACCTACATTCTATGACTTCACACCTCCATTCTGACTTCACACACCTCCATTCTGTCACTTCACACCTCCATTATATGACTTCACACACCTCCATTATATGACTTCACACACCTCCATTCTATGACTTCACACACCTCCATGCTGTGACTTCACACACCTCCTTTCTATGACTTCACACACCTTCTTCTTACTTCACAAACATACATTCTATGACTTCACACACCTCCATTCTATGACTTCACACACCTCCATTCTGTGACTTCACACACCTCCATTCTGACTTCACAGAGCTCCATTCTATGACTTCACACACCTCCATTCTTACTTTACAAACATCCATTCTATAACTTCACACACCTCCATTCTATGACATTACACACCTCCATTCTGTGACTTCACATACCTCCATTCTATGACTTCAGACACCTCCATTCTGTGACTTCACACACCTCCATTCTATGACTTCACACACTTCCATTGTGACGTCACACACCTCCATTCTATGAGTTCACACACCTCCATTCTGTCTTCACACACCTCCATTCTATTACTTCACACACCTCCATTCTGAATTAACACAGCTCCATTTCTGTGACTTCACAAAACTCCATTCTACGGTTTCACACACCTCCATACTATGACCTCACACAACTCCATCTATGACTTCAAACACCTCCATTCTGACATCACACACCTCTATTCTATGACTTTGCACACCTCCATTCTGACATCACACACCTCCATTCAATGACTTCACAGACCTCGAATCTGTGACTTCACTCACCTGCATTCTATGACTTCACACTACTCCATTCTATGACTTACCACACCTCCTTTCTATGACGTCACCCAACTCCAATCTATGACTACCCACCTCCATTCTGACTTCACAAACCTCCATTCTCTCACTTCACACACCTCCATTCTATGACTTCACACACCTTCATTTTTCCTTCAGAAACATCCATTCTATGACTTCACACACCTCCATTCTATGACTTCACACACTTCCATTCTATGACTTCACACAACTCCATTTTATAACTTCACACACCTCCATTCTGTGATTTCACAGACCTCCATTCTATGTCTTCAAACATCCATTTTTACTTCACACACCTCTAATATATGACTTCAAACACCTCAATTCTGTGATTTCACACACCTCCATTCTATGACTTCACACACTTCCATTCTATGATTTCACATACCTCCACGCTATGACTTCATACACCTCCATTCTGTGACTTCACACACCTCCATTCTGAGTTCACACACCTCCATTCTGTGACTTCACAAACCTCCATTCTATGATTTCACACACCTCCATTCTATGACTTCACACACCTCCATTTTATGACGTCATACACCTCCATTTTGACTTCTCACACCTCCATTCTGTGACTTCACACACCTCCATTCTATGACTTCACACACTTCCATTGTGACATCACACACCTCCATTCTATGAGTTCACAAACCTCCATTCTATGACTTCACACACCTCCATTCTGACATCACACACCTCCATTCTATGACTTCACAGACCTCGAATATGTGACTTCACTCACCTCCACTCTACGACTTCACACTCCTCCATTCTATGATTTCCCACACCTCCTTTCTATGACTTCAACCACCTCCATTTTATGACTTCACACACCTCCATTCTGTGACTTCACACACCTCCATTCTATGACCTCACTCACCCTCATTCTATGATTTCACACAACTCCATTCTATGACTTCACACATCCATTTTGACTTCCCACACCTCCAATATATGACTTCAAACACCTCAATTCTGTGACTTCATACACCTCCATTCTATGACCTCATACCCTCCATTCTGTGACTCCACACACCTCCATTCTATGACTTCACACACTTCCATTCTATGACTTCACACACCTCCATTCTGTGACTTTACACACCTCCATTGTGAGTTCACACTCCTCCATTCTGTGATGTCACACACCTCCATTCTGTGACTTCACACACCTCCATTGTATGACTTCACACAATTCCATTCTATGACTTCACACACCTCCATTCTGTGACATCACACACCTCCATTCTATGACTTCACACACTTCCATTCTATGACTTCACACACCTCCATTCTATGACTTCACACACCTCCATTCTATGACTTCCCACACCTGCATTCTGACTTCACACACCTCCATTCTATGACTTCACACATCTTCTTTCTGTAACTTCCCACACTTCCACTATTTCACTTCAGAAACATGCATTCCATGACTTCCCACCCCTCCATTCTATGAGTTCACACACCTCCATTCTTTGACTTCACACACCTCCATTTTGACTTCACACACCTACATTCTGGGACTTCACACACCTCCATTTGTGACTTCACACACCACCATTTTGATTTCACACACCTCCATTCTGTGACTTCACTCACCTCCATTCTTTGAGTTCACACACCTCCGTTTTGACTTCACACACTTCTATTCTGTGACTTCACACACCTCCATTCTGTGACTTCACACACCACCATTGTTTGACTTCACACACCTCCATTCTTTGACTTCACACACCTCCATTCCACGACTTCACACACCTCCATTCTATTAGTTCACACACATCCATTCTATGAGTTCACACACCACAATTTTTCTTCACACACCTCCATTCTATGACTTCGCAAACCTCCATTCTGTGACTTCACACACCTCCATTTGGTGTTCACACACCTGCATTCGGTGAATTCACACACCTCCATTCTGACTTCACATACCTCCATTCTATGACTTCACACACTTCCATTCTGTGACTTCACACACCTCCATTATGTGACTTCACACACCTCCATTCTGTGACTTCACACACCTCCATTCTGACTTCACACAGCTCAATTCTATGACTTCACACACCTCCATTCTTACTCTACAAACATCCATTCTATAACTTCACACACCTCCATTCTATGACTTTACACACCTCCATTCTGTGACTTCACATACCTCCATTCTATGACTTCACACACCTCCATTCTGTGACTTCACACACCTCCATTCTATGACTTCACACACTTCCACTGTGACGTCACACACCTCCATTCTATGAGTTCACACACCTCCATTCTGACTTCACACACCTCCATTCTATTACTTGTCACACCTCCATTCTGAATTTACACAGCTCCATTCTGTGACTTCACAAAACTCCATTCTATGGTTTCACACACCTCCATACTACGACTTCACACAACTCCATCTATGACTTCACACACCTCCATTCTGACATCACACACCTCTATTCTATGACTTCGCACAACTATATTCTGACATCACACACCTCCATTCTATGACTTCACAGACCTCGAATCTGTGACTTCACTCACCTGCACTCTATGACTTCACACTCCTCCATTCTATGACTTACCACACCTCCTTTCTATGACGTCACCCACCTCCAATCTATGACTACCCACCTCCATTCTGACTTCACACACCTCCATTCTCTGACTTCACACACCTCCATTCTTTGACTTCACACACCTTCATTTTTCCTTCAGAAACATCCATTCTATGACTTCACACACCTCCATTCTATGACTTCACAAACCTCCATTCTGTGACTTCACACACCTCCATTCTGAGTTGACACAACTCCATTCGGTGACGTCACACATCTCCATTCTGACTTCACACACCTCCATTCTATGACTTCACACACTTCCATTCTATGACTTCACACACCTCCATTCTGTGACTTCACAAACTTCCATTCTGAGTTCACACACCTCCATTCTGTGACTTCACACACCTCCATTCTGTGACTTCACACACCTCCATTTTGTGACTTCACACACTTCCATTCTATGACTTCACACACCTCCATTTTATAACTTCACACACCTCCATTCTGTGACTTCACACACCTCCACTCTATGACCTCACACACCCTCATTCTATGATTTCACAGACCTCCATTCTATGACTTCAAATATCCATTTTTACTTCACACATCTCTAATATATGACTTCAAACACCTCAGTTCTGTGATTTCACACACCTCCGTTCTATGACTTCACACACTTCCATTCTATGATTTTACCTACCTCCATGCTATGACTTCACACACCTCCATTCTGTGACTTCACACACCTCTATTCTGAGTTAACACACCTCCATTCTGTGACTTCACAAACCTCCATTCTATGATTTCACACACTTCCATTCTATGACTTCACACACCTCCATTTTATGACGTCACACACCTCCATTTTGACTTCTCACACCTCCATTCTGTGACTTCACACACCTCAATTCTATGACTTCACACTCTTCCATTGTGACATCACACACCTCCATTCTATGAGTTCACACACCTCCATTCTATGACTTCACACACCTCCATTCTGACTTCACACTCCTCCATTCTATGACTTCACAGACCTCGAATATGTGACTTCATTCACCTCCACTCTATGACTTCACACTCCTCCATGCTATGACTTCCCACACCTCCTTTCTATGACTTCACCCACCTCCATTTTATGACTTCACCCACCTACATTCTGTGAATTCACACACCTCCATTCTATGACCTCACACACCCTCAATCTATGATTTCACACACCTCCATTCTATGACTTCACACATCCATTTTGACTTCACACACCTCCAATATATGACTTCGAACACCTCAATTCTGTCACTTCACACACCTCCATTCTATGACCTCATACCCTCCATTCTGTGACTCCACACACCTCCATTCTATGACTTCACACACTTCCATTCTTTGACTTCACACACCTCCATTCTGTGACTTTACACACCTCCATTGTGAGTTCACACTCCTCCATTCTGTGATGTCACACATCTCCATTCTGTGACTTCACACACCTCCATTCTATGACTTCACGCAATTCCATTCTATGACTTCACCCACCTCCATTCTATGACTTCACACACCTCCATTCTATGACCTCACACACCTCCCTTCTATGACTTCACACACCTCCATTCTATGACTTCCCACACCTGCATTCTGACTTCACACACCTCCATTCTAGGACTTCACATATCTTCTTTCTGTAACTTCCCACACTTCCAATATTTGACTTCACAAACCTCCATTCCATGACTTCACACACCTCCAGTCTATGAGTTCACACACCTCCATTATTTGACTTCACACACCTCCCTTTTGACTTCACACACCTACATTCTGTGACTTCACACACCTCCATTTGTGACTTCACACACCACCATTTTGATTTCACACACCTCCATTCTGTGACTTCACACACCTCCATTCTTTGAGTTCACACACCTCCGTTTTGACTTCACAAAATTCCATTTTGTGACTTCACACACGTCCATTCTGTGACTTTACACACCATCATTGCTTGTCTTCACACACCTCCATTCTATTAGTTCACACACATCCATTCTATGAGTTCACACACCACAATTTTGTCTTCACACACCTCCATTCTATGACTTCGCAAACCTCCATTCTGTGACTTCACACACCTCCATTCGGAGTTCACACACCTCCATTCGATGACTTCACACACCTCCATTCTGACTTCACACACCTCAATTCTATGACTTCACACACTTCCATTCTGTGACTTCACACACCTCCATTCTGTGACTTCACACACCTCCATTCTGACTTCACACAGCTCCATTCTATGACTTCACACACCTCCATTCTTACTTTACAAACATCCATTCTATAACCTCACACACCTCCATTCTATGACTTTACACACCTCCATTCTGTGACTTCACATACCTCCATTCTATGACTTCAAACACTTCCATTGTGACGTCACACACCTCCAGTCTATGAGTTCACACACCTCCATTCTGACTTCACACACCTCCATTCTATTACTTCTCACACCTCCATTCTGAATTCACACAGCTCCATTCTGTGACTTTACAAAACTCCATTCTATGACTTACCACACCTCCTTTCTATGACGTCACCCAACTCCAATCTATGACTACCCACCTCCATTCTGACTTCACACACCTCCATTCTTTGACTTCACACACCTCCATTCTTTGACTTCACACACCTTCATTTTTCCTTCAGAAACATCCATTCTACGACTTCACACACCTCCATTGTATGACTTCACAAACCTCCATTCTGTGACTTCACACACCTCCATTCTGAGTTGACACAACTCCATTCGGTGACGTCACACATCTCCATTCTGACTTCACACACCTCCATTCTATGACTTCACACACTTCCATTCTATGACTTCACACATCTCCATTCTGTGACTTCACAAACCTCCATTCTGCGTTCCCACACCTCCATTCTGTGACTTCACACACCTCCATTCTGTGACTTCACACACCTCCATTTTGTGACTTCACACACTTCCATTCTATGACTTCACACACCTCCATTTTATAACTTCACACACCTCCATTCTGTGACTTCACACACCTCCACTCTATGACCTCACATACCCTCATTCTATGATTTCACAGACCTCCATTCTATGACTTCAAACATCCATTTTTACTTCACACATCTCTAATATATGACTTCAAACACCTCAGTTCTGTGATTTCATACACCTCCATTCTATGACTTCACACACTTCCATTCTATGATTTCACATACCTCCATGCTATGACTTCACACAATTCCATTCTATGACTTCGCCCACCTTCATTCTATGACTTCACACCTCCATTCTGACTTCACACATCTCCATTCTGTGACATCACACACCTCCATTCTATGACTTCACACACCTCCATTCTATGACTTCCCACACCTGCATTCTGACTTCACACACCTCCATTCTATGACTTCACGCATCTTCTTTCTGTAACTTCCCAAACTTCCAATGTTTGACTTCACGAACCTCCATTCCATGACTTCACACACCTCCATTCTATGAGTTCACACACCTCCATTCTTTGACTTCACACACCTCCATTTTGACTTCACACACCTACATTCTGTGACTTCACACACCTCCATTTGTGACTTCACACACCACCATTCTGAGTTCACACACCTCCATTCTGTGACTTCACACACCTCCACTCTGTGACTTCACACACCTCCATTGTGTGACTTCACACACTTCCATTCTATGACTTCACACACCTCCATTTTATAACTTCAAACACCTCCATTCTGTGACTTCACACACGTATATTCTATGTCCTCACACACCCTCATTCTATGATTTCACAGACCTACATTCTATGACTTCAAACATCCATTTTGACTTCACACACCTCTAATATATGACTTCAAACACCTCAATTCTGTGATTTCACACACCTCCATTCTATGATTTCACACGCTTCCATTCTATGATTTCACATACCTCCATGCTATGACTTCACACACCTCCATTCTGTGACTTCACACACCTCCATTCTGAGTTCACACACCTCCATTCTTTGCCTTCAAAAACCTCCATTCTATGATTTCACACACCTCCATTCTATGACTTCACACACCTCCATTTTATGACGTCAAACACTTCCATTTTGACTTTTCACACCTCCATTCTGTGACTTCACACACCTCCATTCTATGACTTCACACACTTCCATTGTGACATCACACACCTCCATTCTATGAGTTCACACACCTCCATTCTATGACTTCACACACCTCCATTCTGACTTCACACACCTCCAATCTATGACTTCACAGACCTCGAATATGTGACTTCAATCACCTCCACTCTATGACTTCACACTCCACCATTCTATGACTTCCCACACCTCCTTTCTATGACTTCACCCACCTCCATTTTATGACTTCACACACCTCCATTCTGTGACTTCACACACCTCCATTCTATGACCTCACACACCCTCATTCTATGATTTCACACACCTCCATTCTATGACTTCACACATCCATTTTGCCTTCACACACCTCCAATATATGACTTCAAACACTTCAATTCTGTCACTTCACACACCTCCATTCTATGACCTCATACCCTCCATTCTGTGACTTCACACACCTCTAATTTATGACTTCAAACACCTCAATTCTGTGACTTCACACACCTCCATTCTATGACTTCACACACTTCCATTCTATGACTTCACACACCTGCATTCTGTGTTCACACACCTCAATTCTGTGACTTCACACACCTCCATTCTGACTTCACACACCTCCATTCTATGACTTCACACACCTGCATTCTATGACTTCACACACCTCCATTCATTGACTTCACACACCTAAATTCTGAGTTGACACACGTCCATTATGTGACTTCACACACCTCCATTCTGACTTCACACAGCTCCATTCTATGACTTTGCACACCTCCATTCTTTGACGTCACAAACCTCCATTCTATGACTTCACACACCTATATTATTACATTAAAAACATCCATTCTATAACTTCACACACCTCCATTCTATGACTTTACACACCTCCATTCTGTGACTTCACATACCTCCATTCTATGACTTCACACACCTACATTCTGTGACTTCACACACCTCTATTCTATGACTTCACACACTTCCATTCTGTGACTTCACACACCTCCATTCTATGAGTTCACACACCTCCATTCTGACTTCACACACCTCCATTCTATGACTTCACACACCTCCATTCTGAATTCACACAGCTCAATTCTGTGACTTCACAAAACTCCATTCTATGACTTCACACACCTCCATACTATGACTTCACACAACTCCATCTATGACTTCACACACCTCCATTCTGACTTCACACACCTCCATTCTATGACTTCACAAACCTCGAATCTGTGACTTCACTCACCTGCAATCTATGACTTCATACTCCTCCATTCTATGTCTTCCCACAACTTCTTTCTATGACTTCACCCACCTCCAATCTATGACTACACACCTCCATTCTGACTTCACACCCCTCCATTCTGTGACTTCACACACCTCCATTATATGACTTCACACTCCTCCATTCTATGACTTCACAAACCTCCATTCTATGCCTTCACACACCTCCATTCTGTGACTTCACACACCTCCATTATATGACTTCACACTTCTCCATTCTATGACTTCACACACCTCCATTCTATGCTTTCACACACCTCCATTCTGTGACTTCACACACCTCCATTCTGTGACTTCACAAACCTCCATTCTGAGTCACACACCTCCATTCTGTGACTTCACACACCTCCATTCTGTGACTTCACACACCTCCATTGTGTGACTTCACACACTTCCATTCTATGACTTCACACACCTCCATTTTATGAATTCACACATCTTCATTCTGTGACTTCACACACCTCCATTCTATGACCTCACACACCCTCACTCTATGATTTCACACACCTCCATTCTATGATTCACACATCCATTTTGAATTCACACACCTCCAATATATGACTTCAAACACCTCAATTCTGTAACTTCACACACCTCAATTCTATGACTTAATACTGTCCATTCTGTGACCTCACACACCTCCATTCTATGACTTCACACACTTCCATTCTATGACTTCACACACCTACATTCTGTGACTTTACACACCTCCATTCTGAGTTCACACACCTCCATTCTGTGACATCACACACCTCCATTCTGTGACTTCCCACACCTCCATTCTGTGACTTCACACACCTCCATTCTATGACTTCACACAATTCCATTCTATGACTTCACCCACCTCCATTCTATGACTTCACACCTCAATTCTGACTTCACACACCTCCATTCTGTGACATCACACACCTCCATTCTATGACTTCACACACTTCCATTCTATGATTTCACACACCTCCTTTCTATAACTTCACACACCTCCATTCTATGACTTCCCACACCTGCATTCTGACTTCACACACCTCCATTCTAGGACTTCACACATCTTCTTTCTGTAACTTCCCACACTTAAAATGTTTGACTTCACAAACCTCCATTCCATGACTTCACACACCTCCATTCTATGAGTTCACACACCTCCATTATTTGACTTCACACACCTCCATTTTGACTTCACACACCTACATTCTGTGATTTCACACACCTCCATTTGTGACTTCACACACCACCATTTTGATTTCACACACCTCCATTCTGTGACTTCACACACCTCTATTCTTTGACTTCACACACGTCCGTTTTGACTTCACACACTTCAATTCTGTGACTTCACACACCTCCATTCTGTGACTTCACACACCACCCTTGTTTGACTTCACACACCTCCGTTCTTTGACTTCACACACCTCCATTCCACGACTTCACACACCTCCATTCTATTAGTTCACACATCCATTCTATGAGTTCACACACCACAATTTTTTCTTCACACACCTCCATTCTATGACTTCGCAAACCTCCATTCTGTGACTTCACACACCTCCATTCGGAGTTCAACCACCAACATTCGGTGACTTCACACACCTCCATTCTAACTTCACACACCTCATTTCTATGATTTCACGCACTTCCATTCTATGACTTCACACACCTCCATTCTGTGACTTCACACACCTCAATTCTGTGACTTCACACACCTCCATTCTATGACTTCACACACCTCCATTCTATGATTTCACACATCGATTTTGACTTCACTCACCTAAAATATATGACTTCATACCCGTCCATTCTGTGACTTCACACACCTCCATTCTATGACTTCACACATCTCCATTCTGACTTCACACCCCTCCATTCTGTGACTTCACACACCTCCATTATATGACTTCACACTCCTCCATTCTATGACTTCACAAACCTCCATCCTATGCCTTCACACACCTCCATTCTGTGACTTCACACACCTCCATTATATGACTTCACACTCCTCCATTCTATGACTTCACACACCTCCATTCTATGCTTGCACACACCTCCATTCTGTGACTTCACACACCTCCATTCTGTGACTTCACAAACCTCCATTCTGAGTCACACACCTCCATTCTGTGACTTCACACACCTCCATTCTGTGACTTCACACACCTCCATTGTGTGACTTCACACACTTCCATTCTCTGACTTCACACACCTCCATTTTATGAATTCACACATCTTCATTCTGTGACTTCACACACCTCCATTCTATGACCTCACACACCCTCACACTATGATTTCACACACCTCCATTCTATGATTCACACATCCATTTTGAATTCACACACCTCCAATATATGACTTCAAACACCTCAATTCTGTAACTTCACACACCTCCATTCTATGACTTAATACCGTCCATTCTGTGACCTCACACACCTCCATTCTATGACTTCACACACTTCCATTCTATGACTTCACACACCTACATTCTGTGACTTTACACACCTCCATTCTGAGTTCACACACCTCCATTCTGTGACATCACACACCTCCATTCTGTGACTTCCCACACCTCCATTCTGTGACTTCACACACCTCCATTCTATGACTTCACACAATTCCATTCTATGACTTCACCCACCTCCATTCTATGACTTCACACCTCAATTCTGACTTCACACACCTCCATTCTGTGACATCACACACCTCCATTCTATGACTTCACACACTTCCATTCTATGATTTCACACACCTCCATTCTATGACTTCACACACCTCCATTCTATGACTTCCCACACCTGCATTCTGACTTCACACACCTCCATTCTAGGACTTCACACATCTTCTTTCTGTAACTTCCCACACTTAAAATGTTTGACTTCACAAACCTCCATTCCATGACTTCACACACCTCCATTCTATGAGTTCACACACCTCCATTATTTGACTTCACACACCTCCATTTTGACTTCACACACCTACATTCTGTGACTTCACACACCTCCATTTGTGACTTCACACACCACCATTTTGATTTCACACACCTCCATTCTGTGACTTCACACACCTCTATTCTTTGACTTCACACACGTCCGTTTTGACTTCACACACTTCAATTCTGTGACTTCACACACCTCCATTCTGTGACTTCACACAACACCCTTGTTTGACTTCACACACCTCCATTCTATTAGTTCACACACATCCATTCTATGAGTTCACACACCACAATTTTGTCTTCACACACCTCCATTCTATGACTTCGCAAACCTCCATTCTGTGACTTCACACACCTCCATTCGGAGTTCACCCACCAACATTCGGTGACTTCACACACCTCCATTCTAACTTCACACACCTCATTTCTATGATTTCACGCACTTCCATTCTATGACTTCACACACCTCCATTCTGTGACTTCACACACCTCAATTCTGTGACTTCACACACCTCCATTCTATGACTTCACACACCTCCATTCTATGATTTCACACATCGATTTTGACTTCACTCACCTAAAATATATGACTTCATACCCGTCCATTCTGTGACTTCACACACCTCCATTCTATGACTTCACACACCTCCATTCTGTGACTTCACCCACCTCCATTCTGTGACTTCACACACCTCCATTCTCTGACTTCACACGCCTCCAATTTGACTTCACATACCTCCATTCTATGACTTCACAAACCTCCATTCTGTGACTTCACATACCTCCATTCTCTGACTTCACACACCTCCATTCTCTGACTTCACACACTTCCATTTTGACGTCACACACCTCCATTCTATGAGTTCACACACCTCCATTCTGACTTCACACACCTCCATTATATTAGTTCACACACCTCCATTCTGAATTCACACAGCTGAATTCCGTGACTTCACACACCTCCATTCTATGATTTCACACACCTCCATACTATAACTTCACACAACTCCATCTATGACTTCACACACATCCATTCTGACTTCACACACCTCTATTCTATGACTTCGCACACCTCAATTCTGACATCACACACCTCCATTCTATGACTTCACACACCTCCATTCTATGACTTCACACACCTCCATTCTGTGACTTCACACACCTCCATTCTGTGACTTCATACACCTTCATTCTTACTTCACAAACATACATTCTATGACTTCACACACCGCCATTCTATGACTTGACACACCTCCATTCTTTGACTTCACACACCTCCATTCTGTGTTCACACACCTCAATTCTGTGACTTCACACACCTCCATTCTGACTTCATACACCTCCATTCTATGACTTCAGTCACCTGCATTCTATGATTTCACACGCCTCCATTCTTTGACTTCACACACCTAAATTCTGAGTTGACACACCTCCATTCTGTGACTTCACACACATCCATTCTGACTTCACACAGCTCCATTCTGTGACTTCACACAACTATGTTCTTACTTTACAAACATCCATTCTATAACTTCACACAACTTCATTCTATGACTTTACACACCTCCATTCTGAGACTTCACACACCTCCATTCTATGACTTCACACACTTCCATTCTGTGACTTCACCCACCTCCATTCTATGACTTCACACACTTCCATTCTGTGACTTCACACACCTCCATTCTATGAGTTCACACACCTCCATTCTGAATTCACACACCTCCATTCTATGACTTCACACACCTCCATTCTGAATTCACACAGCTCCATTCTGTGACTTCACAAAACTCCATTCTATGATTTCACACACCTCCATACTATGACTTCACACAACTTCATCTATGACTTCACACACCTCCATTCTGACTTCACACACCTCTATTCTATGACTTCGCACACCTCTATTCTGACATCACACAACTCCATTCTATGACATCACAGACCTCGAGTCTCTGACTTCACTCACCTGCACTGTATGACTTCATACTTCTCCATTCTATGACTTCCCACACCTTCTTTCTATGACTTCACCCACCTCCAATCTACGACTACTCACCCCTATTCTGACTTCACACACCTCCATTCTGTGACTTCACACACCTCCATTCTATGACTTCACACACCTTCATTCTTACTTCACAAACATCCATTCTATGACTTCACACACCTCCATTCTATGACTTGACACACCTCCATTCTTTGACTTCACACACCTCCATTCTTTTACCTCACACAACTAAATTCTGAGTTGACACACCTCCATTCTGTGACTTCACACACCTCCATTCTGACTTCACAAAGCTACATTCTATGACTTCACACACCTCCATTCTTTGACATCACACAACTCCATTCTATGACTTCACACACCTTCATTCTTACTTTACAAACATCCATTCTATAACTTCACACACCTCCATTCCATGACTTTACACACCTCCATTCTGTGACTTCACATACCTCCATTCTATGACTTCACAAACCTCCATTCTGTGACTTCACACACCTCCATTCTATGACCTCACACACTTCCATTGTTACATCACACACCTCCATTCTATGAGTTCACACACCTCCATTCTGACTTCACACACCTCCATTCTATGACTTCACACACCTCCATTCTGACTTCACACACCTCCATTCTGTGGCTTCACACACCTCCATTCAATGACTTCCCACACCTGCATTCTGACTTCACACACCTCCATTCTAGGACTTCACACATCTTCTTTCTGTAACTTCCCACACTTAAAATGTTTGACTTCACAAACCTCCATTCCATGACTTCACACACCTCCATTCTATGAGTTCACACACCTCCATTATTTGACTTCACACACCTCCATTTTGACTTCACACACCTACATTCTGTGACTTCACACACCTCCATTTGTGACTTCACACACCACCATTTTGATTTCACACACCTCCATTCTGTGACTTCACACACCTCTATTCTTTGACTTCACACACGTCCGTTTTGACTTCACACACTTCAATTCTGTGACTTCACACACCTCCATTCTGTGACTTCACACAACACCCTTGTTTGACTTCACACACCTCCATTCTATTAGTTCACACACATCCATTCTATGAGTTCACACACCACAATTTTGTCTTCACACACCTCCATTCTATGACTTCGCAAACCTCCATTCTGTGACTTCACACACCTCCATTCGGAGTTCACCCACCAACATTCGGTGACTTCACACACCTCCATTCTAACTTCACACACCTCATTTCTATGATTTCACGCACTTCCATTCTATGACTTCACACACCTCCATTCTGTGACTTCACACACCTCAATTCTGTGACTTCACACACCTCCATTCTATGACTTCACACACCTCCATTCTATGATTTCACACATCGATTTTGACTTCACTCACCTAAAATATATGACTTCATACCCGTCCATTCTGTGACTTCACACACCTCCATTCTATGACTTCACACACCTCCATTCTGTGACTTCACCCACCTCCATTCTGTGACTTCACACACCTCCATTCTCTGACTTCACACGCCTCCAATTTGACTTCACATACCTCCATTCTATGACTTCACAAACCTCCATTCTGTGACTTCACATACCTCCATTCTCTGACTTCACACACCTCCATTCTCTGACTTCACACACTTCCATTTTGACGTCACACACCTCCATTCTATGAGTTCACACACCTCCATTCTGACTTCACACACCTCCATTATATTAGTTCACACACCTCCATTCTGAATTCACACAGCTGAATTCCGTGACTTCACACACCTCCATTCTATGATTTCACACACCTCCATACTATAACTTCACACAACTCCATCTATGACTTCACACACATCCATTCTGACTTCACACACCTCTATTCTATGACTTCGCACACCTCAATTCTGACATCACACACCTCCATTCTATGACTTCACACACCTCCATTCTATGACTTCACACACCTCCATTCTGTGACTTCACACACCTCCATTCTGTGACTTCATACACCTTCATTCTTACTTCACAAACATACATTCTATGACTTCACACACCTCCATTCTATGAGTTCACACACCTCCATTCTGAATTCACACACCTCCATTCTATGACTTCACACACCTCCATTCTGAATTCACACAGCTCCATTCTGTGACTTCACAAAACTCCATTCTATGATTTCACACACCTCCATACTATGACTTCACACAACTTCATCTATGACTTCACACACCTCCATTCTGACTTCACACACCTCTATTCTATGACTTCGCACACCTCTATTCTGACATCACACAACTCCATTCTATGACATCACAGACCTCGAGTCTCTGACTTCACTCACCTGCACTGTATGACTTCATACTTCTCCATTCTATGACTTCCCACACCTTCTTTCTATGACTTCACCCACCTCCAATCTACGACTACTCACCCCTATTCTGACTTCACACACCTCCATTCTGTGACTTCACACACCTCCATTCTATGACTTCACACACCTTCATTCTTACTTCACAAACATCCATTCTATGACTTCACACACCTCCATTCTATGACTTGACACACCTCCATTCTTTGACTTCACACACCTCCATTCTTTTACCTCACACAACTAAATTCTGAGTTGACACACCTCCATTCTGTGACTTCACACACCTCCATTCTGACTTCACAAAGCTACATTCTATGACTTCACACACCTCCATTCTTTGACATCACACAACTCCATTCTATGACTTCACACACCTTCATTCTTACTTTACAAACATCCATTCTATAACTTCACACACCTCCATTCCATGACTTTACACACCTCCATTCTGTGACTTCACATACCTCCATTCTATGACTTCACAAACCTCCATTCTGTGACTTCACACACCTCCATTCTATGACCTCACACACTTCCATTGTTACATCACACACCTCCATTCTATGAGTTCACACACCTCCATTCTGACTTCACACACCTCCATTCTATGACTTCACACACCTCCATTCTGACTTCACACACCTCCATTCTGTGGCTTCACACACCTCCATTCAATGACTTCACACACCTACATTCTTTGACTTCACACACCTCCAATCTGACATCACACACCTCCATTCTATGATTTCACAGACCTCGAATCTGTGACTTCACTCACCTGCAATCTATGACTTCACACTCCTCCATTCTATGACTTCCCACACGTCATTTTTATGAATTCACCCACTTCCAATCTATGACTACTCACCTCCATTCTGACTTCACACACGTCCATTCTGTGACTTCACACACCTCCAATCTATAACTTCACACACCTCCATTCTATGACTTCACACACCTCTATTCTTTGACTTCACACACCTAAATTCTGAGTTGACACACCTCCATTCTGTGACTTCACACACCTCCATTCTGACTTCACACAGCTCCATTCTATGACTTCACAAACCTAAATTCTTTGACATCACACACCTCCATTCTATGACTTCACACACCTTCATTCTTACTTTACAAACATCCATTCTATATCTTCACACACCTCCATTCTATGACTTTATACACCTCCATTCTGTGACTTCACATACCTCCATTCTATGACTTCACACACCTCAATTCTGACTTCACACACTTCCATTCTATGACTTCACACACTTCCATTGTGAGGTCACACAACTCCATTCTATGAGTTCACACACCTCCATTCTTTGACTTCACACACCTCCAATCTGACCTCACACACCTCCATTCTATGATTTCACAGACCTCGAATCTGTGACTTCACTCACCTGCACTCTATGACTTCACACTCCTCCATTCTATGATTTCCCACACGTCCTTTTTATGAATTCACCCACTTCCAATCTATGACTACTCACCTCCATTCTGACTTCACAAACCTCCATTCGGTGACTTCACACATCTCCATTCTGACTTCACACACCTCCATTCTATGACTTCACACACTTCCTTTCTATGACTTCACACCCCTCCATTCTTTGACTTCTCAAACCTCCATTCGGAGTCACACACCTCCATTCTGTGACTTTACACACCTCCATTCTATGACTTCACACACCTCCATTGTGTGACTTCACACACTTCCATTCTATCACTTCACACACCTCCATTTTATGAGTTCACATCTCCATTCTGTGACTTCACACACCTCCATTCTATGACCTCACACACACTCACTCTATGATTTCACACACCTCCATTCTATGACTTCACACATCCATTTTGAATTCACACCCCTCCAATATATGATTTCAAACACCTCAATTCTGTAACTTCACACACTTCCATTCTATGACTTCATACCGTCCATTCTGTGACTTCACACACCTCCATTCTATGACTTCACACACTTCCATTCTATGACTTCACTCACCTACATTCTGTGACTTTACACACCCCCATTCTGAGTTCACACACCTCCATTCTGTGACGTCACACACCTCCATTCTTTGACCTCCCACACCTCCATTCTGTGACTTCACACACCTCCATTCTGTGACTTCACACACCTCTATTCTGACTTCACACACCTCCATTCTATGACTTCATACACCTCCACTCTGACTTCACACACCTCCATTCTATGACTTCTCAAACCTCTATTCTGACTTCACACACATCCATTCTGTGACTTCACACACCTCCATTCAATGACTTCACACACCTCCATTCTTTGACTTCACACACCTCCAATCTGACATCACACACCTCCAATCTATGATTTCACAGACCTCGAATCTGTGACTTCACTCACCTGCACTCTATGACTTCTCACTCCTCCATTCTATGACTTCCCACACCTCCTTTCTATGACTTTACCCTCCTCCAGTCTATGACTACACACCTTTATTCTGACTTCACACACCTCCATTCTGTGACTTCACATACCTCCATTCTATGACTTCACAAACCTCCATTCTGTGACTTCACACACCTCCATTCCATGACTTCACACACCTCCATTCTTTGATTTCATACACCTAAATTCTGAGTTGACACACCTCCATTATGTGACTTCACACACCTCCATTCTGACTTCACACAGCTCCATTCTATGACTTCACACATCTCCATTCTTTGACGTCACACACCTACATTCTATGACTTCACACACCTTCATTCTTACTTTACAAACATCCATTCTAAAACTTCACACACCTCAATTCTATGACTTTACACACATCCATGCTGTCACTTCACATACCTCCATTCTATGACTTCACACACCTCCATTCTCTGACTTCACACACCTCCATTCTATGACTTCACACACTTCCATTGTGACGTCACACACCTCCATTCTATGAGTTCACACACCTCCATTCTGACTTCACACACCTCCGTTCTATGACTTCACACACCTCCATTCTGAGTTCACACAGCTCCATTCTGTGGCTTCACAAAACTCCATTCTATGATTTCACACACCTCCATACTATGACTTCACACAACTCCATCTATGACTTCACACACCTCTATTCTGACTTCACACACCTCCATTCTATGACTTCACACAACTATATTCTGACATCACACACCTCCATTCTATGACTTCACAGACCTCGAATCTGTGACTTCACTCACCTGCACTCTATGACTTCACACTCCTCCATTCTATGACTTACCACACCTCCTTTCTATGACGTCACCCACCTCCAATCTATGACTACCCACCTCCATTCTGACTTCACACACCTCCATTCTCTGACTTCACACACCTCCATTCTTTGACTTCTCAAACCTCCATTCGGAGTCACACACCTCCATTCTGTGACTTTACACACCTCCATTCTATGACTTCACACACCTCCATTGTGTGACTTCACACACTTCCATTCTATCACTTCACACACCTCCATTTTATGAGTTCACATCTCCATTCTGTGACTTCACACACCTCCATTCTATGACCTCACACACACTCACTCTATGATTTCACACACCTCCATTCTATGACTTCACACATCCATTTTGAATTCACACCCCTCCAATATATGATTTCAAACACCTCAATTCTGTAACTTCACACACTTCCATTCTATGACTTCATACCGTCCATTCTATGACTTCACTCACCTACATTCTGTGACTTTACACACCCCCATTCTGAGTTCACACACCTCCATTCTGTGACGTCACACACCTCCATTCTTTGACCTCCCACACCTCCATTCTGTGACTTCACACACCTCCATTCTGTGACTTCACACACCTCTATTCTGACTTCACACACCTCCATTCTATGACTTCATACACCTCCACTCTGACTTCACACACCTCCATTCTATGACTTCTCAAACCTCTATTCTGACTTCACACACATCCATTCTGTGACTTCACACACCTCCATTCAATGACTTCACACACCTCCATTCTTTGACTTCACACACCTCCAATCTGACATCACACACCTCCAATCTATGATTTCACAGACCTCGAATCTGTGACTTCACTCACCTGCACTCTATGACTTCTCACTCCTCCATTCTATGACTTCCCACACCTCCTTTCTATGACTTTACCCTCCTCCAGTCTATGACTACACACCTTTATTCTGACTTCACACACCTCCATTCTGTGACTTCACATACCTCCATTCTATGACTTCACAAACCTCCATTCTGTGACTTCACACACCTCCATTCCATGACTTCACACACCTCCATTCTTTGATTTCATACACCTAAATTCTGAGTTGACACACCTCCATTATGTGACTTCACACACCTCCATTCTGACTTCACACAGCTCCATTCTATGACTTCACACATCTCCATTCTTTGACGTCACACACCTACATTCTATGACTTCACACACCTTCATTCTTACTTTACAAACATCCATTCTAAAACTTCACACACCTCAATTCTATGACTTTACACACATCCATGCTGTCACTTCACATACCTCCATTCTATGACTTCACACACCTCCATTCTCTGACTTCACACACCTCCATTCTATGACTTCACACACTTCCATTGTGACGTCACACACCTCCATTCTATGAGTTCACACACCTCCATTCTGACTTCACACACCTCCGTTCTATGACTTCACACACCTCCATTCTGAGTTCACACAGCTCCATTCTGTGGCTTCACAAAACTCCATTCTATGATTTCACACACCTCCATACTATGACTTCACACAACTCCATCTATGACTTCACACACCTCTATTCTGACTTCACACACCTCCATTCTATGACTTCACACAACTATATTCTGACATCACACACCTCCATTCTATGACTTCACAGACCTCGAATCTGTGACTTCACTCACCTGCACTCTATGACTTCACACTCCTCCATTCTATGACTTACCACACCTCCTTTCTATGACGTCACCCACCTCCAATCTATGACTACCCACCTCCATTCTGACTTCACACACCTCCATTCTCTGACTTCACACACCTCCATTCTTTGACTTCTCAAACCTCCATTCGGAGTCACACACCTCCATTCTGTGACTTTACACACCTCCATTCTATGACTTCACACACCTCCATTGTGTGACTTCACACACTTCCATTCTATCACTTCACACACCTCCATTTTATGAGTTCACATCTCCATTCTGTGACTTCACACACCTCCATTCTATGACCTCACACACACTCACTCTATGATTTCACACACCTCCATTCTATGACTTCACACATCCATTTTGAATTCACACCCCTCCAATATATGATTTCAAACACCTCAATTCTGTAACTTCACACACTTCCATTCTATGACTTCATACCGTCCATTCTGTGACTTCACACACCTCCATTCTATGACTTCACACACTTCCATTCTATGACTTCACTCACCTACATTCTGTGACTTTACACACCTCCATTCTGAGTTCACACACCTCCATTCTGTGACGTCACACACCTCCATTCTGTGACCTCCCACACCTCCATTCTGTGACTTCACACACCTCCATTCTGTGACTTCACACACCTCTATTCTGACTTCACACACCTCCATTCTATGACTTCATACACCTCCACTCTGACTTCACACACCTCCATTCTATGACTTCTCAAACCTCTATTCTGACTTCACACACATCCATTCTGTGACTTCACACACCTCCATTCAATGACTTCACACACCTCCATTCTTTGACTTCACACACCTCCAATCTGACATCACACACCTCCAATCTATGATTTCACAGACCTCGAATCTGTGACTTCACTCACCTTCACTCTATGACTTCTCACTCCTCCATTCTATGACTTCCCACACCTCCTTTCTATGACTTTACCCTCCTCCAGTCTATGACTACACACCTTTATTCTGACTTCACACACCTCCATTCTGTGACTTCACATACCTCCATTCTATGACTTCACAAACCTCCATTCTATGACTTCACACACCTCCATTCCATGACTTCACACACCTCCATTCTTTGATTTCATACACCTAAATTCTGAGTTGACACACCTCCATTATGTGACTTCACACACCTCCATTCTGACTTCACACAGCTCCATTCTATGACTTCACACATCTCCATTCTTTGACGTCACACACCTACATTCTATGACTTCACACACCTTCATTCTTACTTTACAAACATCCATTCTAAAACTTCACACACCTCAATTCTATGACTTTACACACATCCATGCTGTCACTTCACATACCTCCATTCTATGACTTCACACACCTCCATTCTCTGACTTCACACACCTCCATTCTATGACTTCACACACTTCCATTGTGACGTCACACACCTCCATTCTATGAGTTCACACACCTCCATTCTGACTTCACACACCTCCGTTCTATGACTTCACACACCTCCATTCTGAGTTCACACAGCTCCATTCTGTGGCTTCACAAAACTCCATTCTATGATTTCACACACCTCCATACTATGACTTCACACAACTCCATCTATGACTTCACACACCTCTATTCTGACTTCACACACCTCCATTCTATGACTTCACACACTTCCATTCTATGACTTCACACACCTCCATTCTCTGACTTCACACACCTCCATTCTGAGTTCACACACCTGTATTCAGTGACTTCACACACCTCCATTCTGTGACTTCACAGACCTCCATTCTGTGACTTCACACACTTCCCTTCTATGACTTCACACACCTTCATTCTATGATTTCACGCACCTCCATTCTGTGCCTTCACAAACCTCCATTCTACGACCACACTCACCCTCATTCTATGATTTTACACACGTCCATTCTATGACTTCACACATCCATTTTGACTTCACACTCCTCCAATACATGACTTCAAACACCTCAATTCTGTGACTTCACACACCTCCATTCTATGAGTTCAAACCGTCCATTCGGTGACTTCACACACCTCCATTCTAGGACTTCACAGAATTCCATTATATGATTTCACACACCTCCATTCTGTGACTTTACACACCTCCATTCTGAGTTCACACACCTACATTCTGGGACTTCACACACCTCCATTCTATGACTTCACACACCTCCATTCTATGACTTCACACACCTACATTCTGTGACTTCACACACCTCCATTCTATGACTTCACACACCTCCATTGTGACTACACACACTACCATGCTATGAGTTCACACACCTCCATTCTGACTTCACACACCTCCATTGTATGACTTCACACATCTCCATTCTATGACTTCCCACACCTCCTTTCTATGACTTCACCCAACTCCATTCTATGACTTCACACCTCCATTCTGACTTCACACACTTCCATTCTGTGACTACACACACCTCCATTCTATGACTTCACACACCTTCATTCTTACTTCACAAACATACATTCTATGACTTCACACACCTCCATTCTGAGTTCACACAACTCTTTTCGGTGACTTCAAACCCTTCCATTCTGTGACTACACACACCTCCATTCTATGACTTCACACACCTCCATTCTATGACTTCACAAACCTCCATTCTGTGACTTCACACACCTCCATTCTGAGTTCACACAACTCCATTCGGTGACTTCACACACATACATTCTGGCTTCACACACCTCCATTCTATGACTTCACACACTTCCATTCTATGACTTCACACACCTCAATTCTGTGACTTCACACACCTCCATTCTGAGTTCACACACCTTCATTCTGTGACTTCTCACACCTCGAATCTGTGACTTCACACACCTCCAATCTGTGACTTCACACACTTCTATTCTATGACTTCACACACCTCCATTCTATGACTTCACACATCCATTTTGATTTCACACACCTCCCATATATGACTTCAAACACCTCAATTCTGTGACTTCACACACCTCCATTCTATGACTTCATACCGTCCATTCTGTGACTGCACACACCTAAATTCTATGACTTCACACACTTCCCTTCTATGACTTCACACACCTCCATTCTGTGACTTTACACATCTCCATTGTGGGTTCACACACCTCTATTCTCTGACTTCACACTCCTGCAATCTGTGACTTCCCACACCTCCATTCTGTGACTTCACACACCTCCATTCTATGACTTCACACACCTTCATTCTTACTTCACAAACACACATTCTATGACTTCACACACCTCCATTCTATGACTTCACACACCTCCATTCTGTGACTTCACTCACCTCCATTCTATGACTTCACACAACTCCATTGTGACTACACACACCTCCATTCTATGACTTCACACACCTCCATTCTGAATTAACACAGCTCAGTTCTGTGACTTCACAAAATTCCATTCTGACTTCACACACCTCCATTGTATGTATTCACACACCTCCATTCTGTGACTTCACACACTTCCATTGTGACATCACGCACCTCCATTCTTTGAGTTCACACACCTCCATTCTATGACTTCACACACCTCCATTCTGACTTCACAAACCTCTATTCTATGAATTCGCACACCTCCATTCTGACTTCACACACCTCCAATCTATGACTTCACAGACCTCGAATCTGTGACTTCACTCACCTCCACTCTATGACTTCACACTCCTCCATTCTATGACTTTCCACACCTCCTTTCTATGACTTTACCCACCTTCATTCTATGACTTCACACCTCCATTCAATGACTTCACACACTTCCATTCTATGACTTCACACACCTTCATTCTTACTTCAGAAACATCCATTCTATGACCTCACACACCTCCATCTATGACTTCACAAACCTCCATTATGTGACTTCACACTCCTCCATACTGAGTTCACAAAACTCCATTCGGTGACTTAACACACCTACATTCTGACTTCACACACTTCCATTCTATGACTTCACACACCTAATTTCTATGACTTCACACACCTCCATTCTATGACTTCACACACCTCCATTCTATGACTTCACACACCTCCATTCTATGCCTTCACACCTCCATTCTGACTTCACATACCTCCATTCTGTGACTTCACACACCTCCATTCTATGACTTCACAAACTTCCATTGTGACGTCACACACCTCCATTCTATGAGTTCACACACCTCCATTCTATGACTTCACTCACCTCCATTCTATGATTTCACACACCTCCTTTCTGAGTTGACACACCTCCATTCTATGACTTCACACACCTACAATCTGAATTCACACACCTCCGTTCTATGACTTCACCCACCTCCATTCTATGACTTCACACACCTCCATTGGCCGAGTTCACACCCCTCTAATTTGATTTATCATACCTCCATTGTATGACTTCACAAACCTCCCTTCGGTGACTTCACAATACTCCATTCTATGACTTCACACATCTACATTCTATGACTTCACATACGTCAATTCTGACTCACACAACTCCATTCTGTGACTTCACAAAACTCCATTCTATCATTTCACATATCTCCATACTATGACTTCACACACCTCCATCTATGACTACACACACCTCCATTCTGAGTTCACACACCTCCATTCTGTGACTTCACACACCTCCATTCTGACTTCACACACCTCCATTGTATGACTTCACACACCTCCATTCAGTGACTTCACACACCTCCGTTCTATGACTTCACAAACTTCCATTGTGACGTCACACACCTCCATTCTATGAGTTCACACACCTCCATTCTATGACTTCACACACCTCCATTCTGACTTCACAGACCTCTATTCTATGACTTCGAACACCTACATTCTAACTTCACACACCTCCATTCTATGACTTCACAGACCTCGAATCTTTGACTTCACTCACCTCCACTCTATGACTTCACACTTCTCCATTCTATGACTTCCCACACCTAATTTCTGTGACTTCACCCACCTCCATTCTATGACTTCACACCTCCATTCTGACTACACACACCTCCATTCTATGACTTCACACACCTCCATTCTGACTTCACACACCTCCATTCTGTGAGTTGACACACCTCATTCTATGATTTCACACACCTCCATTCTGTGACTTCACACACCTCCACTCTATGACTTCACACACCTCCATTCTATGACTTCACACACCTCCAGTCTATGACTTCACACACCTCCATTCTATGACTTCACACACCTACATTTTGACTTCACACACCTCCATTTTATGAGTTCACACACCTGCATTGTGACTTCACACACCTCCATTCTATGACTTCACACACCTCCATTCTGACCTCACACACCTCCATTCTGATTTCACACACCTAAATTCTGTGACTTCACACACCTCCATTCTATGATTTCACACACCTCCATTCTATGACTTCACTCACCTCCATTCTATGACTTCACACAACTCCTTTCTGAGTAGACACACCTCCATTCTATTATTTCACACACCTCCAATCTGAATTCACACACCTCCATTCAATGACTTCACCCACCTCCATTCTATGACTTCACACACCTCCATTCTCCGACTTTACATTCCTCTTATTTGATTTCTCATACTTCCATTCTATGACTTCACAAACCTCGCTTCGTTGACTTCACCATACTCCATTCTATGACTTCACACATCTACATTCTATGACTTCACACACCTCAATTCTGACTCTCACAACTCCATTCTGTGACTTCACAAAACTCCATTCTATGATTTCACATATCTCCATACTATGACTTCACACACCTACATCTATGACTTCACACACCTCCATTCTGAGTTCACACACCTCCATTCTGTGACTTCACACACCTCCATTCTGACTTCACACACCTCCATTGTATGACTTCACACACCTCCATTCTGTGACTTCACACACCTCCATTCTATGACTTCACAAACTGCCATTGTGACGTCACACACCTCCATTCTATGAGTTCACACACCTCCATTCTATGACTTCACCCACCTCCATTCTGACTTCACACACCTCTATTCTATGACGTCGAACACCTACATTCTGACTTCACACACCTCCACTCTATGACTTCAAACTTCTCCATTCTATGACTTCCCACACCTAAGTTCTATGACTTCACCCACCTCCATTCTATGACTTCACAACTCCATTCTGACTTCACACACCTCCATTCCTTGACTTCACACACCTCCATTCTGACTTCACACACCTCCCTCTGTGACTTCACACACCTCCATTCTATGATTTCACACACCTCCCTTCTGTGAGTTCACACACCTCCATTCTATGACTTCACACACCTCCATTCTGTGACTTCACACATCTCCATTCTGAGTTCACACATCTCCATTCTGTGACTTCTCACACCTCGATTCTCTGACTTCACACACCTCCAATCTGTGACTTCACACACTTCCATTCTATGACTTCACACACCTCCATTCTATGACTTCACACACCTCCATTCTGTGACTTCACACACCCTCACTCTATGATTTCACACACCTCCATTCTATGACTTCACACATCCATGTTGATTTCACACACCTCCAATATATGACTTCAAACACCTCAATTCTGTGACTTCACACACCTCCATTCTATGACTTCATACCGTCCATTCTGTGACTTCACACACCTCCATTCTATGACTTCACACACTTCCATTCCATGACTTCACACACCTCCATTCTGTGACTTTACACACATCCATTCTGGGTTCACACACCTCCATTCTGTGACTTCACACTCCTGCAATCTGTGACTTCCCACACCTCCATTCTGTGACTTCACACACGTCCATTCTATGACTTCACACACCTTCATTCTTACTTCACAAACACCCATTCTATGACTTCACACACCTCCATTCGGTGACTTCACACACCTCCATTCTATGACTTCACACACCTCCATTCTGACTTCACACACCTCCATTCTATGACTTCACACACCTCCATTCTGAATTCACACAGCTCAATTCTGTGACTTCACAAAATTCCATTCTGACTTCACACACATCGATTGTATGAATTCACACACCTCCTTTCTGTGACTTCACACACTTCCATTGTGACGTCACACACCTCCATTCTATGAGTTCACACACCTCCATTCTGACGTCACACACCTCCATTCTATGACTTCACCCATCTCCATTCTGAATTCACACAGCTCTATTCTGTGACTTCACAAAACTCCATTCTATGATTTCACACACCTCCATACTATGACTTCACACAACTCCATCTATGACTTCACACACCTCCATTATATGACTTCACACACGTCCATTTTATGACTTCACACAGCTCCATTCTATGACTTCTTAACTTCCATTCTGTGACTTCACACAGCTCCATTCTATCACTTCACACACTTCCATTCTCTGACTTCACACACCTCCATTCTGTGCCTTTACACACCTCCATTCTGAGTTCACACACCTCCATTCTGTGACGTCACACACCTCTATTCTGTCACTTCCCACACGTCCATTCTGTGACTTCACACACCTCCATTCTATTACTTCACACACCTCTATTCTGACTTTACACACCTCCATTCTATGACTTCATACACCTCCATTCTGACTTCACACACCTCCATTCTATGACTTCGCACACCTCTCCTCTGATTTCACACAGCTCCATTCTGTGACTTCACACACCTCCATTCAATGACTTCACACACCTATATTCTTTGACTTCACACACCTCCAATCTGAAATCACACACCTCCATTCTATGATTTCACAGACCTCGAATCTGTGACTTCACTCACCTGCACTCTATGACTACCCACACCTCTTTCTATGACTTCACCCACCTACAATCTATGACTACACACCTCCATTCTGACTTCACACACCTCCATTCTGTGACTTCACACACCTCCATTCTATGACTTCACACACCTCCATTCTATGACTTCACACATCTTCATTCTTACTTCAGAAACATCCATTCTATGACTTCACACACCTCCATTCTATGACTTCACAAACCTCCATTCTGTGACTTCGCACACCTCCATTCTGACTTCACACACTTCCATTCTATGACTTCACACACTTCCATTCTATGACTTCACACACCTCCATTCTTTGACTTCACACACTTCCATTCTGAGTTCACACACCTCTATTCTGTGATTTCACACATCTCCATTCTGTGACTTCACACACCTCCATTCTGTGACTTCACACACTTCCATTCTATGACTTCACAAACCTTCATTCTATGATTTCACACACCTCCATTCTGTGACATCACATACCTCCATTCTATGCCTTCACAAACCTCCATTCTCTGACTTCACACAACTCCATTCTATGACTTCACACACTTCCATTGTTACGTCACACACCTCCATTCTATGAGTTCACACACCTTCATTCTGACTTCACACACCATCATTCTATGACTTCACACACCTCCATTCTCACTTCACACAACTTCTTTCTGTGACTTCACACACCTCCATTCAATGACTTGACACACCTACATTCTTTGACTTCACACACCTCAAATCTGACATCACACAACTCCATTCTATGGTTTCACAGACCTCGAATCTGTGACTTCACTCACTTGCACTCTATGACTTGCCACTCCTCCATTCTATGACTTCCCACACCTCCTTACTATGAATTCACCAACCTCCAATCTATGACTACACACCTCCATTCTGACTTCACACACCTCCATTCTATGACTTCTCACACTTCAATTGTGTCGTCACACACCTCCATTCTATGAGTTCACACACCTCCATTCTGAATTCACACAGCTCCATTCTGTGACTTCACAAAACTCCATTCTATGATTTCACACACCTCCATACTATGACTTCACACAACTCCATCTATGACTTCACACACCTCCATTCTTACTTTACACACCTCTATTCTATGACTTCGCACACCTCCATTCTGACATCACACACCTCCATTCTATGACTTCACAGACCTCGAATCTGTGATTTCACTCACCTGCACTCTATGACTTCACACTCCTCCATTCTGTGACTTCCCACACCTCCTTTCTATGACTT
Source organism: Megascapheus bottae (assembly GCA_024803745.1). Classification (NCBI taxonomy): domain Eukaryota; kingdom Metazoa; phylum Chordata; class Mammalia; order Rodentia; family Geomyidae; genus Megascapheus; species Megascapheus bottae. The sequence continues at coordinate 499,880 of JANJXV010000347.1, read as the reverse complement.
CACCCACCTCCAATCTATGACTACACACCTCCATTCTGACTTCACACACCTCCATTCTGTGATTTCACACACCTCCATTCCATGACGTCACACACCTTCATTTTTACTTCAGAAACATTCACACACCTTCATTTTATGACTTCACAAACCTCCATTCTGTGACTTCACACATGCATTTTGACTTCACACACCTCCAATATATGACTTCAAACACCTCAATTCGGTGACTTCACACAGCTCCATTCTATGACTTCATAACGTCCATTCTGTGACTTCCCACAGCTCCATTCTATGACTTCACACACTTCCATTCTATGGCTTCACACAGCTCCATTCTATACCTTCACACAGCTCCATTCTATGACTTCACACACCACCATTCTATGACTCCACACACCTCCATTCTTTGACTTCACACACCTAAATTCTGAGTTGACACACCTCCATTCTGTGACTTCACACACCTCCATTCTGACTTCACACAGCTCCATTCTATGACTTCACACACCTCCATTCTTTGACATCACAGACCTCCATTCTATGACTTCACACACCTTCATTCTTACTTTACAAACATCCATTCTATAACTTCTCCCACCTACATTCCATGACTTTACACACCTCCATTCTCTGACTTTACATACCTCCATTCTATGACTTCACAAACCTCCATTCTGTGACTTCACCCACCTCCATTCTATGACTTCACACACTTCCATTGTTACATCACACACCTCCATTCTATGAGTTCACACACCTCCATTCTGACTTCGCACACCTCCATTCTATGACTTCACACACCTCCATTCTGACTTCACACACCTTCTTTCTGTGACTTCACACAACTCCATTCAATGTCTTGACACACCTACATTCTTTGACTTCACACACCTCAAATCTGACATCACAAACCTCCATTCTATGATTTCACAGACCTCGAATCTGTGACTTCACTCAACTGCACTCTATGACTTCCCACTCCTCCATTCTATGACTTCCCACACCTCCTTTCTATGAATTCACCCACCTCCAATCTATGACTACACACCTCCATTCTGACTTCACACACCTCCATTCTGTGACTTCACACACCTCCATTCTATAACTTCACACACATCCAATCTATGACTTCACACACCTCCATTCTATGACTTCACACACCTCCATTCTTTGACTTCACACACCTAAATTCTGAGTTGACACACCTCCATTCTGTGACTTCACACACCTCCATTCTGAATTCACACAGCTCCATTCTATGACTTCACAAACCTCCATTCTTTGACATCACATACCTCCATTCTATGACTTCACACACATTCATTCTTACTTTACACACCTCCATTCTGTGAGTTCACATACCTCCATTCTATGACTTCACACACCTCCATTCTGTGACTTCACACACCTCCATTCTATGACTGCACACACTTCCATTGTGACATCACACACCTCCATTCTATGAGTTCACACACCTCCATTCTGACTTCACACACCTCCATTCTATGCCTTCACCCATCTCCACTCTGAATTCACACAGCTCCATTCTGTGACTTAACAAAACTCCATTCTATGATTTCACACACCTCCATACTATGACTTCACACAACTCCATCTATGACTTCACACACCTCCATTATATGACTTCACACACGTCCATTTTATGACTTCACACAGCTCCATTCTATGACTTCATAACTTCCATTCTGTGACTTCACACAGCTCCATTCTATCACTTCACACACTTCCATTCTATGACTTCACACACCTCCATTCTGTGCCTTTACACACCTCCATTCTGAGTTCACACACCTCCATTCTGTGACGTCACACACCTCTATTCTGTCACTTCCCACACGTCCATTCTGTGACTTCACACACCTCCATTCTATGACTTCACACACCTCTATTCTGACTTTACACACCTCCATTCTATGACTTCATACACCTCCATTCTGACTTCACACACCTCCATTCTATGACTTCGCACACCTCTCTTCTGATTTCACACAGCTCCATTCTGTGACTTCACACACCTCCATTCAATGACTTCACACACCTATATTCTTTGACTTCAAACACCTCCAATCTGAAATCACACACCTCCATTCTATGATTTCACAGACCTCGAATCTGTGACTTCACTCACCTGCACTCTATGACTACCCACACCTCTTTCTATGACTTCACCCACCTCCAATCTATGACTACACACCTCCATTCTGACTTCACACACCTCCATTCTGTGACTTCACACACCTCCATTCTATGACTTCACACACCTCCATTCTATGACTTCACACATCTTCATTCTTACTTCAGAAACATCCATTCTATGTCTTCACACACCTCCATTCTATGACTTCACAAACCTCCATTCTGTGACTTCACACACCTCCATTCTGACTTCACACACTTCCATTCTATGACTTCACACACTTCCATTCTATGACTTCACACACCTCCATTCTTTGACTTCACACACTTCCATTCTGAGTTCACACACCTCTATTCTGTGATTTCACACATCTCCATTCTGTGACTTCACACACCTCCATTCTGTGACTTCACACACTTCCATTCTATGACTTCACAAACCTTCATTCTATGATTTCACACACCTCCATTCTGTGACTTCACAAACCTCCATTCTATGACCTCACACACCCTCATTCTATGATTTCACACACCTCCATTCTATGACTTTACACATCCATTTTGACTTCACACACCTCCAATATATGACTTCAAACACCTCAATTCTGTGACTTCACACAACTCCATTCTATGATTTCAAACTGTCCATTCTGTGACTTCACACACCTCCATTTTATGACTTCACACACTTCCATTCTATGACTTCACACACCTCCATTCTGTGACTTTACACACCTCCATTCTGAGTTCACACACCTCAATTCTTGGACCTCACACACGTCCAATCTGTGACTTCCCCCACCTCCATTCTGTGATTTCACACCCCTCCATTCTATGACTTCACACACCTGCATTCTATGACTTCACACACCTCCATTGTGACTACACACACTACCATTCTATGAGTTCACACACCTCCATTCTGACTTCACACACCTCCATTCTATGACTTCACACACCTCCATTCTATGGCTTCACACAGCTCCATTCTATCACTTCACACACTTCCATTCTATGACTTCACACACCTCCATTCTGTGCCTTTACACACCTCCATTCTGAGTTCACACACCTCCATTCTGTGACGTCACACACCTCTATTCTGTCACTTCCCACACGTCCATTCTGTGACTTCACACACCTCCATTCTATGACTTCACACACCTCTATTCTGACTTTACACACCTCCATTCTATGACTTCATACACCTCCATTCTGACTTCACACACCTCCATTCTATGACTTCGCACACCTCTCTTCTGATTTCACACAGCTCCATTCTGTGACTTCACACACCTCCATTCAATGACTTCACACACCTATATTCTTTGACTTCAAACACCTCCAATCTGAAATCACACACCTCCATTCTATGATTTCACAGACCTCGAATCTGTGACTTCACTCACCTGCACTCTATGACTACCCACACCTCTTTCTATGACTTCACCCACCTCCAATCTATGACTACACACCTCCATTCTGACTTCACACACCTCCATTCTGTGACTTCACACACCTCCATTCTATGACTTCACACACCTCCATTCTATGACTTCACACATCTTCATTCTTACTTCAGAAACATCCATTCTATGTCTTCACACACCTCCATTCTATGACTTCACAAACCTCCATTCTGTGACTTCACACACCTCCATTCTGACTTCACACACTTCCATTCTATGACTTCACACACTTCCATTCTATGACTTCACACACCTCCATTCTTTGACTTCACACACTTCCATTCTGAGTTCACACACCTCTATTCTGTGATTTCACACATCTCCATTCTGTGACTTCACACACCTCCATTCTGTGACTTCACACACTTCCATTCTATGACTTCACAAACCTTCATTCTATGATTTCACACACCTCCATTCTGTGACTTCACAAACCTCCATTCTATGACCTCACACACCCTCATTCTATGATTTCACACACCTCCATTCTATGACTTTACACATCCATTTTGACTTCACACACCTCCAATATATGACTTCAAACACCTCAATTCTGTGACTTCACACAACTCCATTCTATGATTTCAAACTGTCCATTCTGTGACTTCACACACCTCCATTTTATGACTTCACACACTTCCATTCTATGACTTCACACACCTCCATTCTGTGACTTTACACACCTCCATTCTGAGTTCACACACCTCGATTCTTGGACCTCACACACGTCCAATCTGTGACTTCCCCCACCTCCATTCTGTGATTTCACACCCCTCCATTCTATGACTTCACACACCTGCATTCTATGACTTCACACACCTCCATTGTGACTACACACACTACCATTCTATGAGTTCACACACCTCCATTCTGACTTCACACACCTCCATTCTATGACTTCACACACCTCCATTCTATGGCTTCACACACCTCCTTTCTATGACATCACCCAACTCCATTCTATGACTTCACACACCTCCATTCTATGCCTTCACACACCTCCATTCTGTGTCTTCACACACCTCCATTCTATGCCTTCACACACCTTCATTCTTACTTCACAAACATATATTCTATGACTTCACACACCTCCATTCTTTGACTTCACACACCTCCATTCTATGTCTTCACACACCTCCATTCTTTGACTTCACACACCTAAATTCTGAGTTGACACATCTCCATTCTGTGACTTCACACACCTCCATTCTGACTTCACACATCTCCATTCTATGACTTCACACACCTTCATTCTTACTTTACAAACATCCATTCTATAACTTCACACACCTCCATTCTGACTTCACACACCTCCATTCTATGCCTTCACACACCTCCATTCTGTGACTTCACACACCTCCATTCTATGTCTTCACACACCTTCATCCTTACTTCACAAACATATATTCTATGACTTCACACACCTCCATTCTTTGACTTCAAACACCTCCATTCTATGTCTTCACACACCTCCATTCTTTGACTTCACACACCTAAATTCTGAGTTGACACATCTCCATTCTGTGACTTCACACACCTCCATTCTGACTTCACACATCTCCATTCTATGACTTCACACACCTTCATTTTTACTTTACACACCTCCATTCTATGACTTCACACACCTCCATTCAGTGACTTCACACACCTGCATTCTATGACTTCACACACCTCCATTCTGTGACTTCACACACCTCCATTCTATGACTTCACACACCTCCATTCTGAATTCACACAGATCCATTCTGTGCCTTCACAAAACTCTATTCTATGATTTCACACAACTTCATACTATGACTTCACACAACTCCATATATGACTTCACACACCTCCATTGTGACTTCACACACCTCTATTCTATGACTTCGCACACCTCCATTCTGACATCACACACCTCCATTCTATGACTTCACAGACCTCGAATCTGTGATTTCACTCACCTGCACTCTATGACTTCACACTCCACCATTCTATGACTTCCCACACCTCCTTTCTATGACTTCACCCACCTCCAATCTATGACTACACACCTCCATTCTGAATTCACACACCTCCATTCTGTGACTTCACACACCCCCAATCTATGAGTTCACATACCTCCATTCTATGACTTCACACACCTTCATTCTTACTTCAGAAACATCCATTCTATGACTTCACACACCTCCATTCTATGACTTCACAAATCTCCATTCTGTGACTTCACACACCTCCATTCTGAGTTCACACAACTCCAGTATATGACGTCAAACACCTCAATTCTGTGACTTCACACACCTCCATTCTATGACTTCATACCGTCCATCATGTGACATCACACACCTCCATTCTATGACTTCACAGACCTCGAATCTGTGATTTCACTCACATGCACTCTATGACTTCACACTCCTCCATTCTATGACTTCCCACACCTCCTTTCTATGAATTCACCCACCTCCAATCTATGACTACACACCTCCGTTCTGACTTCACACACCTCCATTCTGTGACTTCACACACCTCCATTCCATGACTTCACACACCTTCATTTTTACTTCAGAAACATTCACACACCTCCATTCTATGACTTCACAAACCTCCATTCTGTGACTTCACACATGCATTTTGACTTCACACACCTCCAATATATGACTTCAAACACCTCAATCTGTGACTTCACACAGCTCCATTCTATGACTTCATAACGTCCATTCTGTGACTTCACACAGCTCCATTCTATGACTTCACACACTTCCATTCTATGAATTCACACACCTCCATTCTGTGCCTTTACACACCTCCATTCTGAGTTCACACACCTCCATTCTGTGACGTCACACACCTCTATTCTGTCACTTCCCACACCTCCATTCTGTGACTTCACACACCTCCATTCTATGACTTCACACACCTCTATTCTGACTTCACACACCTCCATTCTATGACTTCATACACCTCCATTCTGACTTCACACACCTCCATTCTATGACTTCGCACACCTCTCTTCTGATTTCACACAACTCCATTCTGTGACTTCACACACCTCCATTCAATGACTCCACACACCTACATTCTTTGACTTCACACACCTCCAATCTGACATCACACACCTCCATTCCATGATTTCACAGACCTCGAATCTGTGACTTCTCTCACCTGCACTCTAAGACTACCCACACCTCTTTCTATGACTTCACCCACCTCCAATCTATGACTACACACCTCCATTCTGACTTCACACACCTCCATTCTGTGGCTTCACACACCTCCATTCTATGACTTCACACACCTCCATTCTATGACTTCACACACCTTCATTCTTACTTCAGAAACATACATTCTATGACTTCACACACCTCCATTCTATGACTTCACAAACCTCCATTCTGTGACTTCACACACCTCCATTCTGACTTCACACACTTCCATTCTATGACTTCACACACTTCCATTCTATGACTTCACACATCTCCATTCTCTGACTTCACACACTTCCATTCTGAGTTCACACACCTCTATTCTGTGATTTCACACATCTCCATTCTGTGACTTCACACACCTCCATTCTTTGACTTCACACACTTCCATTCTATGACTTCACACACCTTCATTCTATGATGTCACACACCTGCATTCTGTGATTTCACAAACCTCCATTCTATGACCTCACACACCCTCATTCTATGATTTCACACACCTCCATTCTATGACTTCACACATCCATTTTTACTTCACACATCTCCAATATATGACTTCAAACACCTCAATTCTGTGACTTCACGCACCTCCGTTCTATGATTTCAAACCGTCCATTCTGTGACTTCACACACCTCCATTTTATGACTTCACACACTTCCATTCTATGACTTCACACACCTCCATTCTGTGACTTTGCACACCTCCATTCTGAGTTCATACACCTCAATTCTGGGACTTCACACACCTCCAATCTGTGACTTCCCCCACCTCCATTCTGTGACTTCACACACCTCCATTCTATGACTTCACACACCTCCATTCTATGACTTCACACACGTCCATTCTGTGATTTCACACACCTCCATTCTATGACTTCACACACCTCCATTGTGACTACACACACTACCATTCTATGAGCTTACACACCTCCATTCTGACTTCACACTCCTCCATTCTATGACTTCACATACCTCCTTTCTATGACTTCACCCAACTCCATTCTATGACTTCACACCTCCATTCTGACTTCACACACCTCCATTCTGTGACTTCACACACCTCCATTGTGACTACACACACTACAATTCTATGAGTTTACACACCTCCATTCTGACTTCACACACCTCCATTCTATGCCTTCACACACCTCCATTCTGTGACTTCACACACCTCCATTCTATGTCTTCACACACCTTCATCCTTACTTCACAAACATATATTCTATGACTTCACACACCTCCATTCTTTGACTTCAAACACCTCCATTCTATGTCTTCACACACCTCCATTCTTTGACTTCACACACCTAAATTCTGAGTTGACACATCTCCATTCTGTGACTTCACACACCTCCATTCTGACTTCACACATCTCCATTCTATGACTTCACACACCTTCATTTTTACTTTAAACACCTCCATTCTATGACTTCACACACCTCCATTCAGTGACTTCACACACCTGCATTCTATGACTTCACACACCTCCATTCTGTGACTTCACACACCTCCATTCTATGACTTCACACACCTCCATTTTGAATTCACACAGCTCCATTCTGTGCCTTCACAAAATTCTATTCTATGATTTCACACAACTTCATACTATGACTTCACACAACTCCATATATGACTTCACACACCTCCATTGTGACTTCACACACCTCTATTCTATGACTTCGCACACCTCCATTCTGACATCACACACCTCCATTCTATGACTTCACAGACCTCGAATCTGTGATTTCACTCACCTGCACTCTATGACTTCACACTCCACCATTCTATGACTTCCCACACCTCCTTTCTATGACTTCACCCACCTGCAATCGATGACTACACACCTCCATTCTGACTTCACACACCTCCATTCTGTGACTTCACACACCCCCAATCTATGAGTTCACATACCTCCATTCTATGACTTCACACACCTTCATTCTTACTTCAGAAACATCCATTCTATGACTTCACACACCTCCATTCTATGACTTCACAAATCTCCATTCTGTGACTTCACACACCTCCATTCTGAGTTCACACAACTCCATTCGGTGACTTCACACACCTCCATTCTGACTTCACACACCTCCATTCTATGACTTCACACACTTCCATTCTATGACTTCATACACCTCCATTCTGTGACTTCACACACCTCCATTCTGAGTTCACACACCTCCATTCTGTGACTTCTCACACCTCGATTCTTTGACTTCACACAGCTCCAAACTGACTTCACACACCTCCATTCTATGACTTCACACAACTCCATTCTGTGACTTCACACACCTCCATTCTATGACCTCACACACCCCCATTGTATGATTTCACACACCTCCATTCTATGATTTCACACATCCATTTTGATTTTACACACCTCCAGTATATGACATCAAACACCTCAATTCTGTGACTTCACACACCTCCATTCTATGACTTCATACCGTCCATTCTGTGACTTCACACACCTCCATTCTATGACTTCACACACTTCCATTCTATGACTTCACACACCTCCATTCTGTGACTTTACACACCTCCATTCTGGGTTCACACACCTCCATTCTGTGACTTCACACTCCTGCAATCTGTGCCTTCCCACACCTCCATTCTGTGTCTTCACACACCTCCATTCTATGACTTAACACACCTTCATTCTTACTTTACAAACACCCATTCTATGACTTCACACACCTCCATTCTATGACTTCACACACCTCCATTCAGTGACTTCACACACCTCCATGCTATGACTTCACACACCTCCATTCTATGACTTCACACACTTCCATTGTGACGTCACACACCTACATTCTATGACTTCACACACCTCCATTCTGAATTCACACAGCTCCATTCTGTGCCTTCACAAAACTCTATTATATGATTTCACACACCTCTATTCTATGACTTGGCACACCTCCATTCTGACATCACACACCTCCATTCTATGACTTCACAGACCTCGAATCTGTGATTTCACTCACAGGCACTCTATGACTTCACACTCCTCCATTCTATGACTTCCCACACCTCCTTTCTATGACTTCACCCACCTCCAATCTATGGCTACACACCTCCATTCTGACTTCACACACATCCCTTCTGTGACTTCACACAACTCCATTCCATGACTTCACACACCTTCATTTTTACTTCAGAAACACTCACACACCTCCATTCTATGACTTCACAAACCTCCATTCTGTGACTTCACACATGCATTTTGACTTCACACACCTATAATATATGACTTCAAACACCTCAATTCGGTGACTTCACACAGCTCCATTCTATGACTTCATAACGTCCATTCTGTGACTTCACACAGCTCCATTCTATGACTTCACACACTTCCATTCTATGACTTCACACACCTCCATTCTGTGCCTTTACACACCTCCATTCTGAGTTCACACACCTCCATTCTGTGACGTCACACACCTCTATTCTGTCACTTCCCACACCTCCATTCTGTGACTTCCCACACCTCCTTTCTATGACTTCACACAGCTCTATTCTGACTTCACAAACCTCCATTCTATGACTTCATACACCTCCATTCTGACTTCACACACCTCCATTCTATGACTTTGCACAACTCTCTTCTGATTTCACACACCTCCATTCTGTGACTTCACAAACCTCCATTCAATGACTTCACACACCTACATTCTTTGACTTCACACACTTCCAATCTGACATCACACACCTCCATTCCATGATTTCACAGACCTCGAATCTGTGACTTCACTCACCTGCACTTTATGACTACCCACACCTCTTTCTATGACTTCACCCACTCCAATCTATGACTACACACCTCCATTCTGAATTCACACACCTCCATTCTGTGGCTTCACACACCTCCATTCTATGACTTCACACACCTCCATTCTATGACTTCACACACCTTCATTCTTACTTCAGAAACATCCATTCTATGACTTCACACACCTCCATTCTATGACTTCACAAACCTCCATTCTGTGACTTCACACACCTCCATTCTGACTTCACACACTTCCATTCTATGACTTCACACACTTCCATTCTATGACTTCACACACCTCCATTCTCTGACTTCACACACTTCCATTCTGAGTTCACACAGCTCTATTCTGTGATTTTACACTTCTCCATTCTGTGACTTCACACACCTCCATTCTGTGACTTCACACACTTCCATTCTATGACTTCACACACCTTCATTCTATGATTTCACACACCTCCATTCTGTGACTTCACAAACCTCCATTCTATGACCTCACACACCCTCATTCTATGATTTCACACACCTCAATTCTATGACTTCACACATCCATATTGACTTCACACACCTCCAATATATGACTTCAAACACCTCAATTCTGTGACTTCACACACCTCCATTCTATGATTTCAAACCGTCCATTCTGTGACTTCACACACCTCCATTTTATGACTTCACACACTTCCATTCTATGACTTCACACACCTCCATTCTGTGACTTTACACACCTCCATTCTGAGTTCACACACCTCAATTCTGGGACTTCACACACCTCCAATCTGTGACTTCCCCCACCTCCATTCTGTGACTTCACACACCACCATTCTATGACTGCACACACCTCCATTCTATGACTTCACACACCTCCATTCTATGCCTTCACACACCTCCATTCTGTGACTTCACACACCTCCATTCTATGCCTTCACACACCTTCATTCTTAATTCACAAACATATATTCTATGACTTCACACACCTCCATTCTTTGACTTCACACACCTCCATTCTATGTCTTCACACACCTCCATTCTTTGACTTCACTCACCTAAATTCTGAATTGACACATCTCCATTCTGTGACTTCACACACCTCCATTCTGGCTTCACACATCTCCATTCTATGACTTCACACACCTTCATTTTTACTTTACAAACATCCATTCTATAACTTCACACACCTCCATTCTATGACTTCACACACCTCCATTCAGTGACTTCACACACCTCCATTCTATGACTTCACACACCTCCATTCTGTGATTTCACACACCTGCATTCTATGACTTCACACACTTCCATTGTGACGTCACACATCTACATTCTATGAGATCACACACCTCCATTCTGACTTCACACACCTCCATTCTATGACTTCACACACCTCCATTCTGAATTCACACAGCTCCATTCTGTGCCTTCACAAAACTCTATTCTATGATTTCACACAACTCCATACTATGATTTCACACAACTCTATCTATGACTTCACACACCTCCATTCTGACTTCACACACCTCTATTCTATGACTTCGCACACCTCCATTCTGACATCACACACCTCCATTCTATGACTTCACAGACCTCGAATCTGTGATTTCACTCACATGCACTCTATGACTTCACACTCCTCCATTCTATGACTTCCCACACCTCCTTTCTATGACTTCACCCACCTCCAATCGATGACTACACACCTCCATTCTGACTTCACACACCCCCATTCTGTGACTTCACACACCCCCAATCTATGAGTTCACATACCTCCATTCTATGACTTCACACACCTCCATTCTATGACTTCACAAATCTCCATTCTGTGACTTCACACACCTCCATTCTGAGTTCACAAAACTCCATTCGGTGACTTCACACACCTCCATTCTGACTTCACACACCTCCATTCTATGACTTCACACACTTCCATTCTATGACTTCATACACCTCCATTTTGTGACTTCACACACCTCCATTCTGTGTTCACACACCTCCATTCTGTGACTTCTCACACCTCGATTCTGTGACTTCACACAGCTCCAAACTGACTTCACACACCTCCATTCTATGACTTCAAACACCTCCATTCTGTGACTTCACACACCTCCATTCTATGACCTCACACACCCCCATTCTATGATTTCAAACACCTCCATTCTGTGACTTCACACATCCATTTTGATTTTACACACCTCCAGTATATGACGTCAAACACCTCAATTCTGTGACTTCACACACCTCCATACTATGACTTCACAGACCTCGAATCTGTGATTTCACTCACATGCACTCTATGACTTCACACTCCTCCATTCTATGACTTCCCACACCTCCTTTCTATGAATTCACCCACCTCCAATCTATGACTACACACCTCCGTTCTGACTTCACACACCTCCATTCTGTGACTTCACACACCTTCATTTTTACTTCAGAAACATTCACACACCTCCATTCTATGACTTCACAAACCTCCATTCTGTGACTTCACACATGCATTTTGACTTCACACACCTCCAATATATGACTTCAAACACCTCAATCTGTGACTTCACACAGCTCCATTCTATGACTTCATAACGTCCATTCTATGACTTCACACACCTCCATTCTGTGACTTCACACACCTCCATTCTATGACTTAACACACCTTCATTCTTACTTTACAAACACCCATTCTATGACTTCACACACCTCCATTCTATGACTTCACACACCTCCATTCAGTGACTTCACACACCTCCATGCTATGACTTCACACACCTCCATTCTGTGACTTCACACACCTCCATTCTATGACTTCACACACTTCCATTGTGACGTCACACACCTACATTCTATGACTTCACACACCTCCATTCTGAATTCACACAGCTCCATTCTGTGCCTTCACAAAACTCTATTATATGATTTCACACACCTCTATTCTATGACTTGGCACACCTCCATTCTGACATCACACACCTCCATTCTATGACTTCACAGACCTCGAATCTGTGATTTCACTCACAGGCACTCTATGACTTCACACTCCTCCATTCTATGACTTCCCACACCTCCTTTCTATGACTTCACCCACCTCCAATCTATGGCTACACACCTCCATTCTGACTTCACACACATCCCTTCTGTGACTTCACACACCTCCATTCCATGACTTCACACACCTTCATTTTTACTTCAGAAACACTCACACACCTCCATTCTATGACTTCACTAACCTCCATTCTGTGACTTCACACATGCATTTTGACTTCACACACCTATAATATATGACTTCAAACACCTCAATTCTGTGACTTCACACACCTCCATTCTATGATTTCAAACCGTCCATTCTGTGACTTCACACAGCTCCATTCTATGACTTCACACACTTCCATTCTATGACTTCACACACCTCCATTCTGTGCCTTTACACACCTCCATTCTGAGTTCACACACCTCCATTCTGTGACGTCACACACCTCTATTCTGTCACTTCCCACACCTCCATTCTGTGACTTCCCACACCTCCTTTCTATGACTTCACACAGCTCTATTCTGACTTCACAAACCTCCATTCTATGACTTCATACACCTCCATTCTGACTTCACACACCTCCATTCTATGACTTCGCACAACTCTCTTCTGATTTCACACACCTCCATTCTGTGACTTCACACACCTCCATTCAATGACTTCACACACCTACATTCTTTGACTTCACACACTTCCAATCTGACATCACACACCTCCATTCCATGATTTCACAGACCTCGAATCTGTGACTTCACTCACCTGCACTTTATGACTACCCACACCTCTTTCTATGACTTCACCCACTCCAATCTATGACTACACACCTCCATTCTGAATTCACACACCTCCATTCTGTGGCTTCACACACCTCCATTCTATGACTTCACACACCTCCATTCTATGACTTCACACACCTTCATTCTTACTTCAGAAACATCCATTCTATGACTTCACACACCTCCATTCTATGACTTCACAAACCTCCATTCTGTGACTTCACACACCTCCATTCTGACTTCACACACTTCCATTCTATGACTTCACACACTTCCATTCTATGACTTCACACACCTCCATTCTCTGACTTCACACACTTCCATTCTGAGTTCACACACCTCTATTCTGTGATTTCACACATCTCCATTCTGTGACTTCACACACCTCCATTCTGTGACTTCACACACTTCCATTCTATGACTTCACACACCTTCATTCTATGATTTCACACACCTCCATTCTGTGACTTCACAAACCTCCATTCTATGACCTCACACACCCTCATTCTATGATTTCACACACCTCAATTCTATGACTTCACACATCCATATTGACTTCACACACCTCCAATATATGACTTCAAACACCTCAATTCTGTGACTTCACACACCTCCATTCTATGATTTCAAACCGTCCATTCTGTGACTTCACACACCTCCATTTTATGACTTCACACACTTCCATTCTATGACTTCACACACCTCCATTCTGTGACTTTACACACCTCCATTCTGAGTCCACACACCTCAATTCTGGGACTTCACACACCTCCAATCTGTGACTTCCCCCACCTCCATTCTGTGACTTCACACACCACCATTCTATGACTGCACACACCTCCATTCTATGAATTCACACACCTCCATTCTATGCCTTCACACACCTCCATTCTGTGACTTCACACACCTCCATTCTATGCCTTCACACACCTTCATTCTTACTTCACAAACATATATTCTATGACTTCACACACCTCCATTCTTTGACTTCACACACCTCCATTCTATGTCTTCACACACCTCCATTCTTTGACTTCACTCACCTAAATTCTGAATTGACACATCTCCATTCTGTGACTTCACACACCTCCATTCTGGCTTCACACATCTCCATTCTATGACTTCACACACCTTCATTTTTACTTTACAAACATCCATTCTATAACTTCACACACCTCCATTCTATGACTTCACACACCTCCATTCAGTGACTTCACACACCTCCATTCTATGACTTCACACACCTCCATTCTGTGATTTCACACACCTGCATTCTATGACTTCACACACTTCCATTGTGACGTCACACATCTACATTCTATGAGATCACACACCTCCATTCTGACTTCACACACCTCCATTCTATGACTTCACACACCTCCATTCTGAATTCACACAGCTCCATTCTGTGCCTTCACAAAACTCTATTCTATGATTTCACACAACTCCATACTATGATTTCACACAACTCTATCTATGACTTCACACACCTCCATTCTGACTTCACACACCTCTATTCTATGACTTCGCACACCTCCATTCTGACATCACACACCTCCATTCTATGACTTCACAGACCTCGAATCTGTGATTTCACTCACATGCACTCTATGACTTCACACTCCTCCATTCTATGACTTCCCACACCTCCTTTCTATGACTTCACCCACCTCCAATCGATGACTACACACCTCCATTCTGACTTCACACACCCCCATTCTGTGACTTCACACACCCCCAATCTATGAGTTCACATACCTCCATTCTATGACTTCACACACCTCCATTCTATGACTTCACAAATCTCCATTCTGTGACTTCACACACCTCCATTCTGAGTTCACAAAACTCCATTCGGTGACTTCACACACCTCCATTCTGACTTCACACACCTCCATTCTATGACTTCACACACTTCCATTCTATGACTTCATACACCTCCATTTTGTGACTTCACACACCTCCATTCTGTGTTCACACACCTCCATTCTGTGACTTCTCACACCTCGATTCTGTGACTTCACACAGCTCCAAACTGACTTCACACACCTCCATTCTATGACTTCAAACACCTCCATTCTGTGACTTCACACACCTCCATTCTATGACCTCACACACCCCCATTCTATGATTTCAAACACCTCCATTCTGTGACTTCACACATCCATTTTGATTTTACACACCTCCAGTATATGACGTCAAACACCTCAATTCTGTGACTTCACACACCTCCATACTATGACTTCACAGACCTCGAATCTGTGATTTCACTCACATGCACTCTATGACTTCACACTCCTCCATTCTATGACTTCCCACACCTCCTTTCTATGAATTCACCCACCTCCAATCTATGACTACACACCTCCGTTCTGACTTCACACACCTCCATTCTGTGACTTCACACACCTTCATTTTTACTTCAGAAACATTCACACACCTCCATTCTATGACTTCACAAACCTCCATTCTGTGACTTCACACATGCATTTTGACTTCACACACCTCCAATATATGACTTCAAACACCTCAATCTGTGACTTCACACAGCTCCATTCTATGACTTCATAACGTCCATTCTATGACTTCACACACCTTCATTCTTACTTCAGAAACATCCATTCTATGACTTCACACACCTCCATTCTATGACTTCACAAACCTCCATTCTGTGACTTCACACACCTCCATTCTGACTTCACACACTTCCATTCTATGACTTCACACACTTCCATTCTATGACTTCACACAACTCCATTCTCTGACTTCACACACTTCCGTTCTGAGTTCACACACCTCTATTCTGTGATTTCACACATCTCCATTCTGTGACTTCACACACCTCCATTCTGTGACTTCACACACTTCCATTCTATGACTTCACACACCTTCATTCTATGATTTCACACACCTCCATTCTGTGACTTCACAAACCTCCATTCTATGACCTCACACACCCTCATTCTATGATTTCACACACCTCAATTCTATGACTTCACACATCCATATTGACTTCACACACCTCCAATATATGACTTCAAACACCTCAATTCTGTGACTTCACACACCTCCATTCTATGATTTCAAACCGTCCATTCTGTGACTTCACACACCTCCATTTTATGACTTCACACACTTCCATTCTATGACTTCACACACCTCCATTCTGTGACTTTACACACCTCCATTCTGAGTTCACACACCTCAATTCTGGGACTTCACACACCTCCAATCTGTGACTTCCCCCACCTCCATTCTGTGACTTCACACACCACCATTCTATGACTTCACACACCTCCATTCTATGACTTCACACACCTCCATTCTATGCCTTCACACACCTCCATTCTGTGACTTCACACACCTCCATTCTATGCCTTCACACACCTTCATTCTTACTTCACAAACATATATTCTATGACTTCACACACCTCCATTCTTTGACTTCACACACCTCCATTCTATGTCTTCACACACCTCCATTCTTTGACTTCACACACCTAAATTCTGAATTGACACATCTCCATTCTGTGACTTCACACACCTCCATTCTGGCTTCACACATCTCCATTCTATGACTTCACACACCTTCATTTTTACTTTACAAACATCCATTCTATAACTTCACACACCTCCATTCTATGACTTCACACACCTCCATTCAGTGACTTCACACACCTCCATTCTATGACTTCACACACCTCCATTCTGTGATTTCACACACCTGCATTCTATGACTTCACACACTTCCATTGTGACGTCACACATCTACATTCTATGAGATCACACACCTCCATTCTGACTTCACACACCTCCATTCTATGACTTCACACACCTCCATTCTGAATTCACACAGCTCCATTCTGTGCCTTCACAAAACTCTATTCTATGATTTCACACAACTCCATACTATGACTTCACACAACTCCATCTATGACTTCACACACCTCCATTCTGACTTCACACACCTCTATTCTATGACTTCGCACACCTCCATTCTGACATCACACACCTCCATTCTATGACTTCACAGACCTCGAATCTGTGATTTCACTCACATGCACTCTATGACTTCACACTCCTCCATTCTATGACTTCCCACACCTCCTTTCTATGACTTCACCCACCTCCAATCGATGAATACACACCTCCATTCTGACTTCACACACCTCCATTCTGTGACTTCACACACCCCCAATCTATGAGTTCACATACCTCCATTCTATGACTTCACACACCTCCATTCTATGACTTCACAAATCTCCATTCTGTGACTTCACACACCTCCATTCTGAGTTCACAAAACTCCATTCGGTGACTTCACACACCTCCATTCTGACTTCACACACCTCCATTCTATGACTTCACACACTTCCATTCTATGACTTCATACACCTCCATTTTGTGACTTCACACACCTCCATTCTGTGTTCACACACCTCCATTCTGTGACTTCTCACACCTCGATTCTGTGACTTCACACAGCTCCAAACTGACTTCACACACCTCCATTCTATGACTTCACACACCTCCATTCTGTGACTTCACACACCTCCATTCTATGACCTCACACACCCCCATTCTATGATTTCAAACACCTCCATTCTGTGACTTCACACATCCATTTTGATTTTACACACCTCCAGTATATGACGTCAAACACCTCAATTCTGTGACTTCACACACCTCCATTCTATGACTTCATACCGTCCATCATGTGACATCACACACCTCCATTCTATGACTTCACAGACCTCGAATCTGTGATTTCACTCACATGCACTCTATGACTTCACACTCCTCCATTCTATGACTTCCCACACCTCCTTTCTATGAATTCACCCACCTCCAATCTATGACTACACACCTCCGTTCTGACTTCACACACCTCCATTCTGTGACTTCACACACCTCCATTCCATGACTTCACACACCTTCATTTTTACTTCAGAAACATTCACACACCTCCATTCTATGACTTCACAAACCTCCATTCTGTGACTTCACACATGCATTTTGACTTCACACACCTCCAATATATGACTTCAAACACCTCAATCTGTGACTTCACACAGCTCCATTCTATGACTTCATAACGTCCATTCTGTGACTTCACACAGCTCCATTCTATGACTTCACACACTTCCATTCTATGAATTCACACACCTCCATTCTGTGCCTTTACACACCTCCATTCTGAGTTCACACACCTCCATTCTGTGACGTCACACACCTCTATTCTGTCACTTCCCACACCTCCATTCTGTGACTTCACACACCTCCATTCTATGACTTCACACACCTCTATTCTGACTTCACACACCTCCATTCTATGACTTCATACACCTCCATTCTGACTTCACACACCTCCATTCTATGACTTCGCACACCTCTCTTCTGATTTCACACAACTCCATTCTGTGACTTCACACACCTCCATTCAATGACTCCACACACCTACATTCTTTGACTTCACACACTTCCAATCTGACATCACACACCTCCATTCCATGATTTCACAGACCTCGAATCTGTGACTTCACTCACCTGCACTTTATGACTACCCACACCTCTTTCTATGACTTCACCCACTACAATCTATGACTACACACCTCCATTCTGAATTCACACACCTCCATTCTGTGGCTTCACACACCTCCATTCTATGACTTCACACACCTCCATTCTATGACTTCACACACCTTCATTCTTACTTCAGAAACATCCATTCTATGACTTCACACACCTCCATTCTATGACTTCACAAACCTCCATTCTGTGACTTCACACACCTCCATTCTGACTTCACACACTTCCATTCTATGACTTCACACACTTCCATTCTATGACTTCACACACCTCCATTCTCTGACTTCACACACTTCCGTTCTGAGTTCACACACCTCTATTCTGTGATTTCACACATCTCCATTCTGTGACTTCACACACCTCCATTCTGTGACTTCACACACTTCCATTCTATGACTTCACACACCTTCATTCTATGATTTCACACACCTCCATTCTGTGACTTCACAAACCTCCATTCTATGACCTCACACACCCTCATTCTATGATTTCACACACCTCAATTCTATGACTTCACACATCCATATTGACTTCACACACCTCCAATATATGACTTCAAACACCTCAATTCTGTGACTTCACACACCTCCATTCTATGATTTCAAACCGTCCATTCTGTGACTTCACACACCTCCATTTTATGACTTCACACACTTCCATTCTATGACTTCACACACCTCCATTCTGTGACTTTACACACCTCCATTCTGAGTTCACACACCTCAATTCTGGGACTTCACACACCTCCAATCTGTGACTTCCCCCACCTCCATTCTGTGACTTCACACACCACCATTCTATGACTGCACACACCTCCATTCTATGACTTCACACACCTCCATTCTATGCCTTCACACACCTCCATTCTGTGACTTCACACACCTCCATTCTATGCCTTCACACACCTTCATTCTTACTTCACAAACATATATTCTATGACTTCACACACCTCCATTCTTTGACTTCACACACCTCCATTCTATGTCTTCACACACCTCCATTCTTTGACTTCACTCACCTAAATTCTGAATTGACACATCTCCATTCTGTGACTTCACACACCTCCATTCTGGCTTCCCACATCTCCATTCTATGACTTCACACACCTTCATTTTTACTTTACAAACATCCATTCTATAACTTCACACACCTCCATTCTATGACTTCACACACCTCCATTCAGTGACTTCACACACCTCCATTCTATGACTTCACACACCTCCATTCTGTGATTTCACACACCTGCATTCTATGACTTCACACACTTCCATTGTGACGTCACACATCTACATTCTATGAGATCACACACCTCCATTCTGACTTCACACACCTCCATTCTATGACTTCACACACCTCCATTCTGAATTCACACAGCTCCATTCTGTGCCTTCACAAAACTCTATTCTATGATTTCACACAACTCCATACTATGATTTCACACAACTCTATCTATGACTTCACACACCTCCATTCTGACTTCACACACCTCTATTCTATGACTTCGCACACCTCCATTCTGACATCACACACCTCCATTCTATGACTTCACAGACCTCGAATCTGTGATTTCACTCACATGCACTCTATGACTTCACACTCCTCCATTCTATGACTTCCCACACCTCCTTTCTATGACTTCACCCACCTCCAATCGATGACTACACACCTCCATTCTGACTTCACACACCTCCATTCTGTGACTTCACACACCCCCAATCTATGAGTTCACATACCTCCATTCTATGACTTCACACACCTCCATTCTATGACTTCACAAATCTCCATTCTGTGACTTCACACACCTCCATTCTGAGTTCACAAAACTCCATTCGGTGACTTCACACACCTCCATTCTGACTTCACACACCTCCATTTTATGACTTCACACACTTCCATTCTATGACTTCATACACCTCCATTTTGTGACTTCACACACCTCCATTCTGTGTTCACACACCTCCATTCTGTGACTTCTCACACCTCGATTCTGTGACTTCACACAGCTCCAAACTGACTTCACACACCTCCATTCTATGACTTCAAACACCTCCATTCTGTGACTTCACACACCTCCATTCTATGACTTCATACACCTCCATTTTGTGACTTCACACACCTCCATTCTGTGTTCACACACCTCCATTCTGTGACTTCTCACACCTCGATTCTGTGACTTCACACAGCTCCAAACTGACTTCACCCACCTCCAATCTATGACTACACACCTCCGTTCTGACTTCACACACCTCCATTCTGTGACTTCACACACCTTCATTTTTACTTCAGAAACATTCACACACCTCCATTCTATGACTTCACAAACCTCCATTCTGTGACTTCACACATGCATTTTGACTTCACACACCTCCAATATATGACTTCAAACACCTCAATCTGTGACTTCACACAGCTCCATTCTATGACTTCATAACGTCCATTCTATGACTTCACACACCTTCATTCTTACTTCAGAAACATCCATTCTATGACTTCACACACCTCCATTCTATGACTTCACAAACCTCCATTCTGTGACTTCACACACCTCCATTCTGACTTCACACACTTCCATTCTATGACTTCACACACTTCCATTCTATGACTTCACACAACTCCATTCTCTGACTTCACACACTTCCATTCTGAGTTCACACACCTCTATTCTGTGATTTCACACATCTCCATTCTGTGACTTCACACACCTCCATTCTGTGACTTCACACACTTCCATTCTATGACTTCACACACCTTCATTCTATGATTTCACACACCTCCATTCTGTGACTTCACAAACCTCCATTCTATGACCTCACACACCCTCATTCTATGATTTCACACACTTCAATTCTATGACTTCACACATCCATATTGACTTCACACACCTCCAATATATGACTTCAAACACCTCAATTCTGTGACTTCACACACCTCCATTCTATGATTTCAAACCGTCCATTCTGTGACTTCACACACCTCCATTTTATGACTTCACACACTTCCATTCTATGACTTCACACACCTCCATTCTGTGACTTTACACACCTCCATTCTGAGTTCACACACCTCAATTCTGGGACTTCACACACCTCCAATCTGTGACTTCCCCCACCTCCATTCTGTGACTTCACACACCACCATTCTATGACTGCACACACCTCCATTCTATGACTTCACACACCTCCATTCTATGCCTTCACACACCTCCATTCTGTGACTTCACACACCTCCATTCTATGCCTTCACACACCTTCATTCTTACTTCACAAACATATATTCTATGACTTCACACACCTCCATTCTTTGACTTCACACACCTCCATTCTATGTCTTCACACACCTCCATTCTTTGACTTCACACACCTAAATTCTGAATTGACACATCTCCATTCTGTGACTTCACACACCTCCATTCTGGCTTCACACATCTCCATTCTATGACTTCACACACCTTCATTTTTACTTTACAAACATCCATTCTATAACTTCACACACCTCCATTCTATGACTTCACACACCTCCATTCAGTGACTTCACACACCTCCATTCTATGACTTCACACACCTCCATTCTGTGATTTCACACACCTGCATTCTATGACTTCACACACTTCCATTGTGACGTCACACATCTACATTCTATGAGATCACACACCTCCATTCTGACTTCACACACCTCCATTCTATGACTTCACACACCTCCATTCTGAATTCACACAGCTCCATTCTGTGCCTTCACAAAACTCTATTCTATGATTTCACACAACTCCATACTATGACTTCACACAACTCCATCTATGACTTCACACACCTCCATTCTGACTTCACACACCTCTATTCTATGACTTCGCACACCTCCATTCTGACATCACACACCTCCATTCTATGACTTCACAGACCTCGAATCTGTGATTTCACTCACATGCACTCTATGACTTCACACTCCTCCATTCTATGACTTCCCACACCTCCTTTCTATGACTTCACCCACCTCCAATCGATGACTACACACCTCCATTCTGACTTCACACACCTCCATTCTGTGACTTCACACACCCCCAATCTATGAGTTCACATACCTCCATTCTATGACTTCACACACCTCCATTCTATGACTTCACAAATCTCCATTCTGTGACTTCACACACCTCCATTCTGAGTTCACAAAACTCCATTCGGTGACTTCACACACCTCCATTCTGACTTCACACACCTCCATTCTATGACTTCACACACTTCCATTCTATGACTTCATACACCTCCATTTTGTGACTTCACACACCTCCATTCTGTGTTCACACACCTC
The DNA here is from genome assembly GCA_024803745.1 of Megascapheus bottae. NCBI lineage: Eukaryota > Metazoa > Chordata > Mammalia > Rodentia > Geomyidae > Megascapheus > Megascapheus bottae. Next base: position 475,617 of record JANJXV010000347.1, on the reverse strand, counting down.
CATTCTGTGACTTCTCACACCTCGATTCTGTGACTTCACACAGCTCCAAACTGACTTCACACACCTCCATTCTATGACTTCACACACCTCCATTCTGTGACTTCACACACCTCCATTCTATGACCTCACACACCCCCATTCTATGATTTCAAACACCTCCATTCTGTGACTTCACACATCCATTTTGATTTTACACACCTCCAGTATATGACGTCAAACACCTCAATTCTGTGACTTCACACACCTCCATTCTATGACTTCATACCGTCCATCATGTGACATCACACACCTCCATTCTATGACTTCACAGACCTCGAATCTGTGATTTCACTCACATGCACTCTATGACTTCACACTCCTCCATTCTATGACTTCCCACACCTCCTTTCTATGAATTCACCCACCTCCAATCTATGACTACACACCTCCGTTCTGACTTCACACACCTCCATTCTGTGACTTCACACACCTCCATTCCATGACTTCACACACCTTCATTTTTACTTCAGAAACATTCACACACCTCCATTCTATGACTTCACAAACCTCCATTCTGTGACTTCACACATGCATTTTGACTTCACACACCTCCAATATATGACTTCAAACACCTCAATCTGTGACTTCACACAGCTCCATTCTATGACTTCATAACGTCCATTCTGTGACTTCACACAGCTCCATTCTATGACTTCACACACTTCCATTCTATGAATTCACACACCTCCATTCTGTGCCTTTACACACCTCCATTCTGAGTTCACACACCTCCATTCTGTGACGTCACACACCTCTATTCTGTCACTTCCCACACCTCCATTCTGTGACTTCACACACCTCCATTCTATGACTTCACACACCTCTATTCTGACTTCACACACCTCCATTCTATGACTTCATACACCTCCATTCTGACTTCACACACCTCCATTCTATGACTTCGCACACCTCTCTTCTGATTTCACACAACTCCATTCTGTGACTTCACACACCTCCATTCAATGACTCCACACACCTACATTCTTTGACTTCACACACCTCCAATCTGACATCACACACCTCCATTCCATGATTTCACAGACCTCGAATCTGTGACTTCTCTCACCTGCACTCTAAGACTACCCACACCTCTTTCTATGACTTCACCCACCTCCAATCTATGACTACACACCTCCATTCTGACTTCACACACCTCCATTCTGTGGCTTCACACACCTCCATTCTATGACTTCACACACCTCCATTCTATGACTTCACACACCTTCATTCTTACTTCAGAAACATACATTCTATGACTTCACACACCTCCATTCTATGACTTCACAAACCTCCATTCTGTGACTTCACACACCTCCATTCTGACTTCACACACTTCCATTCTATGACTTCACACACTTCCATTCTATGACTTCACACATCTCCATTCTCTGACTTCACACACTTCCATTCTGAGTTCACACACCTCTATTCTGTGATTTCACACATCTCCATTCTGTGACTTCACACACCTCCATTCTTTGACTTCACACACTTCCATTCTATGACTTCACACACCTTCATTCTATGATGTCACACACCTGCATTCTGTGATTTCACAAACCTCCATTCTATGACCTCACACACCCTCATTCTATGATTTCACACACCTCCATTCTATGACTTCACACATCCATTTTTACTTCACACATCTCCAATATATGACTTCAAACACCTCAATTCTGTGACTTCACGCACCTCCGTTCTATGATTTCAAACCATCCATTCTGTGACTTCACACACCTCCATTTTATGACTTCACACACTTCCATTCTATGACTTCACACACCTCCATTCTGTGACTTTGCACACCTCCATTCTGAGTTCATACACCTCAATTCTGGGACTTCACACACCTCCATTCTGTGACTTCACACACCTCCATTCTGTGACTTCCCCCACCTCCATTCTGTGACTTCACACACCTCCATTCTATGACTTCAAACACCTCCATTCTATGACTTCACACACGTCCATTCTGTGACTTCACAGAGCTCCATTCTATGACTTCATAACGTCCATTCTATGACTTCACACACCTCCATTCTATGACTTCACACACCTTCATTCTTACTTCAGAAACATCCATTCAATGACTTCACACACCTCCATTCTATGACTTCACAAACCTCCATTCTGTGACTTCACACACCTCCATTCTGACTTCACACACTTCCATTCTATGACTTCACACACTTCCATTCTATGACTTCACACACCTCCTTTCTCTGACTTCACACACTTACATTCTATGACTTCACACACCTTCATTCTATGATTTCACACACCTCCATTCTGTGACTTCACAAACCTCCATTCTATGACCTCACACACCCTCATTCTATGATTTCACACACCTCAATTCTATGACTTCACACATCCATATTGACTTCACACACCTCCAATATATGACTTCAAACACCTCAATTCTGTGACTTCACACACCTCCATTCTATGATTTCAAACCGTCCATTCTGTGACTTCACACACCTCCATTTTATGACTTCACACACTTCCATTCTATGACTTCACACACCTCCATTCTGTGACTTTACACACCTCCATTCTGAGTTCACACACCTCAATTCTGGGACTTCACACACCTCCAATCTGTGACTTCCCCCACCTCCATTCTGTGACCTCACACACCACCATTCTATGACTTCACACACCTCCATTCTATGACTTCACACACCTCCATTCTATGCCTTCACACACCTCCATTCTGTGACTTCACACACCTCCATTCTATGCCTTCACACACCTTCATTCTTACTTCACAAACATATATTCTATGACTTCACACACCTCCATTCTTTGACTTCACACACCTCCATTCTATGTCTTCACACACCTCCATTCTTTGACTTCACACACCTAAATTCTGAATTGACACATCTCCATTCTGTGACTTCACACACCTCCATTCTGGCTTCACACATCTCCATTCTATGACTTCACACACCTTCATTTTTACTTTACAAAGATCCATTCTATAACTTCACACACCTCCATTCTATGACTTCACACACCTCCATTCAGTGACTTCACACACCTCCATTCTGTGACTTTGCACACCTCCATTCTGAGTTCATACACCTCAATTCTGGGACTTCACACACCTCCAATCTGTGACTTCCCCCACCTCCATTCTGTGACTTCACACACCTCCATTCTATGACTTCACACACCTCCATTCTATGACTTCACACACGTCCATTCTGTGATTTCACACACCTCCATTCTATGACTTCACACACCTCCATTGTGACTACACACACTACCATTCTATGAGTTTACACACCTCCATTCTGACTTCACACTCCTCCATTCTATGACTTCACATACCTCCTTTCTATGACTTCACCCAACTCCATTCTATGACTTCACACCTCCATTCTGACTTCACACACCTCCATTCTGTGACTTCACACACCTCCATTGTGACTACACACACTACCATTCTATGAGTTTACACACCTCCATTCTGACTTCACACACCTCCATTCTATGCCTTCACACACCTCCATTCTGTGACTTCACACACCTCCATTCTATGTCTTCACACACCTTCATCCTTACTTCACAAACATATATTCTATGACTTCACACACCTCCATTCTTTGACTTCAAACACCTCCATTCTATGTCTTCACACACCTCCATTCTTTGACTTCACACACCTAAATTCTGAGTTGACACATCTCCATTCTGTGACTTCACACACCTCCATTCTGACTTCACACATCTCCATTCTATGACTTCACACACCTTCATTTTTACTTTACACACCTCCATTCTATGACTTCACACACCTCCATTCAGTGACTTCACACACCTGCATTCTATGACTTCACACACCTCCATTCTGTGACTTCACACACCTCCATTCTATGACTTCACACACCTCCATTCTGAATTCACACAGATCCATTCTGTGCCTTCACAAAACTCTATTCTATGATTTCACACAACTTCATACTATGACTTCACACAACTCCATATATGACTTCACACACCTCCATTGTGACTTCACACACCTCTATTCTATGACTTCGCACACCTCCATTCTGACATCACACACCTCCATTCTATGACTTCACAGACCTCGAATCTGTGATTTCACTCACCTGCACTCTATGACTTCACACTCCACCATTCTATGACTTCCCACACCTCCTTTCTATGACTTCACCCACCTCCAATCTATGACTACACACCTCCATTCTGAATTCACACACCTCCATTCTGTGACTTCACACACCCCCAATCTATGAGTTCACATACCTCCATTCTATGACTTCACACACCTTCATTCTTACTTCAGAAACATCCATTCTATGACTTCACACACCTCCATTCTATGACTTCACAAATCTCCATTCTGTGACTTCACACACCTCCATTCTGAGTTCACACAACTCCAGTATATGACGTCAAACACCTCAATTCTGTGACTTCACACACCTCCATTCTATGACTTCATACCGTCCATCATGTGACATCACACACCTCCATTCTATGACTTCACAGACCTCGAATCTGTGATTTCACTCACATGCACTCTATGACTTCACACTCCTCCATTCTATGACTTCCCACACCTCCTTTCTATGAATTCACCCACCTCCAATCTATGACTACACACCTCCGTTCTGACTTCACACACCTCCATTCTGTGACTTCACACACCTCCATTCCATGACTTCACACACCTTCATTTTTACTTCAGAAACATTCACACACCTCCATTCTATGACTTCACAAACCTCCATTCTGTGACTTCACACATGCATTTTGACTTCACACACCTCCAATATATGACTTCAAACACCTCAATCTGTGACTTCACACAGCTCCATTCTATGACTTCATAACGTCCATTCTGTGACTTCACACAGCTCCATTCTATGACTTCACACACTTCCATTCTATGAATTCACACACCTCCATTCTGTGCCTTTACACACCTCCATTCTGAGTTCACACACCTCCATTCTGTGACGTCACACACCTCTATTCTGTCACTTCCCACACCTCCATTCTGTGACTTCACACACCTCCATTCTATGACTTCACACACCTCTATTCTGACTTCACACACCTCCATTCTATGACTTCATACACCTCCATTCTGACTTCACACACCTCCATTCTATGACTTCGCACACCTCTCTTCTGATTTCACACAACTCCATTCTGTGACTTCACACACCTCCATTCAATGACTCCACACACCTACATTCTTTGACTTCACACACCTCCAATCTGACATCACACACCTCCATTCCATGATTTCACAGACCTCGAATCTGTGACTTCTCTCACCTGCACTCTAAGACTACCCACACCTCTTTCTATGACTTCACCCACCTCCAATCTATGACTACACACCTCCATTCTGACTTCACACACCTCCATTCTGTGGCTTCACACACCTCCATTCTATGACTTCACACACCTCCATTCTATGACTTCACACACCTTCATTCTTACTTCAGAAACATACATTCTATGACTTCACACACCTCCATTCTATGACTTCACAAACCTCCATTCTGTGACTTCACACACCTCCATTCTGACTTCACACACTTCCATTCTATGACTTCACACACTTCCATTCTATGACTTCACACATCTCCATTCTCTGACTTCACACACTTCCATTCTGAGTTCACACACCTCTATTCTGTGATTTCACACATCTCCATTCTGTGACTTCACACACCTCCATTCTTTGACTTCACACACTTCCATTCTATGACTTCACACACCTTCATTCTATGATGTCACACACCTGCATTCTGTGATTTCACAAACCTCCATTCTATGACCTCACACACCCTCATTCTATGATTTCACACACCTCCATTCTATGACTTCACACATCCATTTTTACTTCACACATCTCCAATATATGACTTCAAACACCTCAATTCTGTGACTTCACGCACCTCCGTTCTATGATTTCAAACCGTCCATTCTGTGACTTCACACACCTCCATTTTATGACTTCACACACTTCCATTCTATGACTTCACACACCTCCATTCTGTGACTTTGCACACCTCCATTCTGAGTTCATACACCTCAATTCTGGGACTTCACACACCTCCAATCTGTGACTTCCCCCACCTCCATTCTGTGACTTCACACACCTCCATTCTATGACTTCAAACACCTCCATTCTATGACTTCACACACGTCCATTCTGTGACTTCACAGAGCTCCATTCTATGACTTCATAACGTCCATTCTATGACTTCACACACCTCCATTCTATGACTTCACACACCTTCATTCTTACTTCAGAAACATCCATTCAATGACTTCACACACCTCCATTCTATGACTTCACAAACCTCCATTCTGTGACTTCACACACCTCCATTCTGACTTCACACACTTCCATTCTATGACTTCACACACTTCCATTCTATGACTTCACACACCTCCTTTCTCTGACTTCACACACTTACATTCTATGACTTCACACACCTTCATTCTATGATTTCACACACCTCCATTCTGTGACTTCACAAACCTCCATTCTATGACCTCACACACCCTCATTCTATGATTTCACACACCTCAATTCTATGACTTCACACATCCATATTGACTTCACACACCTCCAATATATGACTTCAAACACCTCAATTCTGTGACTTCACACACCTCCATTCTATGATTTCAAACCGTCCATTCTGTGACTTCACACACCTCCATTTTATGACTTCACACACTTCCATTCTATGACTTCACACACCTCCATTCTGTGACTTTACACACCTCCATTCTGAGTTCACACACCTCAATTCTGGGACTTCACACACCTCCAATCTGTGACTTCCCCCACCTCCATTCTGTGACTTCACACACCACCATTCTATGACTTCACACACCTCCATTCTATGACTTCACACACCTCCATTCTATGCCTTCACACACCTCCATTCTGTGACTTCACACACCTCCATTCTATGCCTTCACACACCTTCATTCTTACTTCACAAACATATATTCTATGACTTCACACACCTCCATTCTTTGACTTCACACACCTCCATTCTATGTCTTCACACACCTCCATTCTTTGACTTCACACACCTAAATTCTGAATTGACACATCTCCATTCTGTGACTTCACACACCTCCATTCTGGCTTCACACATCTCCATTCTATGACTTCACACACCTTCATTTTTACTTTACAAAGATCCATTCTATAACTTCACACACCTCCATTCTATGACTTCACACACCTCCATTCAGTGACTTCACACACCTCCATTCTGTGACTTTGCACACCTCCATTCTGAGTTCATACACCTCAATTCTGGGACTTCACACACCTCCAATCTGTGACTTCCCCCACCTCCATTCTGTGACTTCACACACCTCCATTCTATGACTTCACACACCTCCATTCTATGACTTCACACACGTCCATTCTGTGATTTCACACACCTCCATTCTATGACTTCACACACCTCCATTGTGACTACACACACTACCATTCTATGAGTTTACACACCTCCATTCTGACTTCACACTCCTCCATTCTATGACTTCACATACCTCCTTTCTATGACTTCACCCAACTCCATTCTATGACTTCACACCTCCATTCTGACTTCACACACCTCCATTCTGTGACTTCACACACCTCCATTGTGACTACACACACTACCATTCTATGAGTTTACACACCTCCATTCTGACTTCACACACCTCCATTCTATGCCTTCACACACCTCCATTCTGTGACTTCACACACCTCCATTCTATGTCTTCACACACCTTCATCCTTACTTCACAAACATATATTCTATGACTTCACACACCTCCATTCTTTGACTTCAAACACCTCCATTCTATGTCTTCACACACCTCCATTCTTTGACTTCACACACCTAAATTCTGAGTTGACACATCTCCATTCTGTGACTTCACACACCTCCATTCTGACTTCACACATCTCCATTCTATGACTTCACACACCTTCATTTTTACTTTACACACCTCCATTCTATGACTTCACACACCTCCATTCAGTGACTTCACACACCTGCATTCTATGACTTCACACACCTCCATTCTGTGACTTCACACACCTCCATTCTATGACTTCACACACCTCCATTCTGAATTCACACAGATCCATTCTGTGCCTTCACAAAACTCTATTCTATGATTTCACACAACTTCATACTATGACTTCACACAACTCCATATATGACTTCACACACCTCCATTGTGACTTCACACACCTCTATTCTATGACTTCGCACACCTCCATTCTGACATCACACACCTCCATTCTATGACTTCACAGACCTCGAATCTGTGATTTCACTCACATGCACTCTATGACTTCACACTCCTCCATTCTATGATTTCCCACACCTCCTTTCTATGACTTCACCCACCTCCAATCGATGACTACACACCTCCATTCTGACTTCACACACCCCCATTCTGTGACTTCACACACCCCCAATCTATGAGTTCACATACCTCCATTCTATGACTTCACACACCTCCATTCTATGACTTCACAAATCTCCATTCTGTGACTTCACACACCTCCACTCTGAGTTCACAAAACTCCATTCGCTGACTTCACACACCTCCATTCTGACTTCACACACCTCCATTCTATGACTTCACACACTTCCATTCTATGACTTCATACACCTCCATTTTGTGACTTCACACACCTCCATTCTGTGTTCACACACCTCCATTCTGTGACTTCTCACACCTCGATTCTGTGACTTCACACAGCTCCAAACTGACTTCACACACCTCCATTCTATGACTTCACACAACTCCATTCTGTGACTTCACACACCTCCATTCTATGACCTCACACACCCCCATTCTATGATTTCAAACACCTCCATTCTGTGACTTCACACATCCATTTTGATTTTACACACCTCCAGTATATGACGTCAAACAACTCAATTCTGTGACTTCACACACCTCCATTCTATGACTTCATACCGTCCATTCTGTGACATCACACACCTCCATTCTATGACTTCACACACTTCCATTCTATGACTTCACACACCTCCATTCTGTGACTTTACACACCTCCCTTCTCGGTTCGCACACCTCCATTCTGTGACTTCACACTCCTGCAATCTGTGACTTCCCACACCTCCGTTCTGTGTCTTCACACACCTCCATTCTATGACTTAACACACCTTCATTCTTACTTTACAAACACTCATTCTATGACTTCACACACCTCCAGTCTATGACTTCACACAAATCCATTCTGTGACTTCACACACCTCCATTCTATGACTTCAAACACCTCCATTGTGACTACACACACCTCCATTCTATGAGTTCAACACCTCCATTGTGACTTCACACACCTCCATTCTATGACTTCACACACCTCCGTTCTGAATTCACACAGCTCAATTCTGTGACTTCACAAAATTCCATTCTGACTTCAAACACCTCCATTGTATGTATACACGCACCTCCATTCTGTGACGTCACACACTTCCATTGTGACGTCACACACCTCCATTCTATGAGTTCACACACCTCCATTCTATGACTTCCCACACCTCCTTTCTATGACTTCACCCACCTTCATTCTATGACTTCACACCTCCATTCTGACTTCACACACTTCCATTCAGTGACTTCACACACCTCCATTCAATGACTTCACACACCTCCATTCTATGACTTCACACACCTTCATTCTTACTTCAGAAACGTCCATTCTATGACCTCACTTACCTCCATCTATGACTTCACAAACCTCCATTCTGTGACTTCACACACATCCATACTGAGTTCACAAAACTACATTCGGTGACTTAACACACCTCCATTCTGACTTCACACACGTCCATTCTATGACTTCACACCCTTCCATTCTGTGACTTCACACACCTCCATTCTGTGACTTCACACACCTCTATTCTGAGTTCACACACCTCCATTCTGTGACTTCACACACCTCCATTCTATGACTTCACACACCTACATTCTATGACTTCACACATCCATTTTGACTTCACACACCTCCAATATATGACTTCAATCAGCTCAATTCTCTGACTTCACACACCTCCATTCTATGACTTTAAACCCGTCCATTCAGTGACTTCACACACGTCCATTCAATGACTTCACCCACCTCCATTCTATGACTTCACACACCTCCATTCTCCGACTTCACATCCCTCTAATTTGATTTCTCATACCTCCATTCTATAACTTCACAAACCTCACTTCGGTGACTTCACAACACTCCATTCTATGACTTCACGAATCTACATTCTATGACTTCACACACCTCAATTCTGACTCACACAACTCCATTCTGTGACTTCACAAAACTCCATTCTATGATTTCACATATCTCCATACTATGACTTCACACACCTCCATCTATGACTTCACACACCTCCATTATGAGTTCACACACCTCCATTCTGTGACTTCACACACCTCCATCCTATGACTTCACAAACTTCCATTGTGACGTCACACACCTCCATTCTATGAGTTCACAGACCTCCATTCTATGACTTCACACACCTAATTTCTATGACTTCACCCACCTCCATTCTATGACTTTACACCTCCATTCTGACTTCACACACCTCCATTCTGTGACATCACACACCTCCAATCTCTGAATTCACAAACTTCCATTGTGACATCACACACGTCAATTCTATGAGTTCACACACCTCCATTCTATGACTTCACTCACCTCCATTCTATGACTTCACACACCTCCTTTCTGAGTTGACACACCTCCATTCTATGACTTCACACACCTCCAATATGAATTCACACACCTCCATTCTATGACTTCACCCACCTCCATTCTATGATTTCACAAACCTCCATTCTCCGACTTCACACCCCTCTAATTTGATTTCTCATACCTCCATTCTATGACTTCACAAACCTCCCTTCGGTGACTTCACAATACTCCATTCTATGACTTCACACATCTACATTCTATGACTTCACACACCTCAATTCTGACTCACACAATTCCATTCTGTGACTTCACAAAACTCCATTCTATGATTTCACATATCTCCATACTATGACTTCACACAACTCCATCTATGATTTCACACACCTCCATTCTGAGTTCACACACCTCCATTCTGTGACTTCACACACCTCCATTCCGGCTTCACACACCTCCATTTTATGACTTCACACACCTCCATTCTGTGACTTCACACACCTCCATTATATGACTTCACAAACTTCCATTGTGACGTCACACACCTCCATTCTATGAGTTCACACACCTCCATTCTATGAATTCACACACCACCATTCTGACTTCACTCACCTCCACTCTATAACTTCACACTTCTCCATTCTATGACTTCCCACACCTAATTTCTGTGACTTCACCCACCACCATTCTATGACTTCACACCTCCATTCTGAATTCACACACCTCCATTCTATGACTTCACACACCTCCATTCTGACTTCACTCACCTCCATTCTATGACTTCACACACCTCCATTCTATGATTTCACACACCTCCATTCTGTGACTTCACACTCCTGAATTCTATGACTTCACACACCTCCATTCTATGATTTCACACACCTCCATTCTGTGACTTCACACACCTCCATTCTGAATTCACACAGCTCAATTCTGTGACTTCACAAAATTCCATTCTGACTTCAAACACCTCCATTGTATGTATTCACACACCTCCATTCTGTGACGTCACACACTTCCATTGTGACGTCACACACCTCCATTCTATGAGTTCACACACCTCCATTCTATGACTTCACACACCTCCATTCTGACCTTACAAACCTCCATTCTATGACTTCGCACACCTCCATTCTGACTTCACACACCTCCAATCTATGACTTCTCAGACCTCGAATCTGTGAATTCACTCACCTCCACTCTATGACTTCACACTCCTCCATTCTATGACTTCCCACACCTCCTTTCTATGACTTCACCCACCTTCATTCTATGACTTCACACCTCCATTCTGACTTCACACACTTCCATTCAGTGACTTCACACACTTCCATTCAATGACTTCACACACCTCCATTCTATGACTTCACACACCTTCATTCTTACTTCAGAAACGTCCATTCTATGACCTCACTTACCTCCATCTATGACTTCACAAACCTCCATTCTGTGACTTCACACACATCCATACTGAGTTCACAAAACTACATTCGGTGACTTAACACACCTCCATTCTGACTTCACACACGTCCATTCTATGACTTCACACCCTTCCATTCTGTGACTTCACACACCTCCATTCTGTGACTTCACACACCTCTATTCTGAGTTCACACACCTCCATTCTGTGACTTCACACACCTCCATTCTATGACTTCACACACCTACATTCTATGACTTCACACATCCATTTTGACTTCAAACACCTCCAATATATGACTTCAATCAGCTCAATTCTCTGACTTCACACACCTCCATTCTATGACTTTAAACCCGTCCATTCAGTGACTTCACACACGTCCATTCAATGACTTCACCCACCTCCATTCTATGACTTCACACACCTCCATTCTCCGACTTCACATCCCTCTAATTTGATTTCTCATACCTCCATTCTATAACTTCACAAACCTCACTTCGGTGACTTCACAACACTCCATTCTATGACTTCACGAATCTACATTCTATGACTTCACACACCTCAATTCTGACTCACACAACTCCATTCTGTGACTTCACAAAACTCCATTCTATGATTTCACATATCTCCATACTATGACTTCACACACCTCCATCTATGACTTCACACACCTCCATTATGAGTTCACACACCTCCATTCTGTGACTTCACACACCTCCATCCTATGACTTCACAAACTTCCATTGTGACGTCACACACCTCCATTCTATGAGTTCACAGACCTCCATTCTATGACTTCACACACCTAATTTCTATGACTTCACCCACCTCCATTCTATGACTTTACACCTCCATTCTGACTTCACACACCTCCATTCTGTGACATCACACACCTCCAATCTCTGAATTCACAAACTTCCATTGTGACATCACACACGTCAATTCTATGAGTTCACACACCTCCATTCTATGACTTCACTCACCTCCATTCTATGACTTCACACACCTCCTTTCTGAGTTGACACACCTCCATTCTATGACTTCACACACCTCCAATATGAATTCACACACCTCCATTCTATGACTTCACCCACCTCCATTCTATGATTTCACAAACCTCCATTCTCCGACTTCACACCCCTCTAATTTGATTTCTCATACCTCCATTCTATGACTTCACAAACCTCCCTTCGGTGACTTCACAATACTCCATTCTATGACTTCACACATCTACATTCTATGACTTCACACACCTCAATTCTGACTCACACAATTCCATTCTGTGACTTCACAAAACTCCATTCTATGATTTCACATATCTCCATACTATGACTTCACACACCTCCATCTATGATTTCACACACCTCCATTCTGAGTTCACACACCTCCATTCTGTGACTTCACACACCTCCATTCCGGCTTCACACACCTCCATTTTATGACTTCACACACCTCCATTCTGTGACTTCACACACCTCCATTATATGACTTCACAAACTTCCATTGTGACGTCACACACCTCCATTCTATGAGTTCACACACCTCCATTCTATGAATTCACACACCACCATTCTGACTTCACTCACCTCCACTCTATAACTTCACACTTCTCCATTCTATGACTTCCCACACCTAATTTCTGTGACTTCACCCACCACCATTCTATGACTTCACACCTCCATTCTGAATTCACACACCTCCATTCTATGACTTCACACACCTCCATTCTGACTTCACTCACCTCCATTCTATGACTTCACACACCTCCATTCTATGATTTCACACACCTCCATTCTGTGACTTCACACTCCTGAATTCTATGACTTCACACACCTCCATTCTATGATTTCACACACCTCCATTCTGTGACTTCACACACCTCCATTCTGAATTCACACAGCTCAATTCTGTGACTTCACAAAATTCCATTCTGACTTCAAACACCTCCATTGTATGTATTCACACACCTCCATTCTGTGACGTCACACACTTCCATTGTGACGTCACACACCTCCATTCTATGAGTTCACACACCTCCATTCTATGACTTCACACACCTCCATTCTGACCTTACAAACCTCCATTCTATGACTTCGCACACCTCCATTCTGACTTCACACACCTCCAATCTATGACTTCTCAGACCTCGAATCTGTGACTTCACTCACCTCCACTCTATGACTTCACACTCCTCCATTCTATGACTTCCCACACCTCCTTTCTATGACTTCACCCACCTTCATTCTATGACTTCACACCTCCATTCTGACTTCACACACTTCCATTCAGTGACTTCACACACCTCCATTCAATGACTTCACACACCTCCATTCTATGACTTCACACACCTTCATTCTTACTTCAGAAACGTCCATTCTATGACCTCACTTACCTCCATCTATGACTTCACAAACCTCCATTCTGTGACTTCACACACATCCATACTGAGTTCACAAAACTACATTCGGTGACTTAACACACCTCCATTCTGACTTCACACACGTCCATTCTATGACTTCACACCCTTCCATTCTGTGACTTCACACACCTCCATTCTGTGACTTCACACACCTCTATTCTGAGTTCACACACCTCCATTCTGTGACTTCACACACCTCCATTCTATGACTTCACACACCTACATTCTATGACTTCACACATCCATTTTGACTTCAAACACCTCCAATATATGACTTCAATCAGCTCAATTCTCTGACTTCACACACCTCCATTCTATGACTTTAAACCCGTCCATTCAGTGACTTCACACACGTCCATTCAATGACTTCACCCACCTCCATTCTATGACTTCACACACCTCCATTCTCCGACTTCACATCCCTCTAATTTGATTTCTCATACCTCCATTCTATAACTTCACAAACCTCACTTCGGTGACTTCACAACACTCCATTCTATGACTTCACGAATCTACATTCTATGACTTCACACACCTCAATTCTGACTCACACAACTCCATTCTGTGACTTCACAAAACTCCATTCTATGATTTCACATATCTCCATACTATGACTTCACACACCTCCATCTATGACTTCACACACCTCCATTATGAGTTCACACACCTCCATTCTGTGACTTCACACACCTCCATCCTATGACTTCACAAACTTCCATTGTGACGTCACACACCTCCATTCTATGAGTTCACAGACCTCCATTCTATGACTTCACACACCTAATTTCTATGACTTCACCCACCTCCATTCTATGACTTTACACCTCCATTCTGACTTCACACACCTCCATTCTGTGACATCACACACCTCCAATCTCTGAATTCACAAACTTCCATTGTGACATCACACACGTCAATTCTATGAGTTCACACACCTCCATTCTATGACTTCACTCACCTCCATTCTATGACTTCACACACCTCCTTTCTGAGTTGACACACCTCCATTCTATGACTTCACACACCTCCATTCTGACCTTACAAACCTCCATTCTATGACTTCGCACACCTCCATTCTGACTTCACACACCTCCAATCTATGACTTCTCAGACCTCGAATCTGTGACTTCACTCACCTCCACTCTATGACTTCACACTCCTCCATTCTATGACTTCCCACACCTCCTTTCTATGACTTCACCCACCTTCATTCTATGACTTCACACCTCCATTCTGACTTCACACACTTCCATTCAGTGACTTCACACACCTCCATTCAATGACTTCACACACCTCCATTCTATGACTTCACATACCTTCATTCTTACTTCAGAAACGTCCATTCTATGACCTCACTTACCTCCATCTATGACTTCACAAACCTCCATTCTGTGACTTCACACACATCCATACTGAGTTCACAAAACTACATTCGGTGACTTAACACACCTCCATTCTGACTTCACACACGTCCATTCTATGACTTCACACCCTTCCATTCTGTGACTTCACACACCTCCATTCTGTGACTTCACACACCTCTATTCTGAGTTCACACACCTCCATTCTGTGACTTCACACACCTCCATTCTATGACTTCACACACCTACATTCTATGACTTCACACATCCATTTTGACTTCAAACACCTCCAATATATGACTTCAATCAGCTCAATTCTCTGACTTCACACACCTCCATTCTATGACTTTAAACCCGTCCATTCAGTGACTTCACACACGTCCATTCAATGACTTCACCCACCTCCATTCTATGACTTCACACACCTCCATTCTCCGACTTCACATCCCTCTAATTTGATTTCTCATACCTCCATTCTATAACTTCACAAACCTCACTTCGGTGACTTCACAACACTCCATTCTATGACTTCACGAATCTACATTCTATGACTTCACACACCTCAATTCTGACTCACACAACTCCATTCTGTGACTTCACAAAACTCCATTCTATGATTTCACATATCTCCATACTATGACTTCACACACCTCCATCTATGACTTCACACACCTCCATTATGAGTTCACACACCTCCATTCTGTGACTTCACACACCTCCATCCTATGACTTCACAAACTTCCATTGTGACGTCACACACCTCCATTCTATGAGTTCACAGACCTCCATTCTATGACTTCACACACCTAATTTCTATGACTTCACCCACCTCCATTCCATGACTTTACACCTCCATTCTGACTTCACACACCTCCATTCTGTGACTTCACACACCTCCAATCTCTGAATTCACAAACTTCCATTGTGACATCACACACCTCAATTCTATGAGTTCAAACACCTCCATTCTATGACTTCACTCACCTCCATTCTATGACTTCACACACCTCCTTTCTGAGTTGACACACCTCCATTCTATGACTTCACACACCTCCAATATGAATTCACACACCTCCATTCTATGACTTCACCCTCCTCCATTCTATGATTTCACAAACCTCCATTCTCCGACTTCACACCCCTCTAATTTGATTTCTCATACCTCCATTCTATGACTTCACAAACCTCCCTTCGGTGACTTCATAATACTCCATTCTATGACTTCACACATCTACATTCTATGACTTCACACACCTCAATTCTGACTCACACAATTCCATTCTGTGACTTCACAAAACTCCATTCTATGATTTCACATATCTCCATACTATGACTTCACACACCTCCATCTATGATTTCACACACCTCCATTCTGAGTTCACACACCTCCATTCTGTGACTTCACACACCTCCATTCCGGCTTCACACACCTCCATTTTATGACTTCACACACCTCCATTCTGTGACTTCACACACCTCCATTCTATGACTTCACAAACTTCCATTGTGACGTCACACACCTCCATTCTATGAGTTCACACACCTCCATTCTATGAATTCACACATCACCATTCTGACTTCACTCACCTCCACTCTATAACTTCACACTTCTCCATTCTATGACTTCCCACACCTAATTTCTGTGACTTCACCCACCACCATTCTATGACTTCACACCTCCATTCTGAATTCACACACCTCCATTCTATGACTTCACACACCTCCATTCTGACTTCACTCACCTCCATTCTATGACTTCACACACCTCCATTCTATGATTTCACACACCTCCATTCTGTGACTTCACACTCCTGAATTCTATGACTTCACACACCTCCATTCTATGATTTCACACACCTCCATTCTGTGACTTCACACACCTCCATTCTGAATTCACACAGCTCAATTCTGTGACTTCACAAAATTCCATTCTGACTTCAAACACCTCCATTGTATGTATTCACACACCTCCATTCTGTGACGTCACACACTTCCATTGTGACGTCACACACCTCCATTCTATGAGTTCACACACCTCCATTCTATGACTTCCCACACCTCCTTTCTATGACTTCACCCACCTTCATTCTATGACTTCACACCTCCATTCTGACTTCACACACTTCCATTCAGTGACTTCACACACCTCCATTCAATGACTTCACACACCTCCATTCTATGACTTCACACACCTTCATTCTTACTTCAAAAACATCCATTCTATGACCTCACTTACCTCCATCTATGACTTCACAAACCTCCATTCTGTGACTTCACACACATCCATACTGAGTTCACAAAACTACATTCGGTGACTTAACACACCTCCATTCTGACTTCACACACGTCCATTCTATGACTTCACACCCTTCCATTCTGTGACTTCACACACCTCCATTCTGTGACTTCACACACCTCTATTCTGAGTTCACACACCTCCATTCTGTGACTTCTCACACCTCCATTCTATGACTTCACACACCTACATTCTATGACTTCACACATCCATTTTGACTTCACACACCTCCAATATATGACTTCAATCAGCTCAATTCTCTGACTTCACACACCTCCATTCTATGACTTTAAACACGTCCATTCAGTGACTTCACACACGTCCATTCAATGACTTCACCCACCTCCATTCTATGACTTCACACACCTCCATTCTCCGACTTCACATCCCTCTAATTTGATTTCTCATACCTCCATTCTATAACTTCACAAACCTCACTTCGGTGACTTCACAATACTCCATTCGATGACTTCACACATCTACATTCTATGACTTCACACACCTCAATTCTGACTCACACAACTCCATTCTGTGACTTCACAAAACTCCATTCTATGATTTCACATATCTCCATACTGTGACTTCACACACCTCCATCTATGACTTCACACACCTCCATTATGAGTTCACACACCTCCATTCTGTGACTTCACACACACCTCCATTCTATGACTTCACAAACTTCCATTGTGACGTCACACACCTCCATTCTATGAGTTCACAGACCTCCATTCTATGACTTCACTCACCTCCATTCTATGACTTCACACACCTCCATTCTGTGACTTCACACACCTCCAATCTCTGAATTCACAAACTTCCATTGTGACATCACACACCTCAATTCTATGAGTTCACACACCTCCATTCTATGACTTCACTCACCTCCATTCTATGACTTCACACACCTCCTTTCTGAGTTGACTCCCCTCCATTCTATGACTTCACACACCTCCAATATGAATTCACACACCTCCATTCTATGACTTCACCCACCTCCATTCTATGACTTCACAAACCTCCATTCTCCGACTTCACACCCCTCTAATTTGATTTCTCATACCTCCATTCTATGACTTCACAAACCTCCCTTCGGTGACTTCACAATACTCCATTCTATGACTTCACACATCTACATTCTATGACTTCACACACCTCAATTCTGAATCACACAACTCCATTCTGTGACTTCACAAAACTCCATTCTATGATTTCACATATCTCCATACTATGACTTCACACACCTCCATCTATGATTTCACACACCTCCATTCTGAGTTCACACACCTCCATTCTGTGACTTCACACACCTCCATTCCGGCTTCACATACCTCCATTGTATGACTTCACACACCTCCATTCTGTGACTTCATACACCTCCATTCTATGACTTCACAAACTTCCATTGTGACGTCACACACCTCCATTCTATGAGTTCACACACCTCCATTCTATGACTTCACACACCTCCATTCTGACTTCCCACACCTCCATTCTATGACTTCACAGACCTCGAATCTGTGACTTCACTCACCTCCACTCTATGACTTCACACTTCTCCATTCTATGACTTCCCACACCTAATTTCTGTGACTTCACCCACCTCCATTCTATGACTTCACACCTCCATTCTGACTTCACACACCTCCATTCTATGACTTCACACACCTCCATTCTGACTTCACTCACCTCCATTCTATGACTTCACACACCTCCATTCTATGATTTCACACACCTCCATTCTGTGACTTCACACACCTGAATTCTATGACTTCACACACCTCCATTCTATGATTTCACACACCTCCATTCTGTGACTTCACACACTTCCATTGTGACTTCACACACCTCCATTCTATGACTTCACACCTCCATTCTGACTTCACACACCTCCATTCTATGACTTCACACACCTCCATTCTGACTTCACACACCTCCATTCTATGACTTCACACACCTCCATTCTATGACTTCACACACCTCCATTCTATGACTTCACACACCTCCATTCTATGACTTCACACACCTACATTGTGACTTCACACCCCTCCATTCTATGAGTTCACGCACCTGCATTGTGACTTCACACACCTCCATTCTATGACTTCACACACCTCCATTCTGACCTCACACACCTCCATTCTGACTTCACACATCTAAATTCTGTGACTTCACTCACCTCCATTCTATGATTTCACACACCTCCATTCTATGACTTCACTCACCTCCATTCTATGACTTCACACACCTCCTTTCTGTGTTGACACACCTCCATTCTATGACTTCACACACCTCCAATCTGAATTCACACACCTCCATTCTATGACTTCACACTCCTCCAATCTGAATTCACACGCCTCCCTTCTGTGACTTCACACACCCATTTTGATTTCACACACCTCCAATATATGACTTCAAACACCTCATTTGTGTGACTTCACACACCTCCATTCTATGACTTCATACCGTCCATTCTGTGACTTCACACACCTCCATTCTATGACTTCACACACTTCCATTCTATGACTTCACACACCTCTATTCTGTGACTTTACACACCTCCATTCTGGGTTCACACACCTCCATTCTATGACTTCACACACCTTCATTCTTACTTCACAAACACCCATTCTATGACTTCACACACCTCCATTCTATGACTTCACACACCTCCATTCTGTGACTTCACACACCTCCATTCTATGACTTCACACACCTCCATTGTGACTACACACACCTCCATTCCATGAGTTCACACACCGCCATTCTGACTTCACACACCTCCATTCTATGACTTCACACACCTCCATTCTGAATTCACACAGCACAATTCTGTGAATTGGCAAAATTCCATTCTGACTTCACACACCTCCATTGTATGAATTCACACACCTCCATTCTGTGACTTCACACACTTCCATTGTGACGTCACACACCTCCATTCTATGAGTTCACACACCTCCATTCTATGACTTCACACACCTCCATTCTGACATCACAAAACTCTATTCTATGACTTCGCACACCTCCATTCTGACATCACACACCTCCACTCTATGACGTCACACTCCTCCATTCTATGACTTCCCACACCTCCTTTCTATGACTTCACCCACCTTCATTCTATGACTTCACACCTCCATTCTGACTTCACACACTTCCATTGAGTGACTTCACACACCTCCATTCAATGACTTCACACACCTCCATTCTATGACTTCACACACCTTCATTCTTACTTCAGAAACATCCATTCTATGACCTCACACACCTCCATCTATGACTTCACAAACCTCCATTCTGTGACTTCACACACCTCCATACTGAGTTCACAAAACTCCATTCGGTGACTTAACACACATCCATTTTGACTTCACACACCTCCAATATCTGACTTCAAACAGCTCAATTCTCTGACTTCACACACCTCCATTCTATGACTTTAAACCCGTCCATTCAGTGACTTCACACACCGCCATTCTATGACTTCATACACCTCCATTCTATGACTTCACCCACCTCCATTCTATGACTTCACACACCTCCATTTTCCGACTTCACACCCCTCTAATTTGATTTCTCATACCTCCATTCTATGACTTCACAAACCTACCTTCGGTGACTTCACAGTACTCCATTCTGTGACTTCACACATCTACATTCTATGACTTCACACACCTCAATTCTGACTCACACAACTCCATTCTGTGACTTCACAAAACTCCATTCTATGATTTCACGTATCTCCATACTATGACTTCACACACCTCCATCTATGATTGCACACACCTCCATTCTGAGTTCACACACCTCCATTCTGTGACTTCACACACCTCCATTCTGACTTCACACATCTCCATTGTATGACTTCACACACCTCTATTCTGTGACTTCACACACCTCTATTCTATGCCTTCACAAACTTCCATTGTGACGTCACACACCTCCATTTTATGATTTCACACACCTCCATTCTATGACTTCACTCACCTCCATTCTATGACTTCACACACCTCCTTTCTGTGTTGACACACCTCCATTCTATGACTTCACACACCTCCAATCTGAATTCACACACCTCCATTCTATGACTTCACACTCCTCCAATCTGAATTCACACGCCTCCCTTCTGTGACTTCACACACCCATTTTGATTTCACACACCTCCACTATATGACTTCAAACACCTCATTTGTGTGACTTCACACACCTCCATTCTATGACTTCATACCGTCCATTCTGTGACTTCACACATCTCCATTCTATGACTTCACACACTTCCATTCTATGACTTCACACACCTCTATTCTGTGACTTTACACACCTCCATTCTGGGTTCACACACCTCCATTCTATGACTTCACACACCTTCATTCTTACTTCACAAACACCCATTCTATGACTTCACACACCTCCATTCTATGACTTCACACACCTCCATTCTGTGACTTCACACACCTCCATTCTATGACTTCACACACCTCCATTGTGACTACACACACCTCCATTCCATGAGTTCACACACCGCCATTCTGACTTCACACACCTCCATTCTATGACATCACACACCTCCATTCTGAATTCACACAGCACAATTCTGTGAATTGGCAAAATTCCATTCTGACTTCACACACCTCCATTGTATGAATTCACACACCTCCATTCTGTGACTTCACACACTTCCATTGTGACGTCACACACCTCCATTCTATGAGTTCACACACCTCCATTCTATGAGTTCACACACCTCCATTCTGACATCACAAAACTCTATTCTATGACTTCGCACACCTCCATTCTGACATCACACACCTCCACTCTATGACGTCACACTCCTCCATTCTATGACTTCCCACACCTCCTTTCTATGACTTCACCCACCTTCATTCTATGACTTCACACCTCCATTCTGACTTCACACACTTCCATTGAGTGACTTCACACACCTCCATTCAATGACTTCACACACCTCCATTCTATGACTTCACACACCTTCATTCTTACTTCAGAAACATCCATTCTATGACCTCACACACCTCCATCTATGACTTCACAAACCTCCATTCTGTGACTTCACACACCTCCATACTGAGTTCACAAAACTCCATTCGGTGACTTAACACACATCCATTTTGACTTCACACACCTCCAATATCTGACTTCAAACAGCTCAATTCTCTGACTTCACACACCTCCATTCTATGACTTTAAACCCGTCCATTCAGTGACTTCACACACCGCCATTCTATGACTTCATACACCTCCATTCTATGACTTTACCCACCTCCATTCTATGACTTCACACACCTCCATTTTCCGACTTCACACCCCTCTAATTTGATTTCTCATACCTCCATTCTATGACTTCACAAACCTACCTTCGGTGACTTCACAGTACTCCATTCTGTGACTTCACACATCTACATTCTATGACTTCACACACCTCAATTCTGACTCACACAACTCCATTCTGTGACTTCACAAAACTCCATTCTATGATTTCACATATCTCCATACTATGACTTCACACACCTCCATCTATGATTGCACACACCTCCATTCTGAGTTCACACACCTCCATTCTGTGACTTCACACACCTCCATTCTGACTTCACACATCTCCATTGTATGACTTCACACACCTCTATTCTGTGACTTCACACACCTCTATTCTATGCCTTCACAAACTTCCATTGTGACGTCACACACCTCCATTTTATGATTTCACACATCTCCATTCTATGACTTCACACACCTCCATTCTGACTTCACACACCTCTATTCTATGACTTCGAAAACCTACATTCTCACTTCACACACCTCCATTCTGTGACTACACACACCTGCATTCAATGACTTCACACACCTACATTCTTGGACTTCACACAACTCCAATCTGACATCACACACCTCCATTCTATGATTTCACAGACCTCGAATCTGTGACATCACTCACCTGCACTCTATGACTTCACACTCCTCCATTCTATGACTTCCCACACCTCCTTTCTATGAATTCACCCACCTCCAATCTATGACTACACACCTCCGTTCTGACTTCCCACACCTCCATTCTGTGACTTCACACACTTCCATTCTATAAGTTCACACACCTCCATTCTATGACTTCACACACCTCCATTCTGAATTCACACAGCTCCATTCTGTGACTTCACAAAACTCCATTCTAGGATTTCACACACCTCCATACTATGACTTCACACAACTCCATCTATGACTTCACACACCTCCATTCTGACTTCACACACCTCTATTCTATGACTTCGCACACCTCCATTCTGACATCACACACCTCCATTCTATGACTTCACAGACCTCGAATCTGTGACTTCACTCACCTTCACTCTATGACTTCACACTCCTCCATTCTATGACTTCACCCACCTCCAATCTATGACTACACACCTCCATTCTGACTTCACACACCTCCATTCTGTGACTTCACACACCTCCATTCCATCACTTCACACACCTTCATTTTTACTTCAGAAACATTCACATACCTCCATTCTATGACTTCACACACCTCCATTCTGACTTCACTCACCTCCATTCTATGACTTCACACACCTGAATTCTATGACTTCACACACCTCCATTCTATGATTTCACACACCTCCATTCTGTGACTTCACACACCTCCATTCTATGACTTCACACCTCCATTCTGACTTCACACACCTCCATTCTATGACTTCACACACCTCCATTCTGACTTCACACACCTCCATTCTATGACTTCACACACCTCAATTCTGACTTCACACACCTCCATTCTATGACTTCACAGACCTCCATTCTATGATTTCACACACCTCCATTCTGTGACTTCACACACCTCCATTCTATGACTTCACACACCTCAATTCTATGACTTCACACACCTACATTTTGACTTCACACACCTCCATTCTATGAGTTCACACACCTGCATTGGGACTTCACACACCTCCATTCTATGACTTCACACACCTCCATTCTGACCTCACACACCTCCATTCTGACTTCACACATCTAAATTCTGTGACTTCACTCACCTCCATTCTATGATTTCACACACCTCCATTCTATGAATTCACTCACCTCCATTCTATGACTTCACACACATCCTTTCTGTGTTGACACACCTCCATTCTATGACTTCAAACACATCCAATCTGAATTCACACACCTCCATTCTATGACTTCACACGCCTCCAATCTGAATTCACACGCCTCCATTCTGTGACTTCACACATCCATTTTGATTTCACACACCTCCAATATATGACTTCAAACACCTCATTTGTGTGACTTCACACACCTCCATTCTATGACTTCATACCGTCCATTCTGTGACTTCACACACCTCCATTCTATGACTTCACACACTTCCATTCTATGACTTCACACACCTCCATTCTGTGACTTTACACACCTCCATTCTGGGTTCACACACCTCCATTCTGTGACTTCACACTCCTTCAACCTGTGACTTCCCACACCTCCATTCTCTGACTTCACACACCTCCATTCTATGACTTCACACACCTTCATTCTTACTTCACAAACACCCATTCTATGAATTCACACACCTCCATTCTATGACTTCACACACCTCCATTCTGTGACTTCACACACCTCTATTCTATGACTTCACACACCTCAATTGTGACTACACACACCTCCATTCTATGAGTTCACACACCGCCATTCTGACTTCACACACCTCCATTCTATGACTTCACACACCTCCATTCTGAATTCACACAGCTCAATTCTGTGACTTCGCAAAATTCCATTCTGACTTCACACACCTCCATTGTATGAATTCACACACCTCCATTCTGTGACTTCACACACTTCCATTGTGACGTCACACACCTCCATTCTATGAGGTCACACACCTCCATTCCATGACTTCACACACCTCCATTCTGACTTCACAAACCTCTATTCTATGACTTCGCACACCTCCATTCTGACATCACACACCTCCACTCTATGACTTCACACTCCTCCATTCTATGACTTCCCACACCTCTTTTCTATGACTTCACCCACCTTCATTCTATGACTTCACACCTCCATTCTGACTTCACACACTTCCATTCAGTGACTTCACACACCTCCATTCAATGACTTCACACACCTCCATTCTATGACTTCACACACCTTCATTCTTACTTCAGAAACATCCATTCTATGACCTCACACACCTCCATCTATGACTTCAAAAACCTCCATTCTGTGACTTCACACACCTCCATACTGAGTTCACAAAACTCCATTCGGTGACTTAACACACATCCATTTTGACTTCACACACCTCCAATATCTGACTTCAAACAGCTCAATTCTCTGACTTCACACAGCTCCATTCTATGACTTTAAACCCGTCCATTCAGTGACTTCACACACCGCCATTCTATGACTTCATACACCTCCATTCTATGACTTCACCCACCTCCATTCTATGACTTCACACACCTCCATTTTCCGACTTCACACCCCTCTAATTTGATTTCTCATACCTCCATTCTATGACTTCTCAAACCTCCCTTCGGTGACTTCACAGTACTCCATTCTATGACTTCACACAACTACATTCTATGAATTCACACACCTCAATTCTGACTCACACAACTCCATTCTGTGACTTCACAAAACTCCATTCTATGATTTCACATATCTCCATACTATGACTTCACACACCTCCATCTATGATTGCACACACCTCCATTCTGAGTTCACACACGTCCATTCTGTGACTTCACACACCTCCATTCTGACTTCACACATCTCCATTGTATGACTTCACACACCTCTATTCTGTGACTACACACACCTGCATTCAATGACTTCACACACCTACATTCTTTGACGTCACACACCTCCAATCTGACATCACACACCTCCATTCTATGATGTCACAGACCTCGATACTGTGACATCACTCACCTGCACTCTATGACTTCACACTCCTCCATTCTATGACTTCCCACACCTCCTTTCTATGAATTCACCCACCTCCAATCTATGACTACACACCTCCGTTCTGACGTCACACACCTCCATTCTGTGACTTCACACACCTCCATTCTATAACTTCACACACCTCCATTCTATGACTTCACACACCTCCATTCTGAATTCACACAGCTCCATTCTGTGACTTCACAAAACTCCATTCTATGATTTCACACACCTCCATACTATGACTTCACACAACTCCATCTATGACTTCACACACCTCCATTCTGACTTCACACACCTCTATTCTATGACTTCGCACACCTCCATTCTGACATCACACACCTCCATTCTATGACTTCACAGACCTCGAATCTGTGACTTCACTCACCTTCACTCTATGACTTCACACTCCTCCATTCTATGACTTCACCCACCTCCAATCTATGACTACACACCTCCATTCTGACTTCACACACCTCCATTTTGTGACTTCACACACCCCCATTACATCACTTCACACACTTTCATTTTTACTTCAGAAACTTTCACATACCTCCATTCTATGACTTCACAAACCTCCATTCTGTGACTTCACACATGCATTTTGACTTCACACACCTCCAATATATGACTTCAAACACCTCAATTCTGTGACTTCACACAGCTCCATTCTATGACTTCATAACGTCCATTCTGTGACTTCACACAGCTCCATTCTATGACTTCACACACTTCAATTCTATGACTTCTCACACCTACATTCTGAGCCTTTACACAACTCCATTCTGAGTTCACACACCTCCATTCTGTGACGTCACACACCTCTATTCTGTGACTTCCCACACCTCCATTCTGTGACTTCACACCTCCATTCTATGACTTCACACACCTCTATTCTGACTTCACATACCTCCATTCTATGACTTCATACACCTCCATTCTGACTTCACACACCTCCATTGTATGACTTCGCACACCTCTCTTCTGATTTCACACATCTCCATTCTGTGACTTCACTCACCTCCATTCAATGACTTCACACACCTACATTCTTTGACTTCACACACCGACAATCTGACATCACCCACCTCCATTCTATGATTTCACAGACCTAACATCTATGACTTCACTCACCTGCACTCTATGACTTCCCACACCTCCTTTCTATGACTTCACCCACCTCCAATATATGACTACACACCTCCATTCTGACTTCACACACCTCCATTCTGTGACTTCACACACCTCCATTCTATGACTTCACACACCTCCATTCTATGACTTCACACACCTTCATTCTTACTTCAGAAACATCCATTCTATGACTTCACACACCTCAATTCTATGACTTCACAAACCTCCATTCTGTGACTTCACACACCTCCATTCTGGTTTCACACACTTCCATTCTATGACTTCACATACTTCCATTCTATGACTTCATACACCTCCATTCTCTGACTTCAAACACCTCCATTCTGAGTTCACACACCTCCATTCTGTGACTTCACAAACCTCCATTCTGTGACTTCACACACTTCCATTCTATGACATCACACACCTTCATTCTATGATTTCACACACCTCCATTCTGTGACTTCACAAACCTGCATTCTACGACCTCACACACCCTCATTCTATGATTTCATACACCTCCATTCTATGACTTCACACATCAATTTTGACTTCACACACCTCCAATATATGACTTCAAGCACCTCAATTCTGTGACTTTACACACCTCCATTCTATGACTTCAAACCGTCCATTCTGTGACTTCACACACCTCCATTCTATGACTTCACTCACCTCCATTCTGAGTTTACACACCTCTATTCTGTGATTTCACACACTTCCATTCTATGACTTCACAAACCTTCATTCTATGATTTCACACACCTCCATTCTGTGACTTCACAAACCTCCATTCAATGACCTCACACACCCTCATTCTATGATTTCACACACCTCCATTCTATGACTTCACACATCCATTTTGACTTCACACACCTCCAATATATGACTTCAAACACCTCAATTCTGTGACTTCACACACCTCCATTCTATGACTTCAAACCGTCCATTCTGTGACTCCACACACCTCCATTCTATGACTTCACACACTTCCATTCTATGACTTCACGCACCTCCATTCTGTGACTTTACACACCTCCATTCTGAGTTCACACACCTCAGTTCTGTGACTTCACAGACCTCCAATCTGTGACTTCCCACACCTCCATTCTGTGACTTCACACACCTCCATTCTATGACTTCACACACCTCCATTCTATGGCTTCACACACATCCATTCTGTGACTTCACACACCTCCATTCTATGACTTCACACACCTCCATTGTGACTACACACACTACCATTCTATGAGTTCACACACCTCCATTCTGACTTCACACACCTCCATTCTGTGACTGCACAAACATCCATTCTATGACTTCACACACCTACTTTCTATGACTTCACCCAACTCCATTCTATGACTTCACACCTCCATTCTGACTTCACACACCTCCATTCTGTGACTTCACACACCTCCATTATACGACTTCACACACCTCCATTCTATGACTTCACACACCTCCATTCTGTGCCTTCACACACCTCCATTCTGTGACTTCACACAACTCCATTCTATGCCTTCACACACCTTCATTCTTACTTCACAAACATACATTCTATGACTTCACACTCCTCCATTCTATGACTTCAAACACCTCCATTCTTTGACTTCACACAACTCCATTCTGTGTTCACACACCTCAATTCTGTGACTTCACACACCTCCATTCTGACTTCACACACCTCCATTCTATGACTTCACACACCTCCATTCTATGTCTTCACACACCTCCATTCTTTGACTTCACACACCTAAATTCTGACTTAACACATCTCCATTCTGTGACTTCACACACCTCCATTCCATCACTTCACACACCTTCATTTTTACTTCAGAAACATTCACATACATCCATTCTATGACTTCACAAACCTCCATTTGTGACTTCACACATGCATTTTGACTTCACACACCTCCAATATATGACTTCAAACACCTCAATTCTGTGACTTCACACAGCTCCATTCTATGACTTCATAACGTCCATTCTGTGACTTCACACAGCTCCATTCTATGACTTCACACACTTCAATTCTATGACTTCTCACACCTACATTCTGTGCCTTTACACACCTCCATTCTGAGTTCACACACCTCCATTCTGTGACGTCACACACCTCTATTCTGTGACTTCCCACACCTCCATTCTGTGACTTCACACACCTCCATTCTATGACTTCACACACCTCTATTCTGACTTCACATACCTCCATTCTATGACTTCATACACCTCCATTCTGACTTCACACACCTCCATTGTATGACTTCGCACACCTCTCTTCTGATTTCACACATCTCCATTCTGTGACTTCACTCACCTCCATTCAATGACTTCACACCTACATTCATTGACTTCACACACCTCCAATCTGACATCACACACCTCCATTCTATGATTTCACAGACCTCGAATCTATGACTTCAATCACCTGCACTCTATGACTTCCCACACCTCCTTTCTATGACTTCACCCACCTCCAATATATGACTACACACCTCCATTCTGACTTCACACACCTCCATTCTATGACTTCACACACCTCCATTCTATGACTTCACACACCTTCATTCTTACTTCAGAAACATCCATTCTATGACTTCACACACCTCCATTCTATGACTTCACACACCTCCATTCTGTGACTTCACACAAGTCCATTCTGGTTTCACACACTTCCATTCTATGACTTCACACACTTCCATTCCATGACTTCACACACCTCCATTCTCTGACTTCACACACCTCCATTCTGAGTTCACACACCTCAATTCTGTGACTTCACAAACCTCCATTCTGTGATTTCACACACTCCCATTCTATGACATCACACACCTTCATTCTATGATTTCACACACCTCCATTCTATGACTTCACACATCCATTTTGACTTCACACACCTCCAATATATGACTTCAAACATCTCAATTCTGTGACTTCACACACCTCCATTCTATGACTTCAAACCGTCCATTCTGTGACTCCACACACCACCATTCTATGACTTCACTCACCTCCATTCTGAGTTCACACACCTCTATTCTGTGATTTCACACACCTCCATTCTGTGACTTCACACACCTCCATTCTGTGACTTCACACACTTCCATTCTATGACTTCACAAACCTTCATTCTATGATTTCACACACCTCTATTCTGTGACTTCACAAACCTCCATTCAATGACCTCACACACCCTCATACTATGATTTCACACACCTCCATTCTATGACTTCACACATCCATTTTGACTTCACACACCTCCAATATATGACTTCAAACACCTCAATTCTGTGACTTCACACACCTCCATTCTATGACTTCAAACCGTCCATTCTGTGACTCCACACACCACCATTCTATGACTTCACACACTTCCATTCTATGATTTCACACACCTCCATTCTGTGACTTTACACACCTCCATTCTGAGCTCACACACCTCAGTTCTGTGACTTCACAGACCTCCAATCTGTGACTTCCCACAACTCCATTCTGTGACTTCACACAACTCCATTCTATGACTTCACACACCTCCATTCTATGGCTTCACACACGTCCATTCTGTGACTTCACACACCTCCATTCTATGACTTCACACACCTCCATTCTGACTTCACACACCTCCATTCTATGACTGCACAAACATCCATTCTATGATTTCACACACCTACTTTCTTTGACTTCACCCAACTCCATTCTATGACTTCACACCTCCATTCTGACTTCACACACCTCCATTCTGTGACTTCACACACCTCCATTATACGACTTCACACACCTCCATTCTATGACTTCACACACCTCCATTCTATGCCTTCACACACCTCCATTCTGTGACTTCACACCCCTCCATTCTATGCCTTCACACACCTCCATTCTATGACTTCACACACCTCCATTCTGAATTCACACAGCTCAATTCTGTGACTTCGCAAAATTCCATTCTGACTTCACACACCTCCATTGTATGAATTCACACACCTCCATTCTGTGACTTCACACACTTCCATTGTGACGTCACACACCTCCATTCTATGAGTTCACACACCTCCATTCTATGACTTCACACACGTCCATTCTGACTTCACAAACCTCTATTCTATGACTTCGCACACCTCCATTCTGACATCACACACCTCCACTCTATGACTTCACACTCCTCCATTCTATGACTTCCCACACCTCCTTTCTATGACTTCACCCACCTTCATTCTATGACTTCACACCTCCATTCTGACTTCACACACTTCCATTCAGTGACTTCACACACCTCCATTCAATGACTTCACACACCTCCATTCTATGACTTCACACACCTTCATTCTTACTTCAGAAACATCCATTCTATGACCTCACACACCTCCATCTATGACTTCAAAAACCTTCATTCTGTGACTTCACACACCTCCATACTGAGTTCACAAAACTCCATTCGGTGACTTAACACACATCCATTTTGACTTCACACACCTCCAATATCTGACTTCAAACAGCTCAATTCTCTGACTTCACACACCTCCATTCTATGACTTTAAACCCGTCCATTCAGTGACTTCACACACCGCCATTCTATGACTTCATACACCTCCATTCTATGACTTCACCCACCTCCATTCTATGACTTCACACACCTCCATTTTCTGACTTCACACCCCTCTAATTTGATTTCTCATACCTCCATTCTATGATTTCTCAAACCTCCCTTCGGTGACTTCTCAGTACTCCATTCTATGACTTCACACATCTACATTCTATGACTTCACACACCTCAATTCTGACTCACACAACTCCATTCTGTGACTTCACAAAACTCCATTCTATGATTTCACATATCTCCATACTATGACTTCACACACCTCCATCTATGATTGCACACACCTCCATTCTGAGTTCACACACCTCCATTCTGTGACTTCACACACCTCCATTCTGACTTCACACATCTCCATTGTATGACTTCACACACCTCTATTCTGTGACTTCACACACCTCTATTCTATGCATTCACAAACTTCCATTGTGATGTCACACACCTCCATTTTATGATTTCACACATCTCCATTCTATGACTTCACACACCTCCATTCTGACTTCACACACCTCTATTCTATGACTTCGAAAACCTACATTCTCACTTCACACACCTCCATTCTGTGACTACACACACCTGCATTCAATGACTTCACACACCTACATTCTTTGACTTCACACACCTCCAATCTGACATCACACACCTCCATTCTATGATTTCACAGACCTCGAATCTGTGACATCACTCACCTGCACTCTATGACTTCACACTCCTCCATTCTATGACTTCCCACACCTCCTTTCTATGAATTCACCCACCTCCAATCTATGACTACACACCTCCGTTGTGACTTCACACACCTCCATTCTGTGACTTCACACACCTCCATTCTATAAGTTCACACACCTCCATTCTATGACTTCACACACCTCCATTCTGAATTCACACAGCTCCATTCTGTGACTTCACACACCTCCATTCTGACTTCACACACCTCTATTCTATGACTTCGCACACCTCCATTCTGACATCACACACCTCCATTCTATGACTTCACAGACCTCGAATCTGTGACTTCACTCACCTTCACTCTATGACTTCACACTCCTCCATTCTATGACTTCACCCACCTCCAATCTATGACTACACACCTCCATTCTGACTTCACACACCTCCATTCTGTGACTTCACACACCTCCATTCCATCACTTCACACACCTTCATTTTTACTTCAGAAACATTCACATACCTCCATTCTATGACTTCACAAACCTCCATTCTGTGACTTCACACATGCATTTTGACTTCACACACCTCCAATATATGACTTCAAACACCTCAATTCTGTGACTTCACACAGCTCCATTCTATGACTTCATAACGTCCATTCTGTGACTTCCCACAGCTCCATTCTATGACTTCACACACTTCAATTCTATGACTTCTCACACCTACATTCTGTGCCTTTACACAACTCCATTCTGAGTTCACACACCTCCATTCTGTGACGTCACACACCTCTATTCTGTGACTTCCCACACCTCCATTCTGTGACTTCACACACCTCCATTCTATGACTTCACACACCTCTATTCTGACTTCACATACCTCCATTCTATGACTTCATACACCTCCAGTCTGACTTCACACCCCTCCATTGTATGACTTCGCACACCTCTCTTCTGATTTCACACATCTCCATTCTGTGACTTTACTCACCACCATTCAATGACTTCACACACCTACATTCTTTGACTTCACACACCTCCAATCTGACATCACCCATCTCCATTCTATGATTTCACAGACCTCGAATCTATGACTTCACTCACCTACACTCTATGACTTCCCACACCTCCTTTCTATGACTTCACCCACCTCCAATATATGACTACACACCTCCATTCTGACTTCACACACCTCCATTCTGTGACTTCACACACCTCCATTCTATGACTTCACACACCTCCATTCTATGACTTCACACACCTTCATTCTTACTTCAGAAACATCCATTCTACGACTTCACGCACCTCCATTCTATGACTTCACAAACCTCCATTCTGTGACTTCACACACCTCCATTCTGGTTTCACACACTTCCATTCTATGACTTCACACACTTCCATTCTATGACTTCACACACCTCCATTCTCTGACTTCACACACCTCCATTCTGAGTTCACACACCTCCATTCTGTGACTTCACAAACCTCCATTTTGTGACTTCACACACTTCCATTCTATGACATCACACACCTTCATTCTATGATTTCACACACCTCCATTCTGTGACTTCACAAACCTCAATTCTATGACCTCACACACCCTCATTCTATGATTTCATACACCTCCATTCTATGACTTCCCACATCAATTTTGACTTCACACACCTCCAATATATGACTTCAAGCACCTCAATTCTGTGACTTCACACACCTCCATTCTATGACTTCAAACCGTCCATTCTGTGACTCCACACACCTCCATTCTATGACTTCACACACTTATATTCTATGACTTCACACACCTCCATTCTGTGCCTTTACACACCTCCATTCTGAGTTCACACACCTCCATTCTGTGACGTCACACACCTCTATTCTGTCACTTCCCACACCTCCATTCTGTGACTTCACACACCTCCTTTCTATGACTTCACACACCTCCATTCTATGGCTTCACACACGTCCATTCTGTGACTTCACACACCTCCATTCTATGACTTCACACACCTCCATTGTGACTACACACACTACCATTCTATGAGTTCACACACCTCCATTCTGACTTCACACACCTCCATTCTATGACTGCAGAAACATCCATTCTATGACTTCACACACCTACTTTCTATGACTTCACCCAACTCCATTCTATGGCTTTACACCTCCATTCTGACTTCACACACCTCCATTCTGTGACTTCACACACCTCCATTATACGACTTCACACACCTCCATTCTATGACTTCACACACCTCCATTCTATGCCTTCACACACCTCCATTCTGTGACTTCACACACCTCCATTCTATGCCTTCACACACCTTCATTCTTACCTCACAAACATACATTCTATGACTGCACACTCCTCCATTCTATGACTTCAAACACCTCCATTCTTTGACTTCACACACCTCCATTCTGTGTTCACACACCTCAATTCTGTGACTTCACACACCTCCATTCTGACTTCACACACCTCCATTCTATGACTTCACACACCTCCATTCTATGTCTTCACACACCTCAATTCTTTGACTTCACACACCTAAATTCTGACTTGACACATCTCCATTCTGTGTCTTCACACACCTCCATTCTGACTTCACACATCTCCATTCTATGACTTCACACACCTTCATTCTATGACTTCACACACCTTCATTCTTACTTCAGAAACATCCATTCTATGACCTCACACACCTCCATCTATGACTTCACCAACCTCCATTCTGTCACTTCACACACCTCCATACTGAGTTCACAAAACTCCATTCGGTGACTTAACACACCTCCATTCAGACTTCACACACGTCCATTCTATGACTTCACACACTTCCATTTTATGACTTCACAAACCTCCATTCTGTGACTTCACACACCTCCATTCTGAGTTCACACACCTCCATTCTGTGACTTCACACACCTCCATTCTATGACTTCACAAACCTACATTCTATGACTTCACACATCCATTTTGACTTCACACACCTCCAATATATGACATCAAACAGCTCAATTCTCTGACTTCACACACCTCCATTCTATGACTTTAAACTCGTCCATTCAGTGACTTCACACACCTCCATTCTATGACTTCACCCACCTCCATTCTATGACTTCACTCACCTCCATTCTATGACTTCACACCCCTCCAATCTGAATTCACACACCTCCATTCTATGACTTCACCCACCTCCATTCTATGACTTCACACACCTCCATTCTCCTACTTCACACCCCTCTAATTTGATTTCTCATACCTCCATTCTATGACTTCACAAACCTCCCTTCGGTGACTTCACAATACTCCATTCTATGACTTCACACATCT
Organism: Megascapheus bottae; assembly: GCA_024803745.1. NCBI lineage: Eukaryota > Metazoa > Chordata > Mammalia > Rodentia > Geomyidae > Megascapheus > Megascapheus bottae. Next base: position 438,626 of record JANJXV010000347.1, on the reverse strand, counting down.
ACATGCTATGACTTCACACACCTCAATTCTGAATCACACAACTCCATTCTGTGACTTCACAAAACTCCATTCTATGATTTCAAATATTTCCATACTATGACTTCACACACCTCCATGATTGCACACACCTTCATTCTGAGTTCACACACCTCCATTCTGTGACTTCACACACCACCATTCTGACTTCACACACCTCCATTGTATGACTTCACACACCTCCATTCTATGACTTCACACACCTCCATTCTATGACCTCACAAACTTCCATTGTGACGTCACACACCTCCATTCTATGAGTTCACTCACCTCCATTCTATGACTTCACACACCTCCATTCTGATTTCACACACCTCTATTCTATGACTTCGAACACCTACATTCTGACTTCACACACCTCCATTCTATGACTTCACACACCTCCATTCTGACTTCACACACCTCCATTCTGTGACTTCACACACCTCCATTCTATGATTTCACACACCTCCATTCTGTGTCTTCACACACCTCCATTCTATGACTTCACACACCTCCATTCTGTGACTTCACACACCTCCATTCTATGACTTCACACACCTCTATTCTATGACTTCACACACCTAAACTGTGACTTCACACACCTCCATTCCATGAGTTCACACACCTGCATCGGGACTTCACCCACCTCCATTCTATGACTTCACACACCTCCATTCTGACCTCACACACCTCCATTCTGACTTCACACACCTAAATTCTGTGACTTCACACACCTCCATTCTACGATTTCACACACTTCCATTCTATGACTACACACACCTCCTTTCTGAGTTGACACACCTCCATTCTATGACTTCACACACCTCCAATCTGAATTCACACACCTCCATTCTATGACTTCACCCACCTCCATTCTATGACTTCACACACCTCCATTCTCGGACTTCACACCCCTCTAATTTGATTTCTCATACCTCCATTCTATGACGTCACAAACCTCCCTTGGGTGACTTCACAATACTCCATTCTATGACTTCACACACCTCCATTCTATGACTTCACAGACCTCGAATCTGTGACTTCACTCACCTCCACTCTATGACTTCACACTTCTCCATTCTATGACTTCCCACACCTAAGTTCTATTACTTCACCCACCTCCATTCTATGACTTCACACACCTCCATTCTGACTTCACACACCTCCATTCTGTGACTTCACACACCTCCATTCTATGATTTCACACACCTCCATTCTGTGACCTCACACACGTCCATTCTATTACTTCACACACCTCCATTCTGTTACGTCACACACCACCATTCTGAGTTCACACACCTCCATTCTGTGACTTCTCACACCTCGATTCTGTAACTTCACACACCTCCATTCTATGACCTCACACACCCTCATTCTATGACTTCACACACTTCCGTTCTATGACTTCACACACCTCCATTCTGTGACTTCACACACCTCCATTCTATGACCTCACACACCCTCATTCTATGATTTCACACACCTCCATTCTATGACTTCACACATCCATTTTGATTTCACACACCTCCAATATATGTCTTCAAACACCTCAATTCTGTGCCTTCACACTCCTCCATTCTATGACTTCATACCGTCCATTCTGTGACTTCACACACCTCCATTCTATGACTTCACACATCCATTTTGATTTCACACACCTCCAATATATGTCTTCAAACACCTCAATTCTGTGCCTTCACACACCTCCATTCTATGACTTCATACCGTCCATTCTGTGACTTCCCACACCTCCATTCTGTGACTTCACACACCTCCATTCTATGACTTCACACACCTCCATTCTATGGCTTCACACACGTCCATTCTGTGACTTCACACACCTCCATTCTATGACTTCACACACCTCCATTGTGACTACACACACTACCATTCTATTAGTTCACACACCTCCATTCTGACTTCACACACCTCCATTCTATGACTGCACAAACATCCATTCTATGACTTCACACACCTACTTTCTATGACTTCACCCAACTCCATTCTATGACTTCACACCTCCATTCTGACTTCACACACCTCCATTCTGTGACTTCACACACCTCCATTATACGACTTCACACACCTCCATTCTATGACTTCACACACCTCCATTCTATGCCTTCACACACCTCCATTCTGTGACTTCACACACCTACATTCTATGCCTTCACACACCTTCATTCTTAATTCACAAACATACATTCTATGACTTCACACTCCTCCATTCTATGACTTCAAACACCTCCATTCTTTGACTTCACACAACTCCATTCTGTGTTCACACACCTCAATTCTGTGACTTCACACACCTCCATTCTGACTTCACACACCTCCATTCTATGACTTCACACACCTCCATTCTATGTCTTCACACACCTCCATTCTTTGACTTCACACACCTAAATTCTGACTTGACACATCTCCATTCTGTGACTTCACACACCTCCATTCTATGACTTCACCCACCTCCAATCTACGACGACACACTTCCATTCTGACTTCACACACCTCCATTCTGTGACTTCACACACCTCCATTCCATCACTTCACACACCTTCATTTTTACTTCAGAAACATTCACATACATCCATTCTATGACTTCACAAACCTCCATTCTGTGACTTCACACATGCATTTTGACTTCACACACCTCCAATATATGACTTCAAACACCTCAATTCTGTGACTTCACACAGCTCCATTCTATGACTTCATAACGTCCATTCTGTGACTTCACACAGCTCCATTCTATGACTTCACACACTTCAATTCTATGACTTCTCACACCTACATTCTGTGCCTTTACACACCTCCATTCTGAGTTCACACACCTCCATTCTGTGACGTCACACACCTCTATTCTGTGACTTCCCACACCTCCATTCTGTGACTTCACACACCTCCATTCTATGACTTCACACACCTCTATTCTGACTTCACATACCTCCATTCTATGACTTCATACACCTCCATTCTGACTTCACACACCTCCATAGTATGACTTCGCACACCTCTCTTCTGATTTCACACATCTCCATTCTGTGACTTCACTCACCTGCATTCAATGACTTCACACACCTACAATCTTTGACTTCACACACCTCCAATCTGACATCACACACCTCCATTCTATGATTTCACAGACCTCGAATCTATGACTTCAATCACCTGCACTCTATGACTTCCCACACCTCCTTTCTATGACTTCACCCACCTCCAATATATGACTACACACCTCCATTCTGACTTCACACACCTCCATTCTGTGACTTCACACACCTCCATTCTATGACTTCACACACCTCCATTCTATGATTCACACACCTTCATTCTTACTTCAGAAACATCCATTCTATGACTTCACACACCTCCATTCTATGACTTCACAAACCTCCATTCTGTGACTTCACACACCTCCATTCTGGTTTCACACACATCCATTCTATGACTTCACACACTTCCATTCCATGACTTCACACACCTCCATTCTCTGACTTCACACACCTCCATTCTGAGTTCACACACCTCCATTCTGTGACTTCACAAACCTCCATTCTGTGACTTCACACACTCCCATTCTATGACATCACACACCTTCATTCTATGATTTCACACACCTCCATTCTGTGACTTCACAAACCTCCATTCTATGACCTCACACACCCTCATTCTATGATTTCATACACCTCCATTCTATGACTTCACAAATCAATTTTGACTTCACACACCTCCAATATATGACTTTAAGCACCTCAATTCTGTGACTTTACACACCTCCATTCTATGACTTCAAACCGTCCATTCTGTGACTTCACACACCTCCATTCTATGACTTCACTCACCTCCATTCTGAGTTCACACACCTCTATTCTGTGATTTCACACACCTCCATTCTGTGACTTCACACACCTCCATTCTGTGACTTCACACACTTCCATTCTATGACTTCACAAACCTTCATTCTATGATTTCACACACCTCTATTCTGTGACTTCACAAACCTCCATTCAATGACCTCACACACCCTCATTCTATGATTTCACACACCTCCATTCTATGACTTCACACATCCATTTTGACTTCACACACCTCCAATATATGACTTCAAACACCTCAATTCTGTGACTTCACACACCTCCATTCTATGACTTCAAACCGTCCATTCTGTGACTCCACACACCACCATTCTATGACTTCACACACTTCCATTCTATGATTTCACACACCTCCATTCTGTGACTTTACACACCTCCATTCTGAGCTCACACACCTCAGTTCTGTGACTTCACAGACCTCCAATCTGTGACTTCCCACAACTCCATTCTGTGACTTCACACAACTCCATTCTATGACTTCACACACCTCCATTCTATGGCTTCACACACGTCCATTCTGTGACTTCACACACCTCCATTCTATGACTTCACACACCTCCATTGTGACTACACACACTACCATTCTATGAGTTCTCACACCTCCATTCTGACTTCACACACCTCCATTCTATGACTGCACAAACATCCATTCTATGACTTCACACACCTACTTTCTATGACTTCACCCAACTCCATTCTATGACTTCACACCTCCATTCTGACTTCACACACCTCCATTCTGTGACTTCACACACCTCCATTATACGACTGCACACACCTCCATTCTATGACTTCACACACCTCCATTCTATGCCTTCACACACCTCCATTCTGTGACTTCACACACCTCCATTCTATGCCTTCACACACCTCCATTCTATGACTTCACACACCTCCATTCTGAATTCACACAGCTCAATTCTGTGACTTCGCAAAATTCCATTCTGACTTCACACACCTCCATTGTATGAATTCACACACCTCCATTCTGTGACTTCACACACTTCCATTGTGACGTCACACACCTCCATTCTATGAGTTCACACACCTCCATTCTATGACTTCACACACGTCCATTCTGACTTCACAAACCTCTATTCTATGACTTCGCACACCTCCATTCTGACATCACACACCTCCACTCTATGACTTCACACTCCTCCATTCTATGACTTCCCACACCTCCTTTCTATGACTTCACCCACCTTCATTCTATGACTTCACACCTCCATTCTGACTTCACACACTTCCATTCAGTGACTTCACACACCTCCATTCAATGACTTCACACACCTCCATTCTATGACTTCACACACCTTCATTCTTACTTCAGAAACATCCATTCTATGACCTCACACACCTCCATCTATGACTTCAAAAACCTCCATTCTGTGACTTCACACACCTCCATACTGAGTTCACAAAACTCCATTCGGTGACTTAACACACATCCATTTTGACTTCACACACCTCCAATATCTGACTTCAAACAGCTCAATTCTCTGACTTCACACACCTCCATTCTATGACTTTAAACCCGTCCATTCAGTGACTTCACACACCGCCATTCTATGACTTCATACACCTCCATTCTATGACTTCACCCACCTCCATTCTATGACTTCACACACCTCCATTTTCCGACTTCACACCCCTCTAATTTGATTTCTCATACCTCCATTCTATGACTTCTCAAACCTCCCTTCGGTGACTTCACAGTACTCCATTCTATGACTTCACACATCTACATTCTATGACTTCACACACCTCAATTCTGACTCACACAACTCCATTCTGTGACTTCACAAAACTCCATTCTATGATTTCACATATCTCCATACTATGACTTCACACACCTCCATCTATGATTGCACACACCTCCATTCTGAGTTCACACACCTCCATTCTGTGACTTCACACACCTCCATTCTGACTTCACACATCTCCATTGTATGACTTCACACACCTCTATTCTGTGACTTCACACACCTCTATTCTATGCCTTCACAAACTTCCATTGTGATGTCACACACCTCCATTTTATGATTTCACACATCTCCATTCTATGACTTCACACACCTCCATTCTGACTTCACACACCTCTATTCTATGACTTCGAAAACCTACATTCTCACTTCACACACCTCCATTCTGTGACTACACACACCTGCATTCAATGACTTCACACACCTACATTCTTTGACTTCACACACCTCCAATCTGACATCACACACCTCCATTCTATGATTTCACAGATCTCGAATCTGTGACATCACTCACCTGCACTCTATGACTTCACACTCCTCCATTCTATGACTACCCACACCTCCTTTCTATGAATTCACCCACCTCCAATCTATGACTACACACCTCCGTTGTGACTTCACACACCTCCATTCTGTGACTTCACACACCTCCATTCTATAAGTTCACACACCTCCATTCTATGACTTCACACACCTCCATTCTGAATTCACACAGCTCCATTCTGTGACTTCACACACCTCCATTCTGACTTCACACACCTCTATTCTATGACTTCGCACACCTCCATTCTGACATCACACACCTCCATTCTATGACTTCACAGACCTCGAATCTTTGACTTCACTCACCTTCACTCTATGACTTCACACTCCTCCATTCTATGACTTCACCCACCTCCAATCTATGACTACACACCTCCATTCTGACTTCACACACCTCCATTCTGTGACTTCACACACCTCCATTCCATCACTTCACACACCTTCATTTTTACTTCAGAAACATTCACATACCTCCATTCTATGACTTCACAAACCTCCATTCTGTGACTTCACACATGCATTTTGACTTCACACACCTCCAATATATGACTTCAAACACCTCAATTCTGTGACTTCACACAGCTCCATTCTATGACTTCATAACGTCCATTCTGTGACTTCCCACAGCTCCATTCTATGACTTCACACACTTCAATTCTATGACTTCTCACACCTACATTCTGTGCCTTTACACAACTCCATTCTAAGTTCACACACCTCCATTCTGTGACGTCACACACCTCTATTCTGTGACTTCCCACACCTCCATTCTGTGACTTCACACACCTCCATTCTATGACTTCACACACCTCTATTCTGACTTCACATACCTCCATTCTATGACTTCATACACCTCCAGTCTGACTTCACACCCCTCCATTGTATGACTTCGCACACATCTCTTCTGATTTCACACATCTCCATTCTGTGACTTCACTCACCACCATTCAATGACTTCACACACCTACATTCTTTGACTTCACACACCTCCAATCTGACATCACCTATCTCCATTCTATGATTTCACAGACCTCGAATCTATGACTTCACTCACCTACGCTCTATGACTTCCCACACCTCCTTTCTATGACTTCACCCACCTCCAATATATGACTACACACCTCCATTCTGACTTCACACACCTCCATTCTGTGACTTCACACATCTCCATTCTATGACTTCACACACCTCCATTCTATGACTTCACACACCTTCATTCTTACTTCAGAAACATCCATTCTATGACTTCACGCACCTCCATTCTATGACTTCACAAACCTCCATTCTGTGACTTCACACACCTCCATTCTGGTCTCACACACTTCCATTCTATGACTTCACACACTTCCATTCTATGACTTCACACACCTCCATTCTCTGACTTCACACACCTCCATTCTGAGTTCACACACCTCCATTCTGTGACTTCACACACTTCCATTCTATGACTTCACAAACCTTCATTCTATGATTTCACACACCTCTATTCTGTGACTTCACAAACCTCCATTCAATGACCTCACACACCCTCATTCTATGATTTCACACACCTCCATTCTATGACTTCACACATCCATTTTGACTTCACACACCTCCAATATATGACTTCAAACACCTCAATTCTGTGACTTCACACACCTCCATTCTATGACTTCAAACCGTCCATTCTGTGACTCCACACACCACCATTCTATGACTTCACACACTTCCATTCTATGATTTCACACACCTCCATTCTGTGACTTTACACACCTCCATTCTGAGCTCACACACCTCAGTTCTGTGACTTCACAGACCTCCAATCTGTGACTTCCCACAACTCCATTCTGTGACTTCACACAACTCCATTCTGTGACTTCACACACCTCCATTCTATGGCTTCACACACGTCCATTCTGTGACTTCACACACCTCCATTCTATGACTTCACACACCTCCATTGTGACTACACACACTACCATTCTATGAGTTCTCACACCTCCATTCTGACTTCACACACCTCCATTCTATGACTGCACAAACATCCATTCTATGACTTCACACACCTACTTTCTATGACTTCACCCAACTCCATTCTATGACTTCACACCTCCATTCTGACTTCACACACCTCCATTCTGTGACTTCACACACCTCCATTATACGACTTCACACACCTCCATTCTATGACTTCACACACCTCCATTCTATGCCTTCACACACCTCCATTCTGTGACTTCACACACCTCCATTCTATGCCTTCACACACCTCCATTCTATGACTTCACAAACCTCCATTCTGAATTCACACAGCTCAATTCTGTGACTTCGCAAAATTCCATTCTGACTTCACACACCTCCATTGTATGAATTCACACACCTCCATTCTGTGACTTCACACACTTCCATTGTGACGTCACACACCTCCATTCTATGAGTTCACACACCTCCATTCTATGACTTCACACACGTCCATTCTGACTTCACAAACCTCTATTCTATGACTTCGCACACCTCCATTCTGACATCACACACCTCCACTCTATGACTTCACACTCCTCCATTCTATGACTTCCCACACCTCCTTTCTATGACTTCACCCACCTTCATTCTATGACTTCACACCTCCATTCTGACTTCACACACTTCCATTCAGTGACTTCACACACCTCCATTCAATGACTTCACACACCTCCATTCTATGACTTCACACACCTTCATTCTTACTTCAGAAACATCCATTCTATGACCTCACACACCTCCATTTATGACTTCAAAAACCTCCATTCTGTGACTTCACACACCTCCATACTGAGTTCACAAAACTCCATTCGGTGACTTAACACACATCCATTTTGACTTCACACACCTCCAATATCTGACTTCAAACAGCTCAATTCTCTGACTTCACACACCTCCATTCTATGACTTTAAACCCGTCCATTCAGTGACTTCACACACCGCCATTCTATGACTTCATACACCTCCATTCTATGACTTCACCCACCTCCATTCTATGACTTCACACACCTCCATTTTCCGACTTCACACCCCTCTAATTTGATTTCTCATACCTCCATTCTATGACTTCTCAAACCTCCCTTCGGTGACTTCACAGTACTCCATTCTATGACTTCACACATCTACATTCTATGACTTCACACACCTCAATTCTGACTCACACAACTCCATTCTGTGACTTCACAAAACTCCATTCTATGATTTCACATATCTCCATACTATGACTTCACACACCTCCATCTATGATTGCACACACCTCCATTCTGAGTTCACACACCTCCATTCTGTGACTTCACACACCTCCATTCTGACTTCACACATCTCCATTGTATGACTTCACACACCTCTATTCTGTGACTTCACACACCTCTATTCTATGCCTTCACAAACTTCCATTGTGATGTCACACACCTCCATTTTATGATTTCACACATCTCCATTCTATGACTTCACACACCTCCATTCTGACTTCACACACCTCTATTCTATGACTTCGAAAACCTACATTCTCACTTCACACACCTCCATTCTGTGACTACACACACCTGCATTCAATGACTTCACACACCTACATTCTTTGACTTCACACACCTCCAATCTGACATCACACACCTCCATTCTATGATTTCACAGACCTCGAATCTGTGACATCACTCACCTGCACTCTATGACTTCACACTCCTCCATTCTATGAATTCCCACACCTCCTTTCTATGAATTCACCCACCTCCAATCTATGACTACACACCTCCGTTGTGACTTCACACACCTCCATTCTGTGACTTCACACACCTCCATTCTATAAGTTCACACACCTCCATTCTATGACTTCACACACCTCCATTCTGAATTCACACAGCTCCATTCTGTGACTTCACACACCTCCATTCTGACTTCACACACCTCTATTCTATGACTTCGCACACCTCCATTCTGACATCACACACCTCCATTCTATGACTTCACAGACCTCGAATCTGTGACTTCACTCACCTTCTCTCTATGACTTCACACTCCTCCATTCTATGACTTCACCCACCTCCAATCTATGACTACACACCTCCATTCTGACTTCACACACCTCCATTCTGTGACTTCACACACCTCCATTCCATCACTTCACACACCTTCATTTTTACTTCAGAAACATTCACATACCTCCATTCTATGACTTCACAAACCTCCATTCTGTGACTTCACACATGCATTTTGACTTCACACACCTCCAATATATGACTTCAAACACCTCAATTCTGTGACTTCACACAGCTCCATTCTATGACTTCATAACGTCCATTCTGTGACTTCACACAGCTCCATTCTATGACTTCACACACTTCAATTCTATGACTTCTCACACCTACATTCTGTGCATTTACACAACTCCATTCTGAGTTCACACACCTCCATTCTGTGACGTCACACACCTCTATTCTGTGACTTCCCACACCTCCATTCTGTGACTTCACACACCTCCATTCTATGACTTCACACACCTCTATTCTGACTTCACATACCTCCATTCTATGACTTCATACACCTCCAGTCTGACTTCACACCCCTCCATTGTATGACTTCGCACACCTCTCTTCTGATTTCACACATCTCCATTCTGTGACTTCACTCACCACCATTCAATGACTTCACACACCTACATTCTTTGACTTCACACACCTCCAATCTGACATCACCCATCTCCATTCTATGATTTCACAGACCTCGAATCTATGACTTCACTCACCTACACTCTATGACTTCCCACACCTCCTTTCTATGACTTCACCCACCTCCAATATGTGACTACACACCTCCATTCTGACTTCACACACCTCCATTCTGTGACTTCACACACCTCCATTCTATGACTTCACACACCTCCATTCTATGACTTCAGACACCTTCATTCTTACTTCAGAAACATCCATTCTATGACTTCATGCACCTCCATTCTATGACTTCACAAACCTCCATTCTGTGACTTCACACACCTCCATTCTGGTTTCACACACTTCCATTCTATGACTTCACACACTTCCATTCTATGACTTCACACACCTCCATTCTCTGACTTCACACACCTCCATTCTGAGTTCACACACCTCCATTCTGTGACTTCACAAACCTCCATTCTGTGACTTCACACACTTCCATTCTATGACATCACACACCTTCATTCTATGATTTCACACACCTCCATTCTGTGACTTCACAAACCTCAATTCTATGACCTCACACACCCTCATTCTATGATTTCATACACCTCCATTCTATGACTTCCCACATCAATTTTGACTTCACACACCTCCAATATATGACTTCAAGCACCTCAATTCTGTGACTTTACACACCTCCATTCTATGACTTCAAACCGTCCATTCTGTGACTTCACACACCTCCATTCTATGACTTCACTCACCTCCATTATGAGTTCACACACCTCTATTCTGTGATTTCACACACCTCCATTCTGTGACTTCACACACCTCCATTCTGTGACTTCACACACTTACATTCTATGACTTCACAAACCTTCATTCTATGATTTCACACACCTCCATTCTGTGACTTCACAAACCTCCATTCAATGACCTCACACACCCTCATTCTATGATTTCACACACCTCCATTCTATGACTTCACACATCCATTTTGACTTCACACACCTCCAATATATGACTTCAAACACCTCAATTCTGTGACTTCACACACCTCCATTCTATGACTTCAAACCGTCCATTCTGTGACTCCACACACCTCCATTCTATGACTTCACACAATTCCATTCTATGACTTCACACACCTCCATTCTGTGCCTTTACACACCTCCATTCTGAGTTCACACACCTCCATTCTGTGACGTCACACACCTCTATTCTGTCACTTCCCACACCTCCATTCTGTGACTTCACACACCTCCTTTCTATGACTTCACACACCTCCATTCTATGGCTTCACACACGTCCATTCTGTGACTTCACACACCTCCATTCTATGACTTCACACACCTCCATTGTGACTACACACACTACCATTCTATGAGTTCACACACCTCCATTCTGACTTCACACACCTCCATTCTATGACTGCAGAAACATCCATTCTATGACTTCACACACCTACTTTCTATGACTTCACCCAACTCCATTCTATGACTTCACACCTCCATTCTCACTTCACACACCTCCATTCTGTGACTTCACACACCTCCATTATACGACTTCACACACCTCCATTCTATGACTTCACACACCTCCATTCTATGCCTTCACACACCTCCATTCTGTGACTTCACACACCTCCATTCTATGCCTTCACACACCTTCATTCTTACTTCACAAACATACATTCTATGACTGCACACTCCTCCATTCTATGACTTCAAACACCTCCATTCTTTGACTTCACACACCTCCATTCTGTGTTCACACACCTCAATTCTGTGACTTCACACACCTCCATTCTGACTTCACACACCTCCATTCTATGACTTCACACACCTCCATTCTATGTCTTCACACACCTCAATTCTTTGACTTCACACACCTAAATTCTGACTTGACACATCTCCATTCTGTGACTTCACACACCTCCATTCTGACTTCACACATCTCCATTCTATGACTTCACACACCTTCATTTTTCTTTACAAACATCCATTCTATAACTTCACACACCTCCATTCTATGACTTCACACACCTCCATTCAGTGACTTCACACACCTCCATTCTATGACTTCACACACCTCCATTCTGTGACTTCACACACCTCCATTCTATGACTTCACACACTTCCATTGTGACGTCACACACCTCCATTCTATGAGTTCACACACCTCCATTCTGACTTCACACACATCCATTCTATGACTTCACACACCTCCATTCTGAATTCACAAAGCTCCATTCTGTGCCTTCACAAAACTCTATTCTATGATTTCACACACCTCCATACTATGACTTCACACAACTCCATCTATGACTTCACACACCTCCATTCTGACTTCACACACATCTATTCTATGACTTCGCACACCTCCATTCTGACATCACACACCTCCATTCTATGACTTCACAGACCTCGAATCTGTGATTTCACTCACATGCACTCTATGACTTCACACTCCTCCATTCTATGACTTCACACACCTCCATTCTGTGACTTTACACACCTCCATTCTGAGTTCACACACCTCAGTTCTTTGACTTCACAGACCTCCAATCTGTGACTTCCCACACCTCCATTCTGTGACTTCACACACCTCCATTTTATGACTTCACACTCCTCCATTCTGTGTTCACACACCTCAATTCTGTGACTTCACAAACCTTCATTCTGAGTTCACACACCTCCATTCTATGACTTCCCACACCTCCTTTCTATAACTTCACCCACCTCCAATCGATGACTACACACCTCCATTCTGACTTCACACACCTACATTCTGTGACTTCACACTCCCCCATTTTATGAGTTCACATACCTCAATTCTATGACTTCATACACCTTCATTCTTACTTCAGAAACATCCATTCTATGACTTCACACACCTCCAATCTCTGACTTCACAAACCTCATTTCTGTGACTTCACACACCTCCATTCTGAGTTCATACAACTCCATTCGGTGACTTCACACACCTCCATTCTGACTTCACACACCTCCATTCTATGACTTCACACACTTCCATTCTATGACTTCACACACCTCCATTCTGTGACTTCACACACCTCCATTGTGAGTTCACACACCTCCATTCTTTGACTTCTTACACCTCGATTCTGTGACTTCACACAGCTCTAATCTGTGACTTCACACACTTCCATTCTATGACTTCACACACCTCCATTCTATGACTTCACACACATCCATTCTGTGACTTCACACACCTCCATTCTATGACCTCACACACCCTCATTCTATGATTTCACGCACCTCCATTCTATGACTTCACACATCCATTTTGATTTCACACACCTCCAATATATGACTTCAAACACCTCAATTCTGTGACTTCACACACCTCCATTCTATGACTTCATACCGTCCAGTCTGTGACTTCACACACCTCCATTCTATGACTTCACACACTTCCATTCTATGACTTCACACACCTCCATTCTGTGAGTTTACACACCTCCATTGTGGGTTCATACACCTCCATTCGGTGACTTCACACTCGTGCAATCTGTGACTTCCCACACCTCCATTCTATGACTTCACACACCTTCATTCTTACTTCAGAAACTTCCATTCTATGACCTCACACACCTCCATCTATGACTTCACCAACCTCCATTCTGTGACTTCACACACCTCCATACTGAGTTCACAAAACTCCATTCGGTGACTTAACACACCTCCATTCTGACTTCACACACGTCCACTCTATGACTTCACACACTTCCATTCTATGACTTAACAAAGCTCCATTGTGTGACTTCTCACACCTCCATTCTGAGTTCACACACCTCCATTCTGTGACTTCACACACCTCCATTCTATGACTTCACACACCTACATTCTATGACTTCACGCATCCATTTTGACTTCATACACCTCCAATATATGACTTCAAACAGCTCAATTCTCTGACTTCACACACTTCAATTCTATGACTTTAAACTCGTCCATTCAGTGACTTCACACACCTCCATTCAATGACTTAACGCACCTCCATTCTATGACTTCACACACCTCCATTCTCTGACTTCACACCCCTCTAATTTGATTTCTCATACCTCCATTCTATGACTTCACAAACCTTCCTTCGCTGACTTCACAATACTCCATTCTATGACTTCACACATCTACATTCTATGACTTCACACACCTCAATTCTGACTCACACAACTCCATTCTGTGACTTCACAAAACTCCATTCTATGATTTCACATATCTCCATACTATGACTTCACACACCTCCATCTATGACTTCACACACCTCCATTATGAGTTCACACACCTACATTCTGTGACTTCACACACCTCCATTCTGACTTCACACACCTCCATTGTATGACTTCCCACACCTCCATTCTGTGACTTCACACACCTCCATTCTATGACTTCACACACCTCCATTTTATGACTTCACAAACTTCCATTGTGATGTCACACACCTCCATTCTATGAGTTCACACACCTCCATTCTATGACTTCACACACATAATTTCTATGACTTCACCCACCTCCATTCTATGACTTCACACCTCCGTTCTGACTTCACACACCTCCATTCTGTGACTTCACACACCTCCATTCTATGACTTCACAAACTTCCATTGTGACGTCACAGACCTCCATTCTATGTGTTCACACACCTCCATTCTATGACCTAACTCACCTCCATTCTATGACTTCACACACCTCCTTTCTGAGTTGACACACCTCCATTCTATGACTTCACACACCTCCAATCTGAATTCACACACCTCCATTCTATGACTTCACCCACCTCAATTCTATGACTTCACACACCTCCATACTCCGACTTCACACCCCTCTAAATTGATTTCTCATACCTCCATTCTATGACTTCACAAACCTCCCTTCGGTGACTTCACAATACTCCTTTCTATGACTTCACACACCTCCATTCTATGACTTCACACACATCCATTCTGACTTCACACACCTCCATTCTGTGACTTCTCACACCTCGATTCTGTGATTTCACTCAGCTCCAACCTGTGACTTCACACACTTCCATTCTATGACTTCACACACCTCCATTCTATGACTTCACACACCTCCATTCTATGACTTCACACACATCCATTCTGTGACTTCACACACCTCCATTCTATGACCTCACACACCCTCATTCTATGATTTCACACACCTCCATTCTGTGACTTCACACACCTCCATTCTGAGTTCACACACCTCAATTCTGTGACTTCACACACCTCCATTCTATGACTTCACACACCTACATTCTATGACGTCACACATCCATTTTGACTTCACACACCTCCAATATATGACTTCAAACAGCTCAATTCTCTGACTTCACACACCTCCATTTTGTGACTTTACACACCTCCATTCTGGGTTCACACACCTCCATTCTATCAGTTCACACACCTCCATTCTCACTTCTCAAACCTCTATTCTATGACTTCTCACACCTGCATTCTGACATCACACACCTCCAATCTATGACTTCACAGACCTCGAATCTGTGACTTCTCTCACCTCCACTCTATGACTTCACACTCCTCCATTCTATGACTTCCCACACCTCCTTTCTATGACTTCACCCACCTTCATTCTATGACTTCACACACCTTCATTCTTACTTCAGAAACATCCATTCTATGACCTCACACACCTCCATCTATGACTTCACCAACCTCCATTCTGTGACTTCACACACCTCCATACTGAGTTCACAAAACTCCATTCGGTGACTTAACACACCTCCATTCTGACTTCACACACGTCCATTCTATGACTTCACACACTTCCATTTTATGACTTCACAAACCTCCATTCTGTGACTTCACACACCTCCATTCTGAGTTCACACACCTCCATTCTGTGACTTCACACACCTCCATTCTATGACTTCACACACCTACATTCTATGACGTCACACATCCATTTTGACTTCACACACCTCCAATATATGACTTCAAACAGCTCAATTCTCTGACTTCACACACCTCCATTCTATGACTTTAAACTCTTCCATTCAGTGACTTCACACACCTCCATTCTATGACTTCACCCACCTCCATTCTATGACTTCACTCGCCTCCATTCTATGACTTCACACCCCTCCAATCTGAATTCACACACCTCCATTCTATGACTTCACCCACCTCCATTCTATGACTTCACACACCTCCATTCTCCGACTTCACACCCCTCTAATTTGATTTCTCATACCTCCATTCTATGACTTCACAGACCTCCCTTCAGTGACTTCACAATACTCCATTCTATGACTTCACACATCTGCATTCTATGACTTCACACACCTGAATTCTGACTCACACAGCTCCACTCTGTGACTTCACAAAACTCCAGTCTATGACTTCACACACCTCCATTCTATGACTTCACACACCTCCATTCTATGACTTCACAAACTTCTATTGTGACGTCACACACCTCCATTCTATGAGTTCACACACCTCCATTCTATGACTTCACACACCTCCATTCTGACTTCACACACCTCTATTCTATGACTTCGAACACCTACATTCTGACTTCACACACCTCCATTCTTTGACTTCACAGACCTCGAATCTGTGACTTCACTCACCTCCACTCTATGACTTCACACTTCTCCATTCTATGACTTCCCACACCTAATTTCTATGACTTCACCCACCTCCATTCTATGACTTCCCACCTCCATTCTGACTTCACACACCTCCATTCTATAACTTCACACACCTCCATTCTGACTTCACACACCTCCATTCTGTGACTTCACACACCTCCATTCTATGATTTCACACACCTCCATTCTGTGACTTCACACACCTCCATTGTGAGTTCACACACCTCCATTCTTTGACTTCTTACACCTCGATTCTGTGACTTCACACAGCTCCAATCTGTGACTTCACACACTTCCATTCTATGACTTCACACACCTCCATTCTATGACTTCACACACATCCATTCTGTGACTTCACACACCTCCATTCTATGACCTCACACACCCTCATTCTATGATTTCACGCACCTCCATTCTATGACTTCACACATCCATTTTGATTTCACACACCTCCAATATATGACTTCAAACACCTCAATTCTGTGACTTCACACACCTCCATTCTATGACTTCATACCGTCCAGTCTGTGACTTCACACACCTCCATTCTATGACTTCACACACTTCCATTCTATGACTTCACACACCTCCATTCTGTGAGTTTACACACCTCCATTGTGGGTTCATACACCTCCATTCGGTGACTTCACACTCGTGCAATCTGTGACTTCCCACACCTCCATTCTATGACTTCACACACCTTCATTCTTACTTCAGAAACTTCCATTCTATGACCTCACACACCTCCATCTATGACTTCACCAACCTCCATTCTGTGATTCACACACCTCCATACTGAGTTCACAAAACTCCATTCGGTGACTTAACACACCTCCATTCTGACTTCACACATGTCCACTCTATGACTTCACACACTTCCATTCTATGACTTCACAAAGCTCCATTGTGTGACTTCACACACCTCCATTCTGAGTTCACACACCTCCATTCTGTGACTTCACACACCTCCATTCTATGACTTCACACACCTACATTCTATGACTTCACGCATCCATTTTGACTTCATACACCTCCAATATATGACTTCAAACAGCTCAATTCTCTGACTTCACACACTTCAATTCTATGACTTTAAACTCGTCCATTCAGTGACTTCACACACCTCCATTCAATGACTTAACGCACCTCCATTCTATGACTTCACACACCTCCATTCTCCAACTTCACACCCCTCTAATTTGATTTCTCATACCTCCATTCTATGACTTCACAAACCTTCCTTCGCTGACTTCACAATACTCCATTCTATGACTTCACACATCTACATTCTATGACTTCACACACCTCAATTCTGACTCACACAACTCCATTCTGTGACTTCACAAAACTCCATTCTATGATTTCACATATCTCCATACTATGACTTCACACACCTCCATCTATGACTTCACACACCTCCATTATGAGTTCACACACCTCTATTCTATGACTTCGAACACCTACATTCTGACTTCACACACCTCCATTCTATGACTTCACACACCTCCATTCTGACTTCACACACCTCCATTCTGTGACTTCACACAACTCCATTCTATGATTTCACACACCTCCATTCTGTGTCTTCACACACCTCCATTCTATGACTTCACACACCTCCATTCTGTGACTTCACACACCTCCATTCTATGACTTCACACACCTCCATTCTATGACTTCACACACCTACACTGTGACTTCACACACCTCCATTCTATGAGTTCACACACCTCCATTCTGACCTCACACACCTCCATTCTGACTTCACACACCTAAATTCTGTGACTTCACACACCTCCATTCTACGATTTCACACACTTCCATTCTATGACTACACACACCTCCTTTCTGAGTTGACACACCTCCATTCTATGACTTCACACACCTCCAATCTGAATTCACACACCTCCATTCTATGACTTCACCCACCTCCATTCTATGACTTCACACACCTCCATTCTCGGACTTCACACCCCTCTAATTTGATTTCTCATACCTCCATTCTATGACGTCACAAACCTCCCTTCGGTGACTTCACAATACTCCATTCTATGACTTCACACACCTCCATTCTATGACTTCACAGACCTCGAATCTGTGACTTCACTCACCTCCACTCTATGACTTCACACTTCTCCATTCTATGACTTCCCACACCTAAGTTCTATGACTTCACCCACCTCCATTCTATGACTTCACACCTCCATTCTGACTTCACACACCTCCACTCTATGACTTCACACACCTCCATTCTGACTTCACACACCTCCATTCTGTGACTTCACACACCTCCATTCTATGATTTCACACACCTCCATTCTGTGACCTCACACACGTCCATTCTATTACTTCACACACCTCCATTCTGTTACGTCACACACCACCATTCTGAGTTCACACATCTCCATTCTGTGACTTCTCACACCTCGATTCTGTAACTTCACACACCTCCATTCTATGACCTCACACACCCTCATTCTATGACTTCACACACTTCCGTTCTATGACTTCACACACCTCCATTCGGTGACTTCCCACACCTCCATTCTATGACCTCACACACCCTCATTCTATGATTTCACACACCTCCATTCTATGACTTCACACATCCATTTTGATTTCACACACCTCCAATATATGTCTTCAAACACCTCAATTCTGTGCCTTCACACACCTCCATTCTATGACTTCATACCGTCCATTCTGTGACTTCACACACCTCCATTCTATGACTTCACACATCCATTTTGATTTCACACACCTCCAATATATGTCTTCAAACACCTCAATTCTGTGCCTTCACACACCTCCATTCTATGACTTCATACCGTCCATTCTGTGACTTCCCACACCTCCATTCTGTGACTTCACACACCTCCATTCTATGACTTCACACACCTCCATTCTATGGCTTCACACACGTCCATTCTGTGACTTCACACACCTCCATTCTATGACTTCACACACCTCCATTGTGACTACACACACTACCATTCTATTAGTTCACACACCTCCATTCTGACTTCACACACCTTCATTCTATGACTGCACAAACATCCATTCTATGACTTCACACACCTACTTTCTATGACTTCACCCAACTCCATTCTATGACTTCACACCTCCATTCTGACTTCACACACCTCCATTCTGTGACTTCACACACCTCCATTATACGACTTCACACACCTCCATTCTATGACTTCACACACCTCCATTCTATGCCTTCACACACCTCCATTCTGTGACTTCACACACCTACATTCTATGCCTTCACACACCTTCATTCTTAATTCACAAACATACATTCTATGACTTCACACTCCTCCATTCTATGACTTCAAACACCTCCATTCTTTGACTTCACACAACTCCATTCTGTGTTCACACACCTCAATTCTGTGACTTCACACACCTCCATTCTGACTTCACACACCTCCATTCTATGACTTCACACACCTCCATTCTATGTCTTCACACACCTCCATTCTTTGACTTCACACACCTAAATTCTGACTTGACACATCTCCATTCTGTGACTTCACACACCTCCATTCTATGACTTCACCCACCTCCAATCTACGACGACACACTTCCATTCTGACTTCACACACCTCCATTCTGTGACTTCACACACCTCCATTCCATCACTTCACACACCTTCATTTTTACTTCAGAAACATTCACATACATCCATTCTATGACTTCACAAACCTCCATTCTGTGACTTCACACATGCATTTTGACTTCACACACCTCCAATATATGACTTCAAACACCTCAATTCTGTGACTTCACACAGCTCCATTCTATGACTTCATAACGTCCATTCTGTGACTTCACACAGCTCCATTCTATGACTTCACACACTTCAATTCTATGACTTCTCACACCTACATTCTGTGCCTTTACACACCTCCATTCTGAGTTCACACACCTCCATTCTGTGACGTCACAAACCTCTATTCTGTGACTTCCCACACCTCCATTCTGTGACTACACACACCTCCATTCTATGACTTCACACACCTCTATTCTGACTTCACATACCTCCATTCTATGACTTCATACACCTCCATTCTGACTTCACACACCTCCATAGTATGACTTCGCACACCTCTCTTCTGATTTCACACATCTCCATTCTGTGACTTCACTCACCTGCATTCAATGACTTCACACACCTACACTCTTTGACTTCACACACCTCCAATCTGACATCACACACCTCCATTCTATGATTTCACAGACCTCGAATCTATGACTTCAATCACCTGCACTCTATGACTTCCCACACCTCCTTTCTATGACTTCACCCACCTCCAATATATGACTACACACCTCCATTCTGACTTCACACACCTCCATTCTGTGACTTCACACACCTCCATTCTATGACTTCACACACCTCCATTCTATGACTTCACACACCTTCATTCTTACTTCAGAAACATCCATTCTATGACTTCACACACCTCCATTCTATGACTTCACAAACCTCCATTCTGTGACTTCACACACCTCCATTCTGGTTTCACACACTTCCATTCTATGACTTCACACACTTCCATTCCATGACTTCACACACCTCCATTCTCTGACTTCACACACCTCCATTCTGAGTTCACACACCTCCATTCTGTGACTTCACAAACCTCCATTCTGTGACTTCACACACTCCCATTCTATGACATCACACACCTTCATTCTATGATTTCGTACACCTCCATTCTATGACTTCACAAATCAATTTTGACTTCACACACCTCCAATATATGACTTCAAGCACCTCAATTCTGTGACTTTACACACCTCCATTCTATGACTTCAAACCGTCCATTCTGTGACTTCACACACCTCCATTCTATGACTTCACTCACCTCCATTCTGAGTTCACACACCTCTATTCTGTGATTTCACACACCTCCATTCTGTGACTTCACACACCTCCATTCTGTGACTTCACACACTTCCATTCTATGACTTCACAAACCTTCATTCTATGATTTCACACACCTCTATTCTGTGACTTCACAAACCTCCATTCAATGACCTCACACACCCTCATTCTATGATTTCACACACCTCCATTCTATGACTTCACACATCCATTTTGACTTCACACACCTCCAATATATGACTTCAAACACCTCAATTCTGTGACTTCACACTCCTCCATTCTATGACTTCAAACCGTCCATTCTGTGACTCCACACACCACCATTCTATGACTTCACACACTTCCATTCTATGATTTCACACACCTCCATTCTGTGACTTTACACACCTCCATTCTGAGCTCACACACCTCAGTTCTGTGACTTCACAGACCTCCAATCTGTGACTTCCCACAACTCCATTCTGTGACTTCACACAACTCCATTCTATGACTTCACACACCTCCATTCTATGGCTTCACACACGTCCATTCTGTGACTTCACACACCTCCATTCTATGACTTCACACACCTCCATTGTGACTACACACACTACCATTCTATGAGTTCTCACACCTCCATTCTGACTTCACACACCTCCATTCTATGACTGCACAAACATCCATTCTATGACTTCACACACCTACTTTCTATGACTTCACCCAACTCCATTCTATGACTTCACACCTCCATTCTGACTTCACACACCTCCATTCTGTGACTTCACACACCTCCATTATACGACTTCACACACCTCCATTCTATGACTTCACACACCTCCATTCTATGCCTTCACACACCTCCATTCTGTGACTTCACACACCTCCATTCTATGCCTTCACACACCTCCATTCTATGACTTCACACACCTCCATTCTGAATTCACACAGCTCAATTCTGTGACTTCGCAAAATTCCATTCTGACTTCACACACCTCCATTGTATGAATTCACACACCTCCATTCTGTGACTTCACACACTTCCATTGTGACGTCACACACCTCCATTCTATGAGTTCACACACCTCCATTCTATGACTTCACACACGTCCATTCTGACTTCACAAACCTCTATTCTATGACTTCGCACACCTCCATTCTGACATCACACACCTCCACTCTATGACTTCACACTCCTCCATTCTATGACTTCCCACACCTCCTTTCTATGACTTCACCCACTTTCATTCTATGACTTCACACCTCCATTCTGACTTCACACACTTCCATTCAGTGACTTCACACACCTCCATTCAATGACTTCACACACCTCCATTCTATGACTTCACACACCTACATTCTTACTTCAGAAACATCCATTCTATGACCTCACACACCTCCATCTATGACTTCAAAAACCTCCATTCTGTGACTTCACACACCTCCATACTGAGTTCACAAAACTCCATTCGGTGACTTAACACACATCCATTTTGACTTCACACACCTCCAATATCTGATTTCAAACAGCTCAATTCTCTGACTTCACACACCTCCATTCTATGACTTTAAACCCGTCCATTCAGTGACTTCACACACCGCCATTCTATGACTTCATACACCTCCATTCTATGACTTCACCCACCTCCATTCTATGACTTCACACACCTCCATTTTCCGACTTCACACCCCTCTAATTTGATTTCTCATACCTCCATTCTATGACTTCTCAAACCTCCCTTCGGTGACTTCACAGTACTCCATTCTATGACTTCACACATCTACATTCTATGACTTCACACACCTCAATTCTGACTCACACAACTCCATTCTGTGACTTCACAAAACTCCATTCTATGATTTCACATATCTCCATACTATGACTTCACACACCTCCATCTATGATTGCACACACCTCCATTCTGAGTTCACACACCTCCATTCTGTGACTTCACACACCTCCATTCTGACTTCACACATCTCCATTGTATGACTTCACACACCTCTATTCTGTGACTTCACACACCTCTATTCTATGCATTCACAAACTTCCATTGTGATGTCACACACCTCCATTTTATGATTTCACACATCTCCATTCTATGACTTCACACACCTCCATTCTGACTTCACACACCTCTATTCTATGACTTCGAAAACCTACATTCTCACTTCACACACCTCCATTCTGTGACTACACACACCTGCATTCAATGACTTCACACACCTACATTCTTTGACTTCACACACCTCCAATCTGACATCACACACCTCCATTCTATGATTTCACAGACCTCGAATCTGTGACATCACTCACCTGCACTCTATGACTTCACACTCCTCCATTCTATGACTTCCCACACCTCCTTTCTATGAATTCACCCACCTCCAATCTATGACTACACACCTCCGTTGTGACTTCACACACCTCCATTCTGTGACTTCACACACCTCCATTCTATAAGTTCACACACCTCCATTCTATGACTTCACACACCTCCATTCTGAATTCACACAGCTCCATTCTGTGACTTCACACACCTCCATTCTGACTTCACACACCTCTATTCTATGACTTCGCACACCTCCATTCTGACATCACACACCTCCATTCTATGACTTCACAGACCTCGAATCTGTGACTTCACTCACCTTCACTCTATGACTTCACACTCCTCCATTCTATGACTTCACCCACCTCCAATCTATGACTACACACCTCCATTCTGACTTCACACACCTCCATTCTGTGACTTCACACACCTCCATTCCATCACTTCACACACCTTCATTTTTACTTCAGAAACATTCACATACCTCCATTCTATGACTTCACAAACCTCCATTCTGTGACTTCACACATGCATTTTGACTTCACACACCTCCAATATATGACTTCAAACACCTCAATTCTGTGACTTCACACAGCTCCATTCTATGACTTCATAACGTCCATTCTGTGACTTCCCACAGCTCCATTCTATGACTTCACACACTTCAATTCTATGACTTCTCACACCTACATTCTGTGCCTTTACACAACTCCATTCTAAGTTCACACACCTCCATTCTGTGACGTCACACACCTCTATTCTGTGACTTCCCACACCTCCATTCTGTGACTTCACACACCTCCATTCTATGACTTCACACACCTCTATTCTGACTTCACATACCTCCATTCTATGACTTCATACACCTCCAGTCTGACTTCACACCCCTCCATTGTATGACTTCGCACACCTCTCTTCTGATTTCACACATCTCCATTCTGTGACTTCACTCACCACCATTCAATGACTTCACACACCTACATTCTTTGACTTCACACACCTCCAATCTGACATCACCCATCTCCATTCTATGATTTCACAGACCTCGAATCTATGACTTCACTCACCTACACTCTATGACTTCCCACACCTCCTTTCTATGACTTCACCCACCTCCAATATATGACTACACACCTCCATTCTGACTTCACACACCTCCATTCTGTGACTTCACACACCTCCATTCTATGACTTCACACACCTCCATTCTATGACTTCACACACCTTCATTCTTACTTCAGAAACATCCATTCTATGACTTCACGCACCTCCATTCTATGACTTCACAAACCTCCATTCTGTGACTTCACACACCTCCATTCTGGTTTCACACACTTCCATTCTATGACTTCACACACTTCCATTCTATGACTTCACACACCTCCATTCTCTGACTTCACACACCTCCATTCTGAGTTCACACACCTCCATTCTCTGACTTCACAAACCTCCATTCTGTGACTTCACACACTTCCATTCTATGACATCACACACCTTCATTCTATGATTTCACACACCTCCATTCTGTGACTTCACAAACCTCAATTCTATGACCTCACACACCCTCATTCTATGATTTCATACACCTCCATTCTATGACTTCCCACATCAATTTTGATTTCACACACCTCCAATATATGACTTCGAGCACCTCAATTCTGTGACTTTACACACCTCCATTCTATGACTTCAAACCGTCCATTCTGTGACTTCACACACCTCCATTCTATGACTTCACTCACCTCCATTATGAGTTCACACACCTCTATTCTGTGATTTCACACACCTCCATTCTGTGACTTCACACACCTCCATTCTGTGACTTCACACACTTCCATTCTATGACTTCACAAACCTTCATTCTATGATTTCACACACCTCCATTCTGTGACTTCACAAACCTCCATTCAATGACCTCACACACCCTTATTCTATGATTTCACACACCTCCATTCTATGACTTCACACATCCATTTTGACTTCACACACCTCCAATATATGACTTCAAACACCTCAATTCTGTGACTTCACACACCTCCATTCTATGACTTCAAACCGTCCATTCTGTGACTCCACACACCTCCATTCTATGACTTCACACACTTATATTCTATGACTTCACACACCTCCATTCTGTGCCTTTACACACCTCCATTCTGAGTTCACACACCTCCATTCTGTGACGTCACACACCTCTATTCTGTCACTTCCCACACCTCCATTCTGTGACTTCACACACCTCCTTTCTATGACTTCACACACCTCCATTCTATGGCTTCACACACGTCCATTCTGTGACTTCACACACCTCCATTCTATGACTTCACACACCTCCATTGTGACTACACACACTACCATTCTATGAGTTCACACACCTCCATTCTGACTTCACACACCTCCATTCTATGACTGCACAAACATCCATTCTATGACTTCACACACCTACTTTCTATGACTTCACCCAACTCCATTCTATGACTTCACACCTCCATTCTGACTTCACACACCTCCATTCTGTGACTTCACACACCTCCATTATACGACTTCACACACCTCCATTCTATGACTTCACACACCTCCATTCTATGCCTTCACACACCTCCATTCTGTGACTTCACACACCTCCATTCTATGCCTTCACACACCTTCATTCTTACTTCACAAACATACATTCTATGACTGCACATTCCTCCATTCTATGACTTCAAACACCTCCATTCTTTGACTTCACACACCTCCATTCTGTGTTCACACACCTCAATTCTGTGACTTCACACACCTCCATTCTGACTTCACACACCTCCATTCTATGACTTCACACACCTCCATTCTGACTTCACACATCTCCATTCTATGACTTCACACACCTTCATTCTATGACTTCACACACCTTCATTCTTACTTCAGAAACATCCATTCTATGACCTCACACACCTCCATCTATGACTTCACCAACCTCCATTCTGTGACTTCACACACCTCCATACTGAGTTCACAAAACTCCATTCGGTGACTTAACACACCTCCATTCAGACTTCACACACGTCCATTCTATGACTTCACACACTTCCATTTTATGACTTCACAAACCTCCATTCTGTGACTTCACACACCTCCATTCTGAGTTCACACACCTCCATTCTGTGACTTCACACACCTCCATTCTATGACCTCACACACCTACACTCTATGACGTCACACATCCATTTTGACTTCACACACCTCCAATATATGACATCAAACAGCTCAATTCTCTGACTTCACACACCTCCATTCTATGACTTTAAACTCGTCCATTCAGTGACTTCACACACCTCCATTCTATGACTTCACCCACCTCCATTCTATGACTTCACTCACCTCCATTCTATGACTTCACACACCTCCAATCTGAATTCACACACCTCCATTCTATGACTTCACCCACCTCCATTCTATGACTTCACACACCTCCATTCTCCTACTTCACACCCCTCTAATTTGATTTCTCATACCTCCATTCTATGACTTCACAAACCTCCCTTCGGTGACTTCACAATACTCCATTCTATGACTTCACACATCTACATTCTATGACTTCACACACCTCAATTCTGAATCACACAACTCCATTCTGTGACTTCACAAAACTCCATTCTATGATTTCACATATTTCCATACTATGACTTCACACACCTCCATGATTGCACACACCTTCATTCTGAGTTCACACACCTCCATTCTGTGACTTCACACACCACCATTCTGACTTCACACACCTCCATTGTATGACTTCACACACCTCCATTCTATGACTTCACACACCTCCATTCTATGACCTCACAAACTTCCATTGTGACGTCACACACCTCCATTCTATGAGTTCACTCACGTCCATTCTATGACTTCACACACCTCCATTCTGATTTCACACACCTCTATTCTATGACTTCGAACACCTACATTCTGACTTCACACACCTCCATTCTATGACTTCACACACCTCCATTCTGACTTCACACACCTCCATTCTGTGACTTCACACACCTCCATTCTATGATTTCACACACCTCCATTCTGTGTCTTCACACACCTCCATTCTATGACTTCACACACCTCCATTTTGTGACTTCACACACCTCCATTCTATGACTTCACACACCTCTATTCTATGACTTCACACACCTACACTGTGACTTCACACACCTCCATTCCATGAGTTCACACACCTGCATCGGGACTTCACCCACCTCCATTCTATGACTTCACACACCTCCATTCTGACCTCACACACCTCCATTCTGACTTCACACACCTAAATTCTGTGACTTCACACACCTCCATTCTACGATTTCACACACTTCCATTCTATGACTACACACACCTCCTTTCTGAGTTGACACACCTCCATTCTATGACTTCACACACCTCCAATCTGAATTCACACACCTCCATTCTATGACTTCACCCACCTCCATTCTATGACTTCACACACCTCCATTCTCGGACTTCACACCCCTCTAATTTGATTTCTCATACCTCCATTCTATGACGTCACAAACCTCCCTTCGGTGACTTCACAATACTCCATTCTATGACTTCACACACCTCCATTCTATGACTTCACAGACCTCGAATCTGTGACTTCACTCACCTCCACTCTATGACTTCACACTTCTCCATTCTATGACTTCCCACACCTAAGTTCTATGACTTAACCCACCTCCATTCTATGACTTCACACACCTCCATTCTGACTTCACACACCTCCATTCTGTGACTTCACACACCTCCATTCTATGATTTCACACACCTCCATTCTGTGACCTCACACACGTCCATTCTATTACTTCACACACCTCCATTCTGTTACGTCACACACCACCATTCTGAGTTCACACACCTCCATTCTGTGACTTCTCACACCTCGATTCTGTAACTTCACACACCTCCATTCTATGACCTCACACACCCTCATTCTATGACTTCACACACTTCCGTTCTATGACTTCACACACCTCCATTCGGTGACTTCACACACCTCCATTCTATGACCTCACACACCCTCATTCTATGATTTCACACACCTCCATTCTATGACTTCACACATCCATTTTGATTTCACAGACCTCCAATATATGTCTTCAAACACCTCAATTCTGTGCCTTCACACACCTCCATTCTATGACTTCATACCGTCCATTCTGTGACTTCACATACCTCCATTCTATGACTTCACACATCCATTTTGATTTCACACACCTCCAATATATGTCTTCAAACACCTCAATTCTGTGCCTTCACACACCTCCATTATATGACTTCATACCGTCCATTCTGTGACTTCCCACACCTCCATTCTGTGACTTCACACACCTCCATTCTATGACTTCACACACCTCCATTCTATGGCTTCACACACGTCCATTCTGTGACTTCACACACCTCCATTCTATGACTTCACACACCTCCATTGTGACTACACACACTACCATTCTATTAGTTCACACACCTCCATTCTGACTTCACACACCTCCATTCTATGACTGCACAAACATCCATTCTATGACTTCACACACCTACTTTCTATGACTTCACCCAACTCCATTCTATGACTTCACACCTCCATTCTGACTTCACACACCTCCATTCTGTGACTTCACACACCTCCATTATACGACTTCACACACCTCCATTCTATGACTTCACACACCTCCATTCTATGCCTTCACACACCTCCATTCTGTGACTTCACACACCTACATTCTATGCCTTCACACACCTTCATTCTTAATTCACAAACATACATTCTATGACTTCACACTCCTCCATTCTATGACTTCAAACACCTCCATTCTTTGACTTCACACAACTCCATTCTGTGTTCACACACCTCAATTCTGTGACTTCACACACCTCCATTCTGACTTCACACACCTCCATTCTATGACTTCACACACCTCCATTCTATGTCTTCACACACCTCCATTCTTTGACTTCACACACCTAAATTCTGACTTGACACATCTCCATTCTGTGACTTCACACACCTCCATTCTATGACTTCACCCACCTCCAATCTACGACTACACACTTCCATTCTGACTTCACACACCTCCATTCTGTGACTTCACACACCTCCATTCAATCACTTCACACACCTTCATTTTTACTTCAGTAACATTCACATACATCCATTCTATGACTTCACAAACCTCCATTCTGTGACTTCACACATGCATTTTGACTTCACACACCTCCAATATATGACTTCAAACACCTCAATTCTGTGACTTCACACAGCTCCATTCTATGACTTCATAACGTCCATTCTGTGACTTCACACAGCTCCATTCTATGACTTCACACACTTCAATTCTATGACTTCTCACACCTACATTCTGTGCCTTTACACACCTCCATTCTGAGTTCACACACCTCCATTCTGTGACGTCACACACCTCTATTCTGTGACTTCCCACACCTCCATTCTGTGACTTCACACACCTCCATTCTATGACTTCACACACCTCTATTCTGACTTCACATACCTCCATTCTATGACTTCATACACCTCCATTCTGACTTCACACACCTCCATAGTATGACTTCGCACACCTCTCTTCTGATTTCACACATCTCCATTCTGTGACTTCACTCACCTGCATTCAATGACTTCACACACCTACATTCTTTGACTTCACACACCTCCAATCTGACATCACACACCTCCATTCTATGATTTCACAGACCTCGAATCTATGACTTCAATCACCTGCACTCTATGACTTCCCACACCTCCTTTCTATGACTTCACCCACCTCCAATATATGACTACACACCTCCATTCTGACTTCACACACCTCCATTCTGTGACTTCACACACCTCCATTCTATGACTTCACACACCTCCATTCTATGACTTCACACACCTTCATTCTTACTTCAGAAACATCCATTCTATGACTTCACACACCTCCATTCTATGACTTCACAAACCTCCATTCTGTGACTTCACACACCTCCATTCTGGTTTCACACACTTCCATTCTATGACTTCACACACTTCCATTCCATGACTTCACACACCTCCATTCTCTGACTTCACACACCTCCATTCTGAGTTCACACACCTCCATTCTGTGACTTCACAAACCTCCATTCTGTGACTTCACACACCTCCATTCTGTGACTTCACACACTTCCATTCCATGACTTCACAAACCTTCATTCTATGATTTCACACACCTCTATTCTGTGACTTCACAAACCTCCATTCAATGACCTCACACACCCTCATTCTATGATTTCACACACCTCCATTCTATGGCTTCACACACGTCCATTCTGTGACTTCACACACCTCCATTCTATGACTTCACACACCTCCATTGTGACTACACACACTACCATTCTATGAGTTCTCACACCTCCATTCTGACTTCACACACCTCCATTCTATGACTGCACAAACATCCATTCTATGACTTCACACACCTACTTTCTATGACTTCACCCAACTCCATTCTATGACTTCACACCTCCATTCTGACTTCACACACCTCCATTCTGTGACTTCACACACCTCCATTATACGACTTCAAACACCTCCATTCTATGACTTCACACACCTCCATTCTATGCCTTCACACACCTCCATTCTGTGACTTCACACACCTCCATTCTATGCCTTCACACACCTCCATTCTATGACTTCACACACCTCCATTCTGAATTCACACAGCTCAATTCTGTGACTTCGCAAAATTCCATTCTGACTTCACACACCTCCATTGTATGAATTCACACACCTCCATTCTGTGACTTCACACACTTCCATTGTGACGTCACACACCTCCATTCTATGAGTTCACACACCTCCATTCTATGACTTCACACACGTCCATTCTGACTTCACAAACCTCTATTCTATGACTTCGCACACCTCCATTCTGACATCACACACCTCCACTCTATGACTTCACACTCCTCCATTCTATGACTTCCCACACCTCCTTTCTATGACTTCACCCACCTTCATTCTATGACTTCACACCTCCATTCTGACTTCACACACTTCCATTCAGTGACTTCACACACCTCCATTCAATGACTTCACACACCTCCATTCTATGACTTCACACACCTTCATTCTTACTTCAGAAACATCCATTCTATGACCTCACACACCTCCATCTATGACTTCAAAAACCTCCATTCTGTGACTTCACACACCTCCATACTGAGTTCACAAAACTCCATTCGGTGACTTAACACACATCCATTTTGACTTCACACACCTCCAATATCTGACTTCAAACAGCTCAGTTCTCTGACTTCACACACCTCCATTCTATGACTTTAAACCCGTCCATTCAGTGACTTCACACACCGCCATTCTATGACTTCATACACCTCCATTCTATGACTTCACCCACCTCCATTCTATGACTTCACACACCTCCATTTTCCGACTTCACACCCCTCTAATTTGATTTCTCATACCTCCATTCTATGACTTCTCAAACCTCCCTTCGGTGACTTCACAGTACTCCATTCTATGACTTCACACATCTACATTCTATGACTTCACACACCTCAATTCTGACTCACACAACTCCATTCTGTGACTTCACAAAACTCCATTCTATGATTTCACATATCTCCATACTATGACTTCACACACCTTCATCTATGATTGCACACACCTCCATTCTGAGTTCACACACCTCCATTCTGTGACTTCACACACCTCCATTCTGACTTCACACATCTCCATTGTATGACTTCACACACCTCTATTCTGTGACTTCACACACCTCTATTCTATGCCTTCACAAACTTCCATTGTGATGTCACACACCTCCATTTTATGATTTCACACATCTCCATTCTATGACTTCACACACCTCCATTCTGACTTCACACACCTCTATTCTATGACTTCGAAAACCTACATTCTCACTTCACACACCTCCATTCTGTGACTACACACACCTGCATTCAATGACTTCACACACCTACATTCTTTGACTTCACACCTCCAATCTGACATCACACACCTCCATTCTATGATTTCACAGACCTCGAATCTGTGACATCACTCACCTGCACTCTATGACTTCACACTCCTCCATTCTATGACTTCCCACACCTCCTTTCTATGAATTCACCCACCTCCAATCTATGACTACACACCTCCGTTGTGACTTCACACACCTCCATTCTGTGACTTCACACACCTCCATTCTATAAGTTCACACACCTCCATTCTATGACTTCACACACCTCCATTCTGAATTCACACAGCTCCATTCTGTGACTTCACACACCTCCATTCTGACTTCACACACCTCTATTCTATGACTTCGCACACCTCCATTCTGACATCACACACCTCCATTCTATGACTTCACAGACCTCGAATCTGTGACTTCACTCACCTTCACTCTATGACTTCACACTCCTCCATTCTATGACTTCACCCACCTCCAATCTATGACTACACACCTCCATTCTGACTTCACACACCTCCATTCTGTGACTTCACACACCTCCATTCCATCACTTCACACACCTTCATTTTTACTTCAGAAACATTCACATACCTCCATTCTATGACTTCACAAACCTCCATTCTGTGACTTCACACATGCATTTTGACTTCACACACCTCCAATATATGACTTCAAACACCTCAATTCTGTGACTTCACACAGCTCCATTCTATGACTTCACACACTTCAATTCTATGACTTCTCACACCTACATTCTGTGCCTTTACACAACTCCATTCTGAGTTCACACACCTCCATTCTGTGACGTCACACACCTCTATTCTGTGACTTCCCACACCTCCATTCTGTGACTTCACACACCTCCATTCTATGACTTCACACACCTCTATTCTGACCTCACATACCTCCATTCTATGACTTCATACACCTCCAGTCTGACTTCACACCCCTCCATTGTATGACTTCGCACACCTCTCTTCTGATTTCACACATCTCCATTCTGTGACATCACTCACCACCATTCAATGACTTCACACACCTACATTCTTTGACTTCACACACCTCCAATCTGACATCACCAATCTCCATTCTATGATTTCACAGACCTCGAATCTATGACTTCACTCACCTACACTCTATGACTTCCCACACCTCCTTTCTATGACTTCACCCACCTCCAATATATGACTACACACCTCCATTCTGACTTCACACACCTCCATTCTGTGACTTCACACACCTCCATTCTATGACTTCACACACCTCCATTCTATGACTTCACACACCTTCATTCTTACTTCAGAAACATCCATTCTATGACTTCACGCACCTCCATTCTATGACTTCACAAACCTCCATTCTGTGACTTCACACACCTCCATTCTGGTTTCACACACTTCCATTCTATGACTTCACACACTTCCATTCTATGACTTCACACACCTCCATTCTCTGACTTCACACACCTCCATTCTGAGTTCACACACCTCCATTCTGTGACTTCACAAACCTCCATTCTGTGACTTCACACACTTCCATTCTATGACATCACACACCTTCATTCTATGATTTCACACACCTCCATTCTGTGACTTCACAAACCTCAATTCTATGACCTCACACACCCTCATTCTATGATTTCATACACCTCCATTCTATGACTTCCCACATCAATTTTGACTTCACACACCTCCAATATATGACTTCAAGCACCTCAATTCTGTGACTTTACACACCTCCATTCTATGACTTCAAACCGTCCATTCTGTGACTTCACACACCTCCATTCTATGACTTCACTCACCTCCATTATGAGTTCACACACCTCTATTCTGTGATTTCACACACCTCCATTCTGTGACTTCACACACCTCCATTCTGTGACTTCACACACTTCCATTCTATGACTTCACAAACCTTCATTCTATGATTTCACACACCTCCATTCTGTGACTTCACAAACCTCCATTCAATGACCTCACACACCCTCATTCTATGATTTCACACACCTCCATTCTATGACTTCACACATCCATTTTGACTTCACACACCTCCAATATATGACTTCAAACACCTCAATTCTGTGACTTCACACACCTCCATTCTATGACTTCAAACCGTCCATTCTGTGACTCCACACACCTCCATTCTATGACTTCACACACTTATATTCTATGACTTCACACACCTCCATTCTGTGCCTTTACACACCTCCATTCTGAGTTCACACACCTCCATTCTGTGACGTCACACACCTCTATTCTGTCACTTCCCACACCTCCATTCTGTGACTTCACACACCTCCTTTCTATGACTTCACACACCTCCATTCTATGGCTTCACACACGTCCATTCTGTGACTTCACACACCTCCATTCTATGACTTCACACACCTCCATTGTGACTACACACACTACCATTCTATGAGTTCACACACCTCCATTCTGACTTCACACACCTCCATTCTATGACTGCACAAACATCCATTCTATGACTTCACACACCTACTTTCTATGACTTCACCCAACTCCATTCTATGACTTCACACCTCCATTCTGACTTCACACACCTCCATTCTGTGACTTCACACACCTCCATTATACGACTTCACACACCTCCATTCTATGACTTCACACACCTCCATTCTATGCCTTCACACACCTCCATTCTGTGACTTCACACACCTCCATTCTATGCCTTCACACACCTTCATTCTTACTTCACAAACATACATTCTATGACTGCACATTCCTCCATTCTATGACTTCAAACACCTCCATTCTTTGACTTCACACACCTCCATTCTGTGTTCACACACCTCAATTCTGTGACTTCACACACCTCCATTCTGACTTCACACACCTCCATTCTATGACTTCACACACCTCCATTCTATGTCTTCACACACCTCAATTCTTTGACTTCACACACCTAAATTCTGACTTGACACATCTCCATTCTGTGACTTCACACACCTCCATTTTGACTTCACACATCTCCATTCTATGACTTCACACACCTTCATTTTTCTTTACAAACATCCATTCTATAACTTCACACACCTCCATTCTATGACTTCACACACCTCCATTCAGTGACTTCACACACCTCCATTCTATGACTTCACACACCTCCATTCTGTGACTTCACACACCTCCATTCTATGACTTCACACACTTCCATTGTGACGTCACACACCTCCATTCTATGAGTTCACACACCTCCATTCTGACTTCACACACATCCATTCTATGACTTCACACACCTCCATTCTGAATTCACAAAGCTCCATTCTGTGCCTTCACAAAACTCTATTCTATGATTTCACACACCTCCATACTATGACTTCACACAACTCCATCTATGACTTCACACACCTCCATTCTGACTTCACACACCTCTATTCTATGACTTCGCACACCTCCATTCTGACATCACACACCTCCATTCTATGACTTCACAGACCTCGAATCTGTGATTTCACTCACATGCACTCTATGACTTCACACTCCTCCATTCTATGACTTCACACACCTCCATTCTGTGACTTTACACACCTCCATTCTGAGTTCACACACCTCAGTTCTTTGACTTCACAGACCTCCAATCTGTGACTTCCCACACCTCCATTCTGTGACTTCACACACCTCCATTTTATGACTTCACACTCCTCCATTCTGTGTTCACACACCTCAATTCTGTGACTTCACAAACCTTCATTCTGAGTTCACACACCTCCATTCTATGACTTCCCACACCTCCTTTCTATAACTTCACCCACCTCCAATCGATGACTACACACCTCCATTCTGACTTCACACACCTCCATTCTGTGACTTCACACTCCCCCATTTTATGACTTCACATACCTCAATTCTATGACTTCATACACCTTCATTCTTACTTCAGAAACATCCATTCTATGACTTCACACACCTCCAATCTCTGACTTCACAAACCTCATTTCTGTGACTTCACACACCTCCATTCTGAGTTCATACAACTCCATTCGGTGACTTCACACACCTCCATTCTGACTTCACACACCTCCATTCTATGACTTCACACACTTCCATTCTATGACTTCACACACCTCCATTCTGTGACTTCACACACCTCCATTGTGAGTTCACACACCTCCATTCTTTGACTTCTTACACCTCGATTCTGTGACTTCACACAGCTCCAATCTGTGACTTCACACACTTCCATTCTATGACTTCACACACCTCCATTCTATGACTTCACACACATCCATTCTGTGACTTCACACACCTCCATTCTATGACCTCACACACCCTCATTCTATGATTTCACGCACCTCCATTCTATGACTTCACACATCCATTTTGATTTCACACACCTCTAATATATGACTTCAAACACCTCAATTCTGTGACTTCACACACCTCCATTCTATGACTTCATACCGTCCAGTCTGTGACTTCACACACCTCCATTCTATGACTTCACACACTTCCATTCTATGACTTCATACACCTCCATTCTGTGAGTTTACACACCTGCATTGTGGGTTCATACACCTCCATTCGGTGACTTCACACTCGTGCAATCTGTGACTTCCCACACCTCCATTCTATGACTTCACACACCTTCATTCTTACTTCAGAAACTTCCATTCTATGACCTCACACACCTCCATCTATGACTTCACCAACCTCCATTCTGTGACTTCACACACCTCCATACTGAGTTTCCAAAACTCCATTCGGTGACTTAACACACCTCCATTCTGACTTCACACACGTCCACTCTATGACTTCACACACTTCCATTCTATGACTTCACGAAGCTCCATTCTGTGACTTCACACACCTCCATTCTGAGTTCACACACCTCCATTCTGTGACTTCACACACCTCCATTCTATGACTTCACACACCTACATTCTATGACTTCACGCATCCATTTTGACTTCATACACCTCCAATATATGACTTCAAACAGCTCAATTCTCTGACTTCACACACTTCAATTCTATGACTTTAAACTCGTCCATTCAGTGACTTCACACACCTCCATTCAATGACTTCACGCACCTCCACTCTATGACTTCACACACCTCCATTCTCCGACTTCACACCCCTCTAATTTGATTTCTCATACCTCCATTCTATGACTTCACAAACCTTCCTTCGCTGACTTCACAATACTCCATTCTATGACTTCACACATCTACATTCTATGACTTCACACACCTCAATTCTGACTCACACAACTCCATTCTGTGACTTCACAAAACTCCATTCTATGATTTCACATATCTCCATACTATGACTTCACACACCTCCATCTATGACTTCACACACCTCCATTATGAGTTCACACACCTACATTCTGTGACTTCACACACCTCCATTCTGACTTCACACACCTCCATTGTATGACTTCCCACACCTCCATTCTGTGACTTCACACACCTCCATTTTATGACTTCACAAACTTCCATTGTGATGTCACACACCTCCATTCTATGAGTTCACACACCTCCATTCTATGACTTCACACACATAATTTCTATGACTTCACCCACCTCCATTCTATGACTTCACACCTCCGTTCTGACTTCACACACCTCCATTCTGTGACTTCACACACCTCCATTCTATGACTTCACAAACTTCCATTGTGACGTCACAGACCTCCATTCTATGTGTTCACACACCTGCATTCTATGACCTAACTCACCTCCATTCTATGACTTCACACACCTCCTTTCTGAGTTGACACACCTCCATTCTATGACTTCACACACCTCCAATCTGAATTCACACACCTCCATTCTATGACTTCACCCACCTCAATTCTATGACTTCACACACCTCCATACTCCGACTTCACACCCCTCTAATTTGATTTCTCATACCTCCATTCTATGACTTCACAAACCTCCCTTCGGTGACTTCACAATACTCCTTTCTATGACTTCACACACCTCCATTCTATGACTTCACAGACCTCGAATCTGTGACTTCACTCACCTCCACTCTATGACTTCACACTTCTCCATTCTATGACTTCCCACACCTAAGTTCTATGACTTCACCCACCTCCATTCTATGACTTCACACACCTCCATTCTGACTTCACACACCTCCATTCTGTGACTTCACACACCTCCATTCTATGATTTCACACACCTCCATTCTGTGACCTCACACACGTCCATTCTATTACTTCACACACCTCCATTCTGTTACGTCACACACCACCATTCTGAGTTCACACACCTCCATTCTGTGACTTCTCACACCTCGATTCTGTAACTTCACACACCTCCATTCTATGACCTCACACACCCTCATTCTATGACTTCACACACTTCCGTTCTATGACTTCACACACCTCCATTCGGTGACTTCACACACGTCCATTCTATTACTTCACACACCTCCATTCTGTTACGTCACACACCACCATTCTGAGTTTACACACCTCCATTCTGTGACTTCTCACACCTCGATTCTGTAACTTCACACACCTCCATTCTATGACCTCACACACCCTCATTCTATGATTTCACACACCTCCATTCTATGACTTCACACATCCATTTTGATTTCACAGACCTCCAATATATGTCTTCAAACACCTCAATTCTGTGCCTTCACACACCTCCATTATATGACTTCATACCGTCCATTCTGTGACTTCACATACCTCCATTCTATGACTTCACACATCCATTTTGATTTCACACACCTCCAATATATGTCTTCAAACACCTCAATTCTGTGCCTTCACACACCTCCATTATATGACTTCATACCGTCCATTCTGTGACTTCCCACACCTCCATTCTGTGACTTCACACACCTCCATTCTATGACTTCACACACCTCCATTCTATGGCTTCACACACGTCCATTCTGTGACTTCACACACCTCCATTCTATGACTTCACACACCTCCATTGTGACTACACACACTACCATTCTATTAGTTCACACACCTCCATTCTGACTTCACACACCTCCATTCTATGACTGCACAAACATCCATTCTATGACTTCACACACCTACTTTCTATGACTTCACCCAACTCCATTCTATGACTTCACACCTCCATTCTGACTTCACACACCTCCATTCTGTGACTTCACACACCTCCATTATACGACTTCACACACCTCCATTCTATGACTTCACACACCTCCATTCTATGCCTTCACACACCTCCATTCTGTGACTTCACACACCTACATTCTATGCCTTCACACACCTTCATTCTTAATTCACAAACATACATTCTATGACTTCACACTCCTCCATTCTATGACTTCAAACACCTCCATTCTTTGACTTCACACAAC
Organism: Megascapheus bottae; assembly: GCA_024803745.1. Taxonomy (NCBI): domain Eukaryota; kingdom Metazoa; phylum Chordata; class Mammalia; order Rodentia; family Geomyidae; genus Megascapheus; species Megascapheus bottae. The sequence continues at coordinate 397,585 of JANJXV010000347.1, read as the reverse complement.
TCCATTCTGTGTTCACACACCTCAATTCTGTGACTTCACACACCTCCATTCTGACTTCACACACCTCCATTCTATGACTTCACACACCTCCATTCTATGTCTTCACACACCTCCATTCTTTGACTTCACACACCTAAATTCTGACTTGACACATCTCCATTCTGTGACTTCACACACCTCCATTCTATGACTTCACCCACCTCCAATCTACGACTACACACTTCCATTCTGACTTCACACACCTCCATTCTGTGACTTCACACACCTCCATTCAATCACTTCACACACCTTCATTTTTACTTCAGTAACATTCACATTCATCCATTCTATGACTTCACAAACCTCCATTCTGTGACTTCACACATGCATTTTGACTTCACACACCTCCAATATATGACTTCAAACACCTCAATTCTGTGACTTCACACAGCTCCATTCTATGACTTCATAACGTCCATTCTGTGACTTCACACAGCTCCATTCTATGACTTCACACACTTCAATTCTATGACTTCTCACACCTACATTCTGTGCCTTTACACACCTCCATTCTGAGTTCACACACCTCCATTCTGTGACGTCACACACCTCTATTCTGTGACTTCCCACACCTCCATTCTGTGACTTCACACACCTCCATTCTATGACTTCACACACCTCTATTCTGACTTCACATACCTCCATTCTATGACTTCATACACCTCCATTCTGACTTCACACACCTCCATAGTATGACTTCGCACACCTCTCTTCTGATTTCACACATCTCCATTCTGTGACTTCACTCACCTGCATTCAATGACTTCACACACCTACATTCTTTGACTTCACACACCTCCAATCTGACATCACACACCTCCATTCTATGATTTCACAGACCTCGAATCTATGACTTCAATCACCTGCACTCTATGACTTCCCACACCTCCTTTCTATGACTTCACCCACCTCCAATATATGACTACACACCTCCATTCTGACTTCACACACCTCCATTCTGTGACTTCACACACCTCCATTCTATGACTTCACACACCTCCATTCTATGACTTCACACACCTTCATTCTTACTTCAGAAACGTCCATTCTATGACTTCACACACCTCCATTCTATGACTTCACAAACCTCCATTCTGTGACTTCACACACCTCCATTCTGGTTTCACACACTTCCATTCTATGACTTCACACACTTCCATTCCATGACTTCACACACCTCCATTCTCTGACTTCACACACCTCCATTCTGAGTTCACACACCTCCATTCTGTGACTTCACAAACCTCCATTCTGTGACTTCACACACTCCCATTCTATGACATCACACACCTTCATTCTATGATTTCACACACCTCCATTCTGTGACTTCACAAACCTCCATTCTATGACCTCACACACCCTCATTCTATGATTTCATACACCTCCATTCTATGACTTCACAAATCAATTTTGACTTCACACACCTCCAATATATGACTTCAAGCACCTCAATTCTGTGACTTTACACACCTCCATTCTATGACTTCAAACCGTCCATTCTGTGACTTCACACACCTCCATTCTATGACTTCACTCACCTCCATTCTGAGTTCACACACCCCTATTCTGTGATTTCACACACCTCCATTCTGTGACTTCACACACCTCCATTCTGTGACTTCACACACTTCCATTCTATGACTTCACAAACCTTCATTCTATGATTTCACACACCTCTATTCTGTGACTTCACAAACCTCCATTCAATGACCTCACACACCCTCATTCTATGATTTCACACACCTCCATTCTATGGCTTCACACACGTCCATTCTGTGACTTCACACACCTCCATTCTATGACTTCACACACCTCCATTGTGACTACACACACTACCATTCTATGAGTTCTCACACCTCCATTCTGACTTCACACACCTCCATTCTATGACTGCACAAACATCCATTCTATGACTTCACACACCTACTTTCTATGACTTCACCCAACTCCATTCTATGACTTCACACCTCCATTCTGACTTCACACACCTCCATTCTGTGACTTCACACACCTCCATTATACGACTTCACACACCTCCATTCTATGACTTCACACACCTCCATTCTATGCCTTCACACACCTCCATTCTGTGACTTCACACACCTCCATTCTATGCCTTCACACACCTCCATTCTATGACTTCACACACCTCCATTCTGAATTCACACAGCTCAATTCTGTGACTTCGCAAAATTCCATTCTGACTTCACACACCTCCATTGTATGAATTCACACACCTCCATTCTGTGACTTCACACACTTCCATTGTGACGTTACACACCTCCATTCTATGACTTCACACACCTCCATTCTATGACTTCACACACGTCCATTCTGACTTCACAAACCTCTATTCTATGACTTCGCACACCTCCATTCTGACATCACACACCTCCACTCTATGACTTCACACTCCTCCATTCTATGACTTCCCACACCTCCTTTCTATGACTTCACCCACCTTCATTCTATGACTTCACACCTCCATTCTGACATCACACACTTCCATTCAGTGACTTCACACACCTCCATTCAATGACTTCACACACCTCCATTCTATGACTTCACACACCTTCATTCTTACTTCAGAAACATCCATTCTATGACCTCACACACCTCCATCTATGACTTCAAAAACCTCCATTCTGTGACTTCACACACCTCCATACTGAGTTCACAAAACTCCATTCGGTGACTTAACACACATCCATTTTGACTTCACACACCTCCAATATCTGACTTCAAACAGCTCAGTTCTCTGACTTCACACACCTCCATTCTATGACTTTAAACCCGTCCATTCAGTGACTTCACACACCGCCATTCTATGACTTCATACACCTCCATTCTATGACTTCACCCACCTCCATTCTATGACTTCACACACCTCCATTTTCCGACTTCACACCCCTCTAATTTGATTTCTCATACCTCCATTCTATGACTTCTCAAACCTCCCTTCGGTGACTTCACAGTACTCCATTCTATGACTTCACACATCTACATTCTATGACTTCACACACCTCAATTCTGACTCACACAACTCCATTCTGTGACTTCACAAAACTCCATTCTATGATTTCACATATCTCCATACTATGACTTCACACACCTTCATCTATGATTGCACACACCTCCATTCTGAGTTCACACACCGCCATTCTGTGACTTCACACACCTCCATTCTGACTTCACACATCTCCATTGTATGACTTCACACACCTCTATTCTGTGACTTCACACACCTCTATTCTATGCCTTCACAAACTTCCATTGTGATGTCACACACCTCCATTTTATGATTTCACACATCTCCATTCTATGACTTCACACACCTCCATTCTGACTTCACACACCTCTATTCTATGACTTCGAAAACCTACATTCTCACTTCACACACCTCCATTCTGTGACTACACACACCTGCATTCAATGACTTCACACACCTACATTCTTTGACTTCACACCTCCAATCTGACATCACACACCTCCATTCTATGATTTCACAGACCTCGAATCTGTGACATCACTCACCTGCACTCTATGACTTCACACTCCTCCATTCTATGACTTCCCACACCTCCTTTCTATGAATTCACCCACCTCCAATCTATGACTACACACCTCCGTTGTGACTTCACACACCTCCATTCTGTGACTTCACACACCTCCATTCTATAAGTTCACACACCTCCATTCTATGACTTCACACACCTCCATTCTGAATTCACACAGCTCCATTCTGTGACTTCACACACCTCCATTCTGACTTCACACACCTCTATTCTATGACTTCGCACACCTCCATTCTGACATCACACACCTCCATTCTATGACTTCACAGACCTCGAATCTGTGACTTCACTCACCTTCACTCTATGACTTCACACTCCTCCATTCTATGACTTCACCCACCTCCAATCTATGACTACACACCTCCATTCTGACTTCACACACCTCCATTCTGTGACTTCACACACCTCCATTCCATCACTTCACACACCTTCATTTTTACTTCAGAAACATTCACATACCTCCATTCTATGACTTCACAAACCTCCATTCTGTGACTTCACACATGCATTTTGACTTCACACACCTCCAATATATGACTTCAAACACCTCAATTCTGTGACTTCACACAGCTCCATTCTATGACTTCACACACTTCAATTCTATGACTTCTCACACCTACATTCTGTGCCTTTACACAACTCCATTCTGAGTTCACACACCTCCATTCTGTGACGTCACACACCTCTATTCTGTGACTTCCCACACCTCCATTCTGTGACTTCACACACCTCCATTCTATGACTTCACACACCTCTATTCTGACCTCACATACCTCCATTCTATGACTTCATACACCTCCAGTCTGACTTCACACCCCTCCATTGTATGACTTCGCACACCTCTCTTCTGATTTCACACATCTCCATTCTGTGACATCACTCACCACCATTCAATGACTTCACACACCTACATTCTTTGACTTCACACACCTCCAATCTGACATCACCAATCTCCATTCTATGATTTCACAGACCTCGAATCTATGACTTCACTCACCTACACTCTATGACTTCCCACACCTCCTTTCTATGACTTCACCCACCTCCAATATATGACTACACACCTCCATTCTGACTTCACACACCTCCATTCTGTGACTTCACACACCTCCATTCTATGACTTCACACACCTCCATTCTATGACTTCACACACCTTCATTCTTACTTCAGAAACATCCATTCTATGACTTCACGCACCTCCATTCTATGACTTCACAAACCTCCATTCTGTGACTTCACACACCTCCATTCTGGTTTCACACACTTCCATTCTATGACTTCACACACTTCCATTCTATGACTTCACACACCTCCATTCTCTGACTTCACACACCTCCATTCTGAGTTCACACACCTCCATTCTGTGACTTCACAAACCTCCATTCTGTGACTTCACACACTTCCATTCTATGACATCACACACCTTCATTCTATGATTTCACACACCTCCATTCTGTGACTTCACAAACCTCAATTCTATGACCTCACACACCCTCATTCTATGATTTCATACACCTCCATTCTATGACTTCCCACATCAATTTTGACTTCACACACCTCCAATATATGACTTCAAGCACCTCAATTCTGTGACTTTACACACCTCCATTCTATGACTTCAAACCGTCCATTCTGTGACTTCACACACCTCCATTCTATGACTTCACTCACCTCCATTATGAGTTCACACACCTCTATTCTGTGATTTCACACACCTCCATTCTGTGACTTCACACACCTCCATTCTGTGACTTCACACACTTCCATTCTATGACTTCACAAACCTTCATTCTATGATTTCACACACCTCCATTCTGTGACTTCACAAACCTCCATTCAATGACCTCACACACCCTCATTCTATGATTTCACACACCTCCATTCTATGACTTCACACATCCATTTTGACTTCACACACCTCCAATATATGACTTCAAACACCTCAATTCTGTGACTTCACACACCTCCATTCTATGACTTCAAACCGTCCATTCTGTGACTCCACACACCTCCATTCTATGACTTCACACACTTATATTCTATGACTTCACACACCTCCATTCTGTGCCTTTACACACCTCCATTCTGAGTTCACACACCTCCATTCTGTGACGTCACACACCTCTATTCTGTCACTTCCCACACCTCCATTCTGTGACTTCACACACCTCCATTCTATGACTTCACAGACCTCGAATCTGTGACTTCACTCACCTCCACTCTATGACTTCACACTTCTCCATTCTATGACTTCCCACACCTAAGTTCTATGACTTCACCCACCTCCATTCTATGACTTCACACACCTCCATTCTGACTTCACACACCTCCATTCTGTGACTTCACACACCTCCATTCTATGATTTCACACACCTCCATTCTGTGACCTCACACACGTCCATTCTATTACTTCACACACCTCCATTCTGTTACGTCACACACCACCATTCTGAGTTCACACACCTCCATTCTGTGACTTCTCACACCTCGATTCTGTAACTTCACACACCTCCATTCTATGACCTCACACACCCTCATTCTATGACTTCACACACTTCCGTTCTATGACTTCACACACCTCCATTCGGTGACTTCACACACGTCCATTCTATTACTTCACACACCTCCATTCTGTTACGTCACACACCACCATTCTGAGTTTACACACCTCCATTCTGTGACTTCTCACACCTCGATTCTGTAACTTCACACACCTCCATTCTATGACCTCACACACCCTCATTCTATGATTTCACACACCTCCATTCTATGACTTCACACATCCATTTTGATTTCACAGACCTCCAATATATGTCTTCAAACACCTCAATTCTGTGCCTTCACACACCTCCATTCTATGACTTCATACCGTCCATTCTGTGACTTCACATACCTCCATTCTATGACTTCACACATCCATTTTGATTTCACACACCTCCAATATATGTCTTCAAACACCTCAATTCTGTGCCTTCACACACCTCCATTATATGACTTCATACCGTCCATTCTGTGACTTCCCACACCTCCATTCTGTGACTTCACACACCTCCATTCTATGACTTCACACACCTCCATTCTATGGCTTCACACACGTCCATTCTGTGACTTCACACACCTCCATTCTATGACTTCACACACCTCCATTGTGACTACACACACTACCATTCTATTAGTTCACACACCTCCATTCTGACTTCACACACCTCCATTCTATGACTGCACAAACAACCATTCTATGACTTCACACACCTACTTTCTATGACTTCACCCAACTCCATTCTATGACTTCACACCTCCATTCTGACTTCACACACCTCCATTCTGTGACTTCACACACCTCCATTATACGACTTCACACACCTCCATTCTATGACTTCACACACCTCCATTCTATGCCTTCACACACCTCCATTCTGTGACTTCACACACCTACATTCTATGCCTTCACACACCTTCATTCTTAATTCACAAACATACATTCTATGACTTCACACTCCTCCATTCTATGACTTCAAACACCTCCATTCTTTGACTTCACACAACTCCATTCTGTGTTCACACACCTCAATTCTGTGACTTCACACACCTCCATTCTGACTTCACACACCTCCATTCTATGACTTCACACACCTCCATTCTATGTCTTCACACACCTCCATTCTTTGACTTCACACACCTAAATTCTGACTTGACACATCTCCATTCTGTGACTTCACACACCTCCATTCTATGACTTCACCCACCTCCAATCTACGACTACACACTTCCATTCTGACTTCACACACCTCCATTCTGTGACTTCACACACCTCCATTCAATCACTTCACACACCTTCATTTTTACTTCAGTAACATTCACATACATCCATTCTATGACTTCACAAACCTCCATTCTGTGACTTCACACATGCATTTTGACTTCACACACCTCCAATATATGACTTCAAACACCTCAATTCTGTGACTTCACACAGCTCCATTCTATGACTTCATAACGTCCATTCTGTGACTTCACACAGCTCCATTCTATGACTTCACACACTTCAATTCTATGACTTCTCACACCTACATTCTGTGCCTTTACACACCTCCATTCTGAGTTCACACACCTCCATTCTGTGACGTCACACACCTCTATTCTGTGACTTCCCACACCTCCATTCTGTGACTTCACACACCTCCATTCTATGACTTCACACACCTCTATTCTGACTTCACATACCTCCATTCTATGACTTCATACACCTCCATTCTGACTTCACACACCTCCATAGTATGACTTCGCACACCTCTCTTCTGATTTCACACATCTCCATTCTGTGACTTCACTCACCTGCATTCAATGACTTCACACACCTACATTCTTTGACTTCACACACCTCCAATCTGACATCACACACCTCCATTCTATGATTTCACAGACCTCGAATCTATGACTTCAATCACCTGCACTCTATGACTTCCCACACCTCCTTTCTATGACTTCACCCACCTCCAATATATGACTACACACCTCCATTCTGACTTCACACACCTCCATTCTGTGACTTCACACACCTCCATTCTATGACTTCACACACCTCCATTCTATGACTTCACACACCTTCATTCTTACTTCAGAAACGTCCATTCTATGACTTCACACACCTCCATTCTATGACTTCACAAACCTCCATTCTGTGACTTCACACACCTCCATTCTGGTTTCACACACTTCCATTCTATGACTTCACACACTTCCATTCCATGACTTCACACACCTCCATTCTCTGACTTCACACACCTCCATTCTGAGTTCACACACCTCCATTCTGTGACTTCACAAACCTCCATTCTGTGACTTCACACACTCCCATTCTATGACATCACACACCTTCATTCTATGATTTCACACACCTCCATTCTGTGACTTCACAAACCTCCATTCTATGACCTCACACACCCTCATTCTATGATTTCATACACCTCCATTCTATGACTTCACAAATCAATTTTGACTTCACACACCTCCAATATATGACTTCAAGCACCTCAATTCTGTGACTTTACACACCTCCATTCTATGAATTCAAACCGTCCATTCTGTGACTTCACACACCTCCATTCTATGACTTCACTCACCTCCATTCTGAGTTCACACACCCCTATTCTGTGATTTCACACACCTCCATTCTGTGACTTCACACACCTCCATTCTGTGACTTCACACACTTCCATTCTATGACTTCACAAACCTTCATTCTATGATTTCACACACCTCTATTCTGTGACTTCACAAACCTCCATTCAATGACCTCACACACCCTCATTCTATGATTTCACACACCTCCATTCTATGGCTTCACACACGTCCATTCTGTGACTTCACACACCTCCATTCTATGACTTCACACACCTCCATTGTGACTACACACACTACCATTCTATGAGTTCTCACACCTCCATTCTGACTTCACACACCTCCATTCTATGACTGCACAAACATCCATTCTATGACTTCACACACCTACTTTCTATGACTTCACACAACTCCATTCTATGACTTCACACCTCCATTCTGACTTCACACACCTCCATTCTGTGACTTCACACACCTCCATTATACGACTTCACACACCTCCATTCTATGACTTCACACACCTCCATTCTATGCCTTCACACACCTCCATTCTGTGACTTCACACACCTCCATTCTATGCCTTCACACACCTCCATTCTATGACTTCACACACCTCCATTCTGAATTCACACAGCTCAATTCTGTGACTTCGCAAAATTCCATTCTGACTTCACACACCTCCATTGTATGAATTCACACACCTCCATTCTGTGACTTCACACACTTCCATTGTGACGTTACACACCTCCATTCTATGACTTCACACACCTCCATTCTATGACTTCACACACGTCCATTCTGACTTCACAAACCTCTATTCTATGACTTCGCACACCTCCATTCTGACATCACACACCTCCACTCTATGACTTCACACTCCTCCATTCTATGACTTTCCACACCTCCTTTCTATGACTTCACCCACCTTCATTCTATGACTTCACACCTCCATTCTGACTTCACACACTTCCATTCAGTGACTTCACACACCTCCATTCAATGACTTCACACACCTCCATTCTATGACTTCACACACCTTCATTCTTACTTCAGAAACATCCATTCTATGACCTCACACACCTCCATCTATGACTTCAAAAACCTCCATTCTGTGACTTCACACACCTCCATACTGAGTTCACAAAACTCCATTCGGTGACTTAACACACATCCATTTTGACTTCACACACCTCCAATATCTGACTTCAAACAGCTCAGTTCTCTGACTTCACACACCTCCATTCTATGACTTTAAACCCGTCCATTCAGTGACTTCACACACCGCCATTCTATGACTTCATACACCTCCATTCTATGACTTCACCCACCTCCATTCTATGACTTCACACACCTCCATTTTCCGACTTCACACCCCTCTAATTTGATTTCTCATACCTCCATTCTATGACTTCTCAAACCTCCCTTCGGTGACTTCACAGTACTCCATTCTATGACTTCACACATCTACATTCTATGACTTCACACACCTCAATTCTGACTCACACAACTCCATTCTGTGACTTCACAAAACTCCATTCTATGATTTCACATATCTCCATACTATGACTTCACACACCTTCATCTATGATTGCACACACCTCCATTCTGAGTTCACACACCGCCATTCTGTGACTTCACACACCTCCATTCTGACTTCACACATCTCCATTGTATGACTTCACACACCTCTATTCTGTGACTTCACACACCTCTATTCTATGCCTTCACAAACTTCCATTGTGATGTCACACACCTCCATTTTATGATTTCACACATCTCCATTCTATGACTTCACACACCTCCATTCTGACTTCACACACCTCTATTCTATGACTTCGAAAACCTACATTCTCACTTCACACACCTCCATTCTGTGACTACACACACCTGCATTCAATGACTTCACACACCTACATTCTTTGACTTCACACCTCCAATCTGACATCACACACCTCCATTCTATGATTTCACAGACCTCGAATCTGTGACATCACTCACCTGCACTCTATGACTTCACACTCCTCCATTCTATGACTTCCCACACCTCCTTTCTATGAATTCACCCACCTCCAATCTATGACTACACACCTCCGTTGTGACTTCACACACCTCCATTCTGTGACTTCACACACCTCCATTCTATAAGTTCACACACCTCCATTCTATGACTTCACACACCTCCATTCTGAATTCACACAGCTCCATTCTGTGACTTCACACACCTCCATTCTGACTTCACACACCTCTATTCTATGACTTCGCACACCTCCATTCTGACATCACACACCTCCATTCTATGACTTCACAGACCTCGAATCTGTGACTTCACTCACCTTCACTCTATGACTTCACACTCCTCCATTCTATGACTTCACCCACCTCCAATCTATGACTACACACCTCCATTCTGACTTCACACACCTCCATTCTGTGACTTCACACACCTCCATTCCATCACTTCACACACCTTCATTTTTACTTCAGAAACATTCACATACCTCCATTCTATGACTTCACAAACCTCCATTCTGTGACTTCACACATGCATTTTGACTTCACACACCTCCAATATATGACTTCAAACACCTCAATTCTGTGACTTCACACAGCTCCATTCTATGACTTCACACACTTCAATTCTATGACTTCTCACACCTACATTCTGTGCCTTTACACAACTCCATTCTGAGTTCACACACCTCCATTCTGTGACGTCACACACCTCTATTCTGTGACTTCCCACACCTCCATTCTGTGACTTCACACACCTCCATTCTATGACTTCACACACCTCTATTCTGACCTCACATACCTCCATTCTATGACTTCATACACCTCCAGTCTGACTTCACACCCCTCCATTGTATGACTTCGCACACCTCTCTTCTGATTTCACACATCTCCATTCTGTGACATCACTCACCACCATTCAATGACTTCACACACCTACATTCTTTGACTTCACACACCTCCAATCTGACATCACCCATCTCCATTCTATGATTTCACAGACCTCGAATCTATGACTTCACTCACCTACACTCTATGACTTCCCACACCTCCTTTCTATGACTTCACCCACCTCCAATATATGACTACACACCTCCATTCTGACTTCACACACCTCCATTCTGTGACTTCACACACCTCCATTCTATGACTTCACACACCTCTATTCTATGACTTCACACACCTTCATTCTTACTTCAGAAACATCCATTCTATGACTTCACGCACCTCCATTCTATGACTTCACAAACCTCCATTCTGTGACTTCACACACCTCCATTCTGGTTTCACACACTTCCATTCTATGACTTCACACACTTCCATTCTATGACTTCACACACCTCCATTCTCTGACTTCACACACCTCCATTCTGAGTTCACACACCTCCATTCTGTGACTTCACAAACCTCCATTCTGTGACTTCACACACTTCCATTCTATGACATCACACACCTTCATTCTATGATTTCACACACCTCCATTCTGTGACTTCACAAACCTCAATTCTATGACCTCACACACCCTCATTCTATGATTTCATACACCTCCATTCTATGACTTCCCACATCAATTTTGACTTCACACACCTCCAATATATGACTTCAAGCACCTCAATTCTGTGACTTTACACACCTCCATTCTATGACTTCAAACCGTCCATTCTGTGACTTCACACACCTCCATTCTATGACTTCACTCACCTCCATTATGAGTTCACACACCTCTATTCTGTGATTTCACACACCTCCATTCTGTGACTTCACACACCTCCATTCTGTGACTTCACACACTTCCATTCTATGACTTCACAAACCTTCATTCTATGATTTCACACACCTCCATTCTGTGACTTCACAAACCTCCATTCAATGACCTCACACACCCTCATTCTATGATTTCACACACCTCCATTCTATGACTTCACACATCCATTTTGACTTCACACACCTCCATTCTATGACTTCACACACTTATATTCTATGACTTCACACACCTCCATTCTGTGCCTTTACACACCTCCATTCTGAGTTCACACACCTCCATTCTGTGACGTCACACTCCTCTATTCTGTCACTTCCCACACCTCCATTCTGTGACTTCACACACCTCCTTTCTATGACTTCACACACCTCCATTCTATGGCTTCACACACGTCCATTCTGTGACTTCACACACCTCCATTCTATGACTTCACACACCTCCATTGTGACTACACACACTACCATTCTATGAGTTCTCACACCTCCATTCTGACTTCACACACCTCCATTCTATGACTGCACAAACATCCATTCTATGACTTCACACACCTACTTTCTATGACTTCACCCAACTCCATTCTATGACTTCACACCTCCATTCTGACTTCACACACCTCCATTCTGTGACTTCACACACCTCCATTATACGACTTCACACACCTCCATTCTATGACTTCACACACCTCCATTCTATGCCTTCACACACCTCCATTCTGTGACTTCACACACCTCCATTCTATGCCTTCAAACACCTTCATTCTTACTTCACAAACATACATTCTATGACTGCACACTCCTCCATTCTATGACTTCAAACACCTCCATTCTTTGACTTCACACACCTCCATTCTGTGTTCACACACCTCAATTCTGTGACTTCACACACCTCCATTCTGACTTCACACACCTCCATTCTATGACTTCACACACCTCCATTCTATGTCTTCACACACCTCAATTCTTTGACTTCACACACGTAAATTCTGACTTGACACATCTCCATTCTGTGACTTCACACACCTCCATTCTATGACTTCACACACCTCCATTCAGTGACTTCACACACCTCCATTCTATGACTTCACACACCTCCATTCTGTGACTTCACACACCTCCATTCTATGACTTCACACACTTCCATTGTGACGTCACACACCTCCATTCTATGAGTTCACACACCTCCATTCTGACTTCACACACATCCATTCTATGACTTCACACACCTCCATTCTGAATTCACAAAGCTCCATTCTGTGCCTTCACAAAACTCTATTCTATGATTTCACACACATCCATTCAGTGACTTCACACACCTCCATTCTATGACTTCACACACCTCCATTCTGTGACTTCACACAACTCCATCTATGACTTCACACACCTCCATTCTGACTTCACACACCTCTATTCTATGACTTCGCACACCTCCATTCTGACATCACACACCTCCATTCTATGACTTCACAGACCTCGAATCTGTGATTTCACTCACATGCACTCTATGACTTCACACTCCTCCATTCTATGACTTCACACACCTCCATTCTGTGACTTCCCACACCTCCTTTCTATAACTTCACCCACCTCCAATCGATGACTACACACCTCCATTCTGACTTCACACACCTCCATTCTGTGACTTCACAGTCCCCCATTTTATGAGTTCACATACCTCAATTCTATGACTTCATACACCTTCATTCTTACTTCAGAAACATCCATTCTATGACTTCACACACCTCCAATCTCTGACTTCACAAACCTCATTTCTGTGACTTCACACACCTCCATTCTGAGTTCATACAACTCCATTCGGTGACTTCACACACCTCCATTCTGACTTCACACACCTCCATTCTATGACTTCACACACTTCCATTCTATGACTTCACACACCTCCATTCTGTGACTTCACACACCTCCATTGTGAGTTCACACACCTCCATTCTTTGACTTCTTACACCTCGATTCTGTGACTTCACACAGCTCCAATCTGTGACTTCACACACTTCCATTCTATGACTTCACACACCTCCATTCTATGACTTCACACACATCCATTCTGTGACTTCACACACCTCCATTCTATGACCTCACACACCCTCATTCTATGATTTCACGCACCTCCATTCTATGACTTCACACATCCATTTTGATTTCACACACCTCCAATATATGACTTCAAACACCTCAATTCTGTGACTTCACACACCTCCATTCTATGACTTCATACCGTCCAGTCTGTGACTTCACACACCTCCATTCTATGACTTCACACACTTCCATTCTATGACTTCACACACCGCCATTCTGTGAGTTTACACACCTCCATTGTGGGTTCATACACCTCCATTCGGTGACTTCACACTCGTGCAATCTGTGACTTCCCACACCTCCATTCTATGACTTCACACACCTTCATTCTTACTTCAGAAACTTCCATTCTATGACCTCACACACCTCCATCTATGACTTCACCAACCTCCATTCTGTGACTTCACACACCTCCATACTGAGTTCACAAAACTCCATTCGGTGACTTAACACACCTCCATTCTGGCTTCACACACGTCCACTCTATGACTTCACACACTTCCATTCTATGACTTCACAAAGCTCCATTCTGTGACTTCACACACCTCCATTCTGAGTTCACACACCTCCATATTGTGACTTCACACACCTCCATTCTATTACTTCACACACCTACATTCTATGACTTCACGCATCCATTTTGACTTCATACACCTCCAATATATGACTTCAAACAGCTCAATTCTCTGACTTCACACACTTCAATTCTATGACTTTAAACTCGTCCATTCAGTGACTTCACACACCTCCATTCAATGACTTAACGCACCTCCATTCTATGACTTCACACACCTCCATTCTCCAACTTCACACCCCTCTAATTTGATTTCTCATACCTCCATTCTATGACTTCACAAACCTTCCTTCGCTGACTTCACAATACTCCATTCTATGACTTCACACATCTACATTCTATGACTTCACACACCTCAATTCTGACTCACACAACTCCATTCTGTGACTTCACAAAACTCCATTCTATGATTTCACATATCTCCATACTATGACTTCACACACCTCCATCTATGACTTCACACACCTCCATTATGAGTTCACACACCTACATTCTGTGACTTCACACACCTCCATTCTGACTTCACACACCTCCATTGTATGACTTCCCACACCTCCATTCTGTGACTTCACACACCTCCATTCTATGACTTCACACACCTCCATTTTATGACTTCACAAACTTCCATTGTGATGTCACACACCTCCATTCTATGAGTTCACACACCTCCATTCTATGACTTCACACACATAATTTCTATGACTTCACTCACCTCCATTCTATGACTTCACACCTCCGTTCTGACTTCACACACCTCCATTCTGTGACTTCACACACCTCCATTCTATGACTTCACATACTTCCATTGTGACGTCACAGACCTCCATTCTATGTGTTCACACACCTCCATTCTATGACCTAACTCACCTCCATTCTATGACTTCACACACCTCCTTTCTGAGTTGACACACTTCCATTCTATGACTTCACACACCTCCAATCTGAATTCACACACCTCCATTCTATGACTTCACCCACCTCAATTCTATGACTTCACACACCTCCATACTCCGACTTCACACCCCTCTAATTTGATTTCTCATACCTCCATTCTATGACTTCACAAACCTCCCTTCGGTGACTTCACAATACTCCTTTCTATGACTTCACACACCTCCATTCTATGACTTCACACACATCCATTCTGACTTCACACACCTCCATTCTGTGACTTCTCACACCTCGATTCTGTGATTTCACTCAGCTCCAACCTGTGACTTCACACACTTCCATTCTATGACTTCACACACCTCCATTCTATGACTTCACACACCTCCATTCTATGACTTCACACACATCCATTCTGTGACTTCACACACCTCCATTCTATGACCTCACACACCCTCGTTCTATGATTTCACACACCTCCATTCTGTGACTTCACACACCTCCATTCTGAGTTCACACACCTCCATTCTGTGACTTCACACACCTCCATTCTATGACTTCACACACCTACATTCTATGACGTCACACATCCGTTTTGACTTCACACACCTCCAATATATGACTTCAAACAGCTCAATTCTCTGACTTCACACACCTCCATTTTGTGACTTTACACACCTCCATTCTGGGTTCACACACCTCCATTCTATCAGTTCACACACCTCCATTCTCACTTCTCAAACCTCTATTCTATGACTTCTCACACCTGCATTCTGACATCACACACCTCCAATCTATGACTTCACAGACCTCGAATCTGTGACTTCTCTCACCTCCACTCTATGACTTCACACTCCTCCATTCTATGATTTCCCACACCTCCTTTCTATGACTTCACCCACCTTCATTCTATGACTTCACACACCTTCATTCTTACTTCAGAAACATCCATTCTATGACCTCACACACCTCCAACTATGACTTCACCAACCTCCATTCTGTGACTTCACACACCTCCATACTGTGTTCACAAAACTCCATTCGGTGACTTAACACACCTCCATTCTGACTTCACACACGTCCATTCTATGACTTCACACACTTCCATTTTATGACTTCACAAACCTCCATTCTGTGACTTCACACACCTCCATTCTGAGTTCACACACCTCCATTCTGTGACTTCACACACCTCCATTCTATGACTTCACACACCTACATTCTATGACGTCACACATCCATTTTGACTTCACACACCTCCAATATATGACTTCAAACAGCTCAATTCTCTGACTTCACACACCTCCATTCTATGACTTTAAACTCTTCCATTCAGTGACTTCACTCACCTCCATTCTATGACTTCACACACCTCCAATCTGAATTCACACACCTCCATTCTATGACTTCACCCACCTCCATTCTATGACTTCACACACCTCCATTCTCCGACTTCACACCCCTCTAATTTGATTTCTCATACCTCCATTCTATGATTTCACAAACCTCCCTTCGGTGACTTCAAAATACTCCATTCTATGACTTCACACATCTACATTCTATGACCTCACACACCTCAATTCTGACTCACACAACTCCATTCTGTGACTTCACAAAACTCCATTCTACGATTTCACATATTTCCATACTATGACTTCACACAACTCCATCTATGATTGCACACACCTTCATTCTGAGTTCACACACCTCCATTCTGTGACTTCACTCACCTCCATTCCGGCTTCACACACCTCCATTGTATGACTTCACACACCTCCATTCTATGACTTCACACACCTCCATTCTGACTTCACACACCTCTATTCTATGACTTCGAACACCTACATTCTGACTTCACACACCTCCATCTATGACTTCTCAGACCTCGAATCTGTGACTTCACTCACCTTCACTCTATGACTTCACACTCCTCCATTCTATGACTTCACCCACCTCCAATCTATGACTACACACCTCCATTCTGACTTCACAAACCTCCATTCTGTGACTTCACACATGCATTTTGACTTCACACACCTCCAATATATGACTTCAAACACCTCAATTCTGTGACTTCACACAGCTCCATTCTATGACTTCATAACGTCCATTCTGTGACTTCACACAGCTCCATTCTATGACTTCACACACTTCAATTCTATGACTTCACACACCTACATTCTGTGCCTTTACACACCTCCATTCTGAGTTGACACACCTCCATTCTGTGACGTCACACACCTCTATTCTGTGACTTCCCACACCTCCATTCTGTGACTTCACTCACCTCCATTCTATGACTTCACACACCTCTATTCTGACTTCACACACCTCCATTCTATGACTTCATACACCTCAATTCTGACTTCACACACCTCCATTGTATGACTTCGCACACCTCTCTTCGGATTTCACACATCTCCATTCTGTGACTTCACTCACCTCCATTCAGTGACGTCACACACCTAAAATTCTTTGACTTCACACACCTCCAATCTGACATCACACACCTCCATTCTATGAATTCACAGACCTCGAATCTATGACTTCGCTCACCTGCACTCTATGACTTCCCACACCTCCTTTCTATGACTTCACCCACCTCCAATATATGACTACACACCTCCATTCTGACTTCACACACCTCCATTCTGTGACTTCACACACCTCCATTCTATGACTTCACACACCTCCATTCTATGACTTCACACACCTTCATTCTTACTTCAGAAACATCCATTCTATGACTTCACACACCTCCATTCTATGACTTCACAAACCTCCATTATGTGAGTTCACACACCTCCATTCTGTGACTTCACAAAACTCCATTCTATGATTTCATATATTTCCATACTATAACTTCACACACCTCCATGATTGCACACACCTTCATTCTGAGTTCACACACCTCCATTCTGTGACTTCACACACCTCCATTCTGACTTCACACACCTCCATTGTATGACTTCACACACCTCCATTCTATGAGTTCACACACCTCAATTCTGACTTCACACACCTCCATTCTATGACGTCACACACCTCCATTCTGAATTCACAAAGCTCAATTCTGTGACTTCACAAAATTCCACTCTGACTTCACACACCTCCATTGTATGTATTCACACACCTCCATTCTGTGACTTCACACACCTCCATTGTGGCATCACACACCTACAATCTATGACTTCACAGACCTCGAATCTGTGACTTCTCTCACCTCCACTCTATGACTTCACACTCCTCCATTCTATGACTTCCCACACCTCTTTTCTATGACTTCACCCACCTTCATTCTATGACTTCACACACCTTCATTCTTACTTCAGAAACATCCATTCTATGACCTCACACACCTCCATCTATGACTTCACCAACCTCCATTCTGTGACTTCACACACCTCCATACTGAGTTCACAAAACTCCATTCGGTGACTTAACACACCTCCATTCTGACTTCACACACGTCCATTCTATGACTTCACACACTTCCATTTTATGACTTCACAAACCTCCATTCTGTGAGTTCACACACCTCCATTCTGAGTTCACACACCTCCATTCTGTGACTTCACACACCTCCATTCTATGACTTCAAACCGTCCATTCTGTGACTTCACACACCTCCATTCTATGACTTCACTCACCTCCATTATGAGTTCACACATCTCTATTCTGTGATTTCGCACACCTCCATTCTGTGACTTCACACACCTCCATTCTGCGACTTCACACACTTCCATTCTATGACTTCACAAACCTTCATTCTATGATTTCACACACCTCCATTCTGTGACTTCACAAACCTCCATTCAATGACCTCACACACCCTCATTCTATGATTTCACACACCTCCATTCTATGACTTCACACATCCATTTTGACTGCACACACCTCCAATATATGACTTCAAACACCTCAATTCCGTGACTTCACACACCTCCATTCTATGACTTCAAACCGTCCATTCTGTGACTCCACACACCTCCATTCTATGACTTCACACACTTCCATTCTATGACTTCACACACCTCCATTCTGTGACTTTACACACCTCCATTCTGAGTTCACACACCTCAGTTCTGTGACTTCACAGACCTCCAATCTGTGACTTCCCACACCTCCATTCTGTGACTTCACACACCTCCATTCTATGACTTCACACACCTCCATTCTATGGCTTCACACACGTCCATTCTGTGACTTCACACACCTCCATTCTATGACTTCACACACCTCCATTGTGACTACACACACTACCATTCTATGAGTTCACACACCTCCATTCTGACTTCACACACCTCCATTCTATGACTACACAAACATCCATTCTATGACTTCACACACCTACTCTCTATGACTTCACCCAACTCCATTCTATGACTTCACACCTCCATTCTGTGACTTCACACACCTCCATTCTATGCCTTCACACACCTTCATTTTTACTTCACAAAAATACATTCTATGACTTCACACTCCTCCATTGTATTACTTCAAACACCTCCATTCTTTGAATTCACACACCTCCAATCTGTGTTCACACACCTCAATTCTGTGACTTCACACACCTCCATTCTGACTTCACACACCTCCATTCTATGATTTCACACACCTCCATTCTATGTCTTCACACACCTCCATTCTTTGACTTCACACACCTAAATTCTGACTTGACACATCTCCATTCTGTGACTTCACACACCTCCATTCTGACTTCACACATCTCCATTCTATGACATCACACACCTCCATTCAGTGAGTTCACACACCTCCATTCTATGACTTCACACACCTCCATTCTGTGACTTCACACACCTCCATTCTATGACTTCACACACTTCCATTGTGACGTCACGCACCTCCATTCTATGAGTTCACACACCTCCATTCTGACTTCACACACCTCCATTCTATGACTTCACACACCTCCATTCTGAATTCACAAAGCTCCATTCTGTGCCTTCACAAAACTCTATTCTATGATTTCACACACCTCCATACTATGACTTCACACAACTCCATCTATGACTTCACACACCTCCATTCTGACTTCACACACCACTATTCTATGACTTCGCACACCTCCATTCTGACATCACACACCTCCATTCTATGACTTCACAGACCTCGAATCTGTGATTTCACTCACATGCACTCTATGACTTCACACTCCTCCATTCTATGACTTCACACACCTCCATTCTGTGACTTTACACACCTCCATTCTGAGTTCACACACCTCAGTTTTGTGACTTCACAGACCTCCAATCTGTGACTTCCCACACCTCCATTGTGTGACTTCACACAACTCCATTTTATGACTTTACACTCCTCCATTCTGTGTTCACACACCTCAATTCTGTGACTTAACAAACCTCCATTCTGACTTCACACACCTCCATTCTATGACTTCCCACACCTCCTTTCTATGACTTCACCCACCTCCAATCGATGACTACACACCTCCATTCTAACTTCACACACCTCCATTCTGTGACTTCACACACCCCCATTCTATGAGTTCACATACCTCCATTCTATGACTTCACACACATCCATTCTGTGACTTCACACACCTCCATTATATGACCTCACACACCCTCATTCTATGATTTCACGCACCTCCATTCTATGACTTCACACATCCATTTTGATTTCACACACCTCCAATATATGACTTCAAACACCTCAATTCTGTGACTTCACACACCTCCATTCTATGACTTCATACCGTCCATTCTGTGACTTCACACACCTCCATTCTATGACTTCACACACTTCCATTCTATGACTTCACACACCTCCATTCTGTGAGTTTACACACCTCCATTGTGGGTTCATACACCTCCATTCTGTGACTTCACACTCGTGCAATCTGTGACTTCCCTCACCTCCATTCTGTGACTTCACACACCTCCATTCTATGACTTCACACACCTTCATTCTTACTTCAGAAACATCCATTCTATGACCTCACACACCTCCATCTATGACTTCACCAACCTCCATTCTGTGACTTCACACACCTCCATACTGAGTTCACAAAACTCCATTCGGTGACTTAACACACCTCCATTCTGACTTCACACACGTCCACTCTATGACTTCACACACTTCCATTCTATGACTTCACAAAGCTCCATTCTGTGACTTCACACACCTCCATTCTGAGTTCACACAACTCCATTCTGTGACTTCACACACCTCCATTCTATGACTTCACACACCTACATTCTATGACTTCACACATCCATTTTGACTTCATACACCTCCAATATATGACTTCAAACAGCTCAATTCTCTGACTTCACACACTTCAATTCTATGACTTTAAACTCGTCCATTCAGTGACTTCACACACCTCCATTCAATGACTTCACGCACCTCCATTCTATAACTTCACACACCTCCATTCTCCGACTTCACACCCCTCTAATTTGATTTCTCATATCTCCATTCTATGACTTCACAAACCTTCCTTCGCTGACTTCACAATACTCCAACCTATGACTTCACACATCTACATTCTATGACTTCACACACCTCAATTCTGACTCAAACAACTCCATTCTGTGACTTCACAAAACTCCATTCTATGATTTCACATATCTCCATACTATGACTTCACACACCTCCATCTATGACTTCACACACCTCCATTATAAGTTCACACACCTACATTCTGTGAATTCACACACCTCCATTCTGACTTCACACACCTCCATTGTATGACTTCCCACACCTCCATTCTGTGACTTCACACACCTCCATCCTATGACTTCACAAACTTCCATTGTGACGTCACAGACCTCCATTCTATATGTTCACACACCTCCATTCTATGACTTCACTCACCTCCATTCTCTGACTTCACACACCTCCTTTCTAAGTTGACACACCTCCATTCTATGACTTCACACACCTCCAATCTGAATTCACACACCTCCATTGTATGACTTCACCCACCTCAATTCTATGACTTCACACACCTCCATACTCCGACTTCACACCCCTCTTATTTGATTTCTCATACCTCCATTCTATGACTTCACAAACCTCCCTTCGGTGACTTCACAATACTCCTTTCTATGACTTCACACACCTCCATTCTATGACTTCACACACATCCATTCTGATTTCACACACCTCAATTCTGTGATTTCTTTCACCTCGATTCTGTGATTTCACACAGCTCCAACCTGTGACTTCACACACTTCCATTCTATGACTTCACACACCTCCATTCTATGACTTCACACACATCCATTCTGTGACTTCACACACCTCCATTCTATGTCCTCACACACCCTCATTCTATGATTTCACACACCTCCATTCTGTGACTTCACACATCCATTTTGATTTCACACACCTCCAATATATGACTTCAAACACCTCAATTCTGTGACTTCACACACCTCCATTCTATGACTGCATACCGTCCATTCTGTGACTTCACACACCTCCATTCTATGACTTCACACACTTCCATTCTATGACTTCACACACCTCCATTCTGTGACTTTACACACCTCCATTCTGGGTTAAGACACCGCCATTCTGTGACTTCACACTCCTGCAATCTGTGACTTCCCACACCTCCATTCTGTGACTTCCCACACCTCAATTCTATGACTTCACACACCTTCATTCTTACTTCACAAACACCCATTCTATGACTTCACACACCTCCATTCTATGACTTCACAACTTCCATTCTGTGACTTCACACACCTCCATTCTATGACTTCACACATCTCCACTGTGACTACACACACCTCCATTCTATGAGTTCACACACCTCCATTCTGACTTCACACACCTCCATTCTATGACGTCACACACCTCCATTCTGAATTCACAAAGCTCAATTCTGTGACTTCACAAAATTCCACTCTGACTTCACACACCTCCATTGTATGTATTCACACACCTCCATTCTGTGACTTCACACACCTCCATTGTGGCATCACACACCTACAATCTATGACTTCACAGACCTCGAATCTGTGACTTCTCTCACCTCCACTCTATGACTTCACACTCCTCCATTCTATGACTTCCCACACCTCCTTTCTATGACTTCACCCACCTTCATTCTATGACTTCACACACCTTCATTCTTACTTCAGAAACATCCATTCTATGACCTCACACACCTCCATCTATGACTTCACCAACCTCCATTCTGTGACTTCACACACCTCCATACTGAGTTCACAAAACTCCATTCGGTGACTTAACACACCTCCATTCTGACTTCACACACGTCCATTCTATGACTTCACACACTTCCATTTTATGACTTCACAAACCTCCATTCTGTGAGTTCACACACCTGCATTCTGAGTTCACACACCTCCATTCTTTGACTTCACACACCTCCATTCTATGACTTCACACACCTACATTCTATGACTTCACACATCCATTTTGACTTCACACAACTCCAATATATGACTTCAAACAGCTCAATTCTCTGACTTCACACACCTCCATTCTATGACTTCACCCACCTCCATTCTATGACTTCACTCACCTCCATTCTATGACTTCACTCACCTCCAATCTGAATTCACACACCTCCATTCTATGACTTCACCCACCTCCATTCTATGACTTCACACACCTCCATTCTCCGACTTCACACCCCTCTAATTTGATTTCTCATACCTCCATTCTATGACTTCACGAACCTCCCTTCGGTGACTTCACAATACTCCATTCTATGACTTCACACATCTAAATTCTATGACTTCACACACCTCAATTCTGACTCACACAACTCCATTCTGTGACTTCACAAAACTCCATTCTATGATTTCACATATTTCCATACTATGACTTCACACACCTCCATTCTATGATTGCACACACCTTCATTCTGAGTTCACACACCTCCATTCTGTGACTTCACACACCTCCATTCTGACTTCACACACCTCCATTCTATGACTTCACACACCTCCATTCTGACTTCACACACCTCTATTCTATGACTTCGAACACCTACATTCTGACTTCACACACCTCCATTCTATGACTTCACAGACCTCGAATCTGTGACTTCACTCACCTCCACTCTATGACTTCACACTTCTCCATTCTATGACTTCCCACACCTAATTTCTATGACTTCAGCCACCTCCATTCTATGACTTCCCACCTCCATTCTGACTTCACACACATCCATTCTATGACTTCACACACCTCCATTCTGTGACTTCACACACCTCCATTCTATGACTTCACACACCTCCATTCTATGACTTCACACACCTACACTGTGACTTCACTCACCTCCATTCTTTGAGTTCACACACCTGCATGATGACTTCACCCACCTCCATTCTATGACTTCACACACCTCCATTCTGACCTCACACACCTCCATTCTGACTTCACACACCTAAATTCTGTGACTTCACACACCTCCATTCTATGATTTCACACACCTCCATTCTATGACTTCAATCACCTCCATTCTATGACTTCAAACACCTCCTTTCTGAGTTGACACACCTCCATTCTATGACTTCACACACCTCCAATCTGAATTCACACACCTCCATTCTATGACTTCACCCACCTCCATTCTATGACTTCACACACCTCCATTCTACGACTTCACACCCCTCTAATTTGATTTCTCATACCTCCATTCTATGACTTCACAAACCTCCCTTCGGTGACTTCACAATACTCCATTCTATGACTTCACACACCTCCATTCTATGACTTCACAGACCTCGAATCTGTGACTTCACTCACCTCCACTCTATGACTTCACACTTCTCCATTCTATGACTTCCCACACCTAAGTTCTATGACTTCACCCACCTCCATTCTATGACTTCACACCTCCATTCTGACTTCACACACCTCCACTCTATGACTTCACACACCTCCATTCTGACTTCACACACCTGCATTCTGTGACTTCACACACCTCCATTCTATGATTTCACACACCTCCATTCTGTGACCTCACACACGTCCATTCTATTACTTCACACACCTCCATTCTGTTACGTCACACACCTCCATTCTGAGTTCACGCACCTCCATTCTGTGACTTCTCACACCTCGATTCTGTAACTTCACACACCTCCATTCTATGACCTCACGCACCCTCATTCTATGACTTCACACACCTCCGTTCTATGACTTCACACACCTCCATTCTGTGACTTCACACACCTCCATTCTATGACCTCACACACCCTCATTCTATGATTTCACACACCTCCATTCTATGACTTCACACATCCATTTTGATTTCACACACCTTCAATATATGTCTTCAAACACCTCAATTCTGTGACTTCACACACCTCCATTCTATGACTTCATACAGTCCATTCTGTAACTTCACACACCTCCATTCTATGACTTCACACACTTCCATTCTATGACTTCACACACCTCCATTTTGTGACTTTACACACCTCCATTCTGGGTTCACACACCTCCATTCTATGACTTCACACACCTCCATTCTCCGACTTCACACCCCTCTAATTTGATTTTTCATACCTCCATTCTATGACTTCACAAACCTCCCTTCGGTGACTTCACAATAATCCATTCTATGACTTCACACATCTACATTCTATGACTTCACACACCTCAATTCTGACTCACACAACTCCATTCTGTGACTTCACAAAACTCCATTCTATGATTTCACATACCTCCATACTATTACTTCACACACATCCATCTATGATTGCACACACCTCCATTCTGAGTTCACACACCTCCATTCTGTGACTTCACACACCTCCATTCTGACTTCACACACCTCCATTGTATGACTTCACACATCTCCTTTCTGTGACCTCACACACCTCCATTCTATGACTTCACAAACTTCCATTGTGACGTCACACACCTCCATTCTATGAGTTCACACACCTCCATTCTATGACTTCACACACCTCCATTCTGACTTCACACACCTCTATTCTATGACTTCGATCACCTACATTCTGACTTCACACACCTCCATTCTATGAATTCACAGACCTCGAATCTGTGACTTCACTCACCTCTACTCTATGACTTCACACTTCTCCATTCTATGACTTCGCACACCTAATTGCTATGACTTCACCCACCTCCATTCTATGATTTCACACCTCCATTCTGACTTCACACACCTCCATTCTATGACTTCACACACCTCCATTCTGTGACTTCACACACCTCCATTCTATGACCCCACACACCCTCATTCTATGATTTCACACACCTCCATTCTATGACTTCACACATCCATTTTGATTTCACACACCTCCAATATATGTCTTCAAACACCTCAATTCTGTGCCTTCACACACCTCCATTCTATGACTTCATACCGTCCATTCTGTGACTTCACACACCTCCATTCTATGACTTCACACACTTCCATTCTATGACTTCACACACCTCCATTTTGTGACTTTACACACCTCCATTCTGGGTTCACACACCTCCATTCTATGACTTCACACACCTCCATTCTCCGACTTCATACCCCTCTAATTTGATTTCTCATACCTACATTCTATGACTTCACAAACTTCCCTTCGGTGACTTCACAATACTCCATTCTATGACTTCACACATCTACATTCTATGACTTCACACACCTCAATTCTGACTCACACAACTCCATTCTGTGACTTCACAAAACTCCATTCTATGATTTCACATACCTCAATATTATTACTTCACACACCTCCATGTATGATTGCACACACCTCCATTCTGAGTTCACACACCTCCATTCTGTGACTTCACACACCTCCATTCTGAGTTCACACACCTATATTGTATGACTTCACACACCTCCATTCTGTGATTTCACACACCTCCTTTCTATGACTTCACAAACTTCCATTGTGACGTCACACACCTCCATTCTATGAGTTCACACACCTCCATTCTATGACTTCACACACCTCCATTCTGACTTCACACACCTCTATTCTATGATTTCGAACACCTACATTCTGACTTCACACACCTCCATTCTATGAATTCACAGACCTCGAATCTGTGACTTCACTCACCTCTACTCTATGACTTCACACTTCTCCATTCTATGACTTCGCACACCTAATTGCTATGACTTCACCCACCTCCATTCTATGATTTCACACCTCCATTCTGACTTCACACACCTCCATTCTATGACTTCACACACCTCCATTCTGACTTCACACACCTCCATTCTGTGACTTCACACACCTCCATTCTATGATTTCACAAACCTCCATTCTGTGACTTCACACACCTCCATTCAATGACTTCACACACCTCCATTCTGTGACTTCACACACCTCGATTCTATGACTTCACACACCTCCATTCTATGACTTCACACACCTACACTGTGACTTCACACACCTCCATTCTATGAGTTCACACACCTGCATTGTGACTTCAACCACCTCCATTCTATGACTTCCCACACCTCCATTCTATGATTTCACACACCTAAATTCTATGACTTCACACACCTCCATTCTATGATTTCACACACCTACATTCTATGACTTCACTCACCTCCATTCTATGACTTCACACACCTCCTTTCTGAGTTGACACACCTCCATTCTATGACTTCACACACCTCCAATCTGAATTCACACACCTCCATTCTATGACTTCACCCACCTCCATTCTATGACTTCACACACCTGCATTCTCCGACTTCACACCCCTCTAATTTGATTTCTCATACCTCCATCCTATGACTTCACAAACCTCCCTTCGGTGAATTCACAATACTCCATTTTATGCCTTCACACATCTACATTCTATGACTTCACACACCTCAATTCTGACTCACACAACTCCA
This sequence comes from Megascapheus bottae, assembly GCA_024803745.1. NCBI lineage: Eukaryota > Metazoa > Chordata > Mammalia > Rodentia > Geomyidae > Megascapheus > Megascapheus bottae. The sequence goes on along the minus strand of JANJXV010000347.1, from coordinate 368,666 downwards.
TTCTGTGACTTCACAAAACTCCATTCTATGATTTCACATACCTCCATACTATTACTTCACACACCTCCATCTATGATTGCACACACCTCCATTCTGAGTTCACACACCTCCATTCTGTGACTTCACACACCTCCATTCTGACTTCACACAACTCCATTGTATGACTTCACACATCTCCATTCTGTGACTTCACACACCTCCATTCTATGACTTCACACACTTCCATTGTGACGTCACACACCTCCATTCTATGAGTTCACACACCTCCATTCTATGACTTCACACACCTCCATTCTGACTTCACACACCTCTATTCTATGACTTCGAACACCTACATTCTGACTTCACACACCTCCATTCTATGCATTCACAGACCTCGAATCTGTGACTTCACTCACCTCTACTCTATGACTTCACACTTCTCTATTCTATGACTTCGCACACCTAATTGCTATGACTTCACCCACCTCCATTCTATGATTTCACACCTCCATTCTGACTTCACACACCTCCATTCTATGACTTCACACACCTCCATTCTGTGACTTCACACACCTCCATTCTATGACCTCACACACCCTCATTCTATGATTTCACACACCTCCATTCTATGACTTCACACATCCATTTTGATTTCACACACCTCCAATATATGTCTTCAAACACCTCAATTCTGTGCCTTCACACACCTCCATTCTATGACTTCATACCGTCCATTCTGTGACTTCACACACCTCCATTCTATGACTTCACACACTTCCATTCTATGACTTCACACACCTCCATTTTGTGACTTTACACACCTCCATTCTGGGTTCACACACCTCCATTCTATGACTTCACACACCTCCATTCTCCGACTTCACACCCCTCTAATTTGATTTCTCATACCTCCATTCTTTGACTTCACAATCCTCCCTTCGGTGACTTCACAATACTCCATTCTATGACTTCACACATCTACATTCTATGACTTCACACACCTCAATTCTGACTCACACAACTCCATTCTGTGACTTCATAAAACTCCATTCTATGATTTCACATACCTTCATATTATTACTTCACACACCTCCATCTATGATTGCACACACCTCCATTCTGAGTTCACACACCTCCATTCTGTGACTTCACACACCTCCATTCTGACTTCACACACCTCCATTGTAATGCTTCACACACCTCCATTCTGTGACTTCACACACCTCCATTCTATGACTTCACAAACTTCCATTGTGACGTCACACACCTCCATTCTATGAGTTCACACACCTCCATTCTATGACTTCACACACCTCCATTCTGACTTCACACACCTCTATTCTATGACTTCGAACACCTACATTCTGACTTCAAACACCTCCATTCTATGAATTCACAGACCTCGAATCTGTGACTTCACTCACCTCTACTCTATGACTTCACACTTCTCCATTCTATGACTTCGCACACCTAATTGCTATGACTTCACCCACCTCCATTCTATGATTTCACACCTCCATTCTGACTTCACACACCTCCATTCTATGACTTCACACACCTCCATTCTGACTTCACACACCTCCATTCTGTGACTTCACACACCTCCATTCTATGATTTCACACACCTCCATTCTGTGACTTCACACACCTCCATTCTATGACTTCACACACCTCCATTCTGTGACTTCACACACCTCCATTCTATGACTTCACACACCTCCATTCTATGACTTCACACACCTACACTGTGACTTCACACACCTCCATTCTATGAGTTCACACACCTGCATTGTGACTTCAACCACCTACATTCTATGACTTCACACACCTCCATTCTATGATTTCACACACCTAAATTCTGTGACTTCACACACCTCCATTCTATGATTTCACACACCTACATTCTATGACTTCACTCACCTCCATTCTATGACTTCACACACCTCCTTTCTGAGTTGACACACCTCCATTCTATGACTTCACACACCTCCAATCTGAATTCACACACCTCCATTCTATGACTTCACCCACCTCCATTCTATGACTTCACACACCTGCATTCTCCGACTTCACACACCTCTAATTTGATTTCTCATACCTCCATCCTATGACTTCACAAACCTCCCTTCGGTGAATTCACAATACTCCATTCTATGTCTTCACACATCTACATTCTATGACTTCACATACCTCAATTCTCACTCACACAACTCCATTCTGTGACTTCACAAAACTCCATTCTATGATTTCACATATCTCCATACTATGACTTCACACACCTCCATCTATGATTGCACACACCTCCATTCTGAGTTCACACACCTCCATTCTGTGACTTCACACACCTCCATTCTGACTTCACACACCTCCATTGTATGACTTCACACACCTCCATTCAGTGACTTCACACACCTCCATTCTATGACTTCACAAACTTCCATTGTGACGTCACACACCTCCATTCTATGAGTTCACACACCTCCATTCTGTGACTTCACACACCTCCATTCTGACTTCACACACCTCTATACTATGACTTCGAACACCTACATTCTGACTTCAAACACCTCCATTCTTTGACTTCACAGACCTCGAATCTGTGACTTCACTCACCTCCACTCTATGACTTCACACTTCTCCATTCTATGACTTCCCACACCTAATTTCTATGACCTCACCCACCTCCATTCTATGACTTTACACCTTCATTCTGACTTCACACACCTCCATTCTATGACTTCACACACCTCCATTCTGACTTCACACACCTCCATTCTGTGACTTCATACACCTCCATTCTATGATTTCACACACCTCCATTCTGTGACTTCACACACCTCCATTCTATGACTTCACACACCTACATTCTGTGACTTCACACACCACCATTCTATGACTTCACACACCTCCATTCTATGACTTCACACACCTACACTGTGACTTCACTCACCTCCATTCTATGAGTTCACACACCTGCATTGTGACTTCACCCACCTCCATTCTATGACTTTACATACCTCCATTCTGACCTCACACACCTCCATTCTGACTTCACACACCTAAATTCTGTGACTTCACAGACCTCCATTCTATGATTTCACACACCTCCATTCTATGACTTCACTCACCTCCATTCTATGACTTCACACACCTCCTTTCTGAGTTGACACACCTCCATTCTATGACTTCACACACCTCCAATCTGAATTCACACACCTCCATTCTATGACTTCACCCACCTCCATTCTATGACTTCACACACCTCCATTCTACGACTTCCCAACACTCTAATTTGATTTCTCATACCTCCATTCTATGACTTCACAAACCTCCCTTCGGTGACTTCACAATACTCCATTCTATGACTTCACACACCTCCATTCTATGACTTCACAGACCTCGAATCTGTGACTTCACTCACCTCCACTCTATGACTTCACACTTCTCCATTCTATGACTTCCCACACCTAAGTTCTATGACTTCACCCACCTCCATTCTATGACTTCACCCTTCCATTCTGACTTCACACACCTGCACTCCATGACTTCACACACCTCCATTCTGACTTCACACACCTCCATTCTGTGACTTCACACACCTCCATTTTATGATTTCACACACCTCCATTCTGTGACCTCACACACCTTCATTCTATGACTTCAAACACCTCCATTCTGTGACGTCACACACCTCCATTCTGAGTTCCCACACCTCCATTCTGTGACTTCTCACACCTGGATTCTGTGACTTCACACACCTCTAATCTGTGACTTCACACACTTCCATTCCATGACTTCACACACCTCCATTCTATGACTTCACACACCTCAATTCTGTGACTTCACCCACCTCCATTCTATGACCTCACATACCCTCATTCTATGATTTCACACACCTCCATTCTATGACTTCACACATCCATTTTGATTTCACACACCTCCAATATATGTCTTCAAACACCTCAATTCTGTGACTTCACACACCTCCATTCTATGACTTCATACCGTCCATTCTGTGACTTCACACACCTCCATTCTTTGACTTCACACACTTCCATTCTATGACTTCACACACCTCCATTTTGTGACTTTACACACCTCCATTCTGGGTTTACACACCTCCATTCTCTGACTTCACACTCCTGCAATCTGTGACTTCCCACACCTCCATTCTGTGACTTCACACACCTCCATTCTATGACTTCACACACCTTCATTCTTACTTCACAAACACCCATTCTATGACTTCACACACCTCCATTCTATGACTTCACACACCTCCATCTGTGACTTCACACACCTCCATTCTATGACTTCACACATCTCCATTGTGACTACACACACCTCCATTCTATGAGTTCACACACCCCCATTCTGACTTCACACACCTCCATTCTATGACTTCACACACCTCCATTTTGAATTCACACAGCTCAATTCTGTGACTTCACAAAATTCCATTCTGACTTCACACACCTCCATTGTATGAATTCACACACCTCCATTCTGTGACTTCACACACTTCCATTGTGACGTCACACACCTCCATTCTATGAGTTCACACACCTCCAATCTATGACTTCACAGGCCTCGAATCTGTGACTTCACTCACCTCCACTCTATGACTTCACACTCCTGCATTCTATGACTTCCAACACCTCAACACCTCCTTTCTATGCCTTCACCCACGTTCATTCTATGACTTCACACCTCGATTCTAACTTCACACACTTCCATTCAGTGACTTCACAAACCTCCATTCAATGACTTCACACACCTCCATTCTATGACTTCACACACCTTCATTCTTACTTCAGAAACATCCATTCTATGACCTGACACACCTCCATCTATGACTTCACAAACCTCCATTCTGTGACTTCACACACCTCCATTCTGAGTTCACACACCTCCATTCTGTGACTTCACACACCTACATTCTATGACTTCACACATCCATTTTGACTTCCCACTCCTCCTATATATGACTTCAAACAGCTCAATTCTCTGACTTCACACACCTCCAATCTATGACTTTAAACCCGTCCATTCAGTGACTTCACACACCTCCATTCTATGACTTCATACACCTCCATTCTATGACTTCACCCACCTCCATTCTATGACTTCACACACCTCCATTCTCCGACTTCACACCCCTCTAATTTGATTTCTCATACCTCCATTCTATGACTTCACAAACGTCCCTTCGGTGACTTCACAATACTCCACTCTATGACTTCACACATCTACATTCTATGACTTCACACACCTCAATTCTGACTCACACAACTCCATTCTGTGACTTCACAAAACTCCATTCTATGACTTCCCAAACCTCCTTTCTATGACTTCACCCACCTTCATTCTATGACTTCAGACACCTTCATTCTTACTTCAGAAACATCCATTCTATGACCTCACACACCTACATCTATGACATCACCAACCTCCATTCTGTGACTTCACACACCTCCATACTGAGTTCACAAAACTCCATTCGGTGACTTAACCCACCTCCATTGTGACTTCACACACGTCCATTCTATGACTTCACACACTTCCATTCTATGACTTCACAAACCTCCATTCTGTGACTTCACACACCTCCATTCTGTGTTCACACACCTCCATTCTGTGACTTCACACACCTCCATTCTATGACTTCACACACCTACATTCTATGACTTCACACATCCATTTTGACTTCACACACCTCCAATATATGACTTCAAACAGCTCAATTCTCTGACTTCACACACCTCCATTCTATGACTTTAAACTCGTCCATTCAGTGACTTCACACACCTCCATTCTATGACTTCACCCACCTCCATTCTATGACTTCACACACCTCCATTCTCCGACTTCACACCCCTCTAATTTGATTTCTCATACCTCCATTCTATGACTTCACAAACGTCCCTTCGGTGACTTCACAATACTCCATTCTATGACTTCACACATCTACATTCTATGACTTCACACACCTCAATTCTGACTCACACAACTCCATTCTGTGACTTCAGAAAACTCCATTCTATGATTTCTCATATCTCCATACTATGACTTCACATACCTCCATCTATGATTGCACAAACCTCCATTCTGAGTTCACACACCTCCATTCTGTGACTTCACACACCTCCATTCTGACTTCACACACCTCCATTGTATGACTTCACACACCTGCATTCTGACATCACACCTCCAATCTATGATTTCACAGACATCGAATCTGTGACTTCACTCACCTCCACTCTATGACTTCACACGCCTCCATTCTACGACTTCACAAACTTCCATTTTGATGTCACACACCTCCATTCTATGAGTTCACACACCTCCATTCTATGACTTCACACACCTAATTTCTATGACTTCACCCACCTCCATTCTATGACTTCCCACCTCCATTCTGACTTCACACACCTCCATTGTGTGACTTCACACACCTCCATTCTAGGACTTCACAAACTTCCATTGTGACGTCACAGACCTCCATTCTATGTGTTCACACACCTCCATTCTATGACTTCACTCACCTCCATTCTATGACTTCACACACCTCCTTTCTGAGTTGACACACCTCCATTCTATGACTTCACACACCTCCAATCTGAATTCACACACCTCCATTCTATGACTTCACCCACCTCAATTTATGACTTCACACACCTCCATTCTCCGACTTCACACCCCTCTAATTTGATTTCTCATACCTCCATTCTATGACTTCACAAACCTCCCTTCGGTGACTTCACAATACTCCATTCTATGACTTCACACATCTACATTCTATGACTTCACACACCTAAATTCTGACTCACACAACTCCATTCTGTGACTTCACAAAACTCCATTCTATGATTTCACATATCTCCATACTATGACTTCACATACCTCCATCTATGATTGCACACACCTCCATTCTGAGTTCACACACCTCCATTCTGTGACTTCACACACCTCCATTCTATGACTTCACAAATATCCATTGTGACGTCACACACCTCCATTCTATGACTTCACACACCTCCATTCTATGACTTCACACACCTCCATCCTGACTTCACACACCTCTATTCTATGACTTCGAGCACCTACATTCTGACATCACACACCTCCATTCTATGATTCACAGACCTGGAATCTGTGACTTCACTCACCTCCACTCTATGACTTCACACTTCTCCATTCTATGACTTCCCACACCTAATTTCTATGACTTCACCCACCTCCATTTTATGACTTCACACCTCCATTCTGACTTCACCCACCTCCATTCTATGACTTCACACATCTCCATTCTGACTTCACACACCTCCATTCTGTGAATTCACACACCTCCACTCTATGATTTCACACACCTCCATTCTGTGACTTCACACACCTCCATTCTATGACTTCACACACCTACATTCTGTGACTTCACACACCTCCATTCTATGACTTCACACACCTGCATTCTATGACTTCACACACCTACACTGTGACTTCACACACCTCCATTCTATGAGTTCACACACCTGCATTGTGACTTCACCCACCTAAATTCTATGACTTCACACACCTCCATTCTGACCTAACACACCTCCACTCTGACTTCACACACCTAAATTCGGTGACTTCACACACCTCCATTCTATGATTTCACACAAATCCTTTCTATGACTTCACTCACCTCCATTCTATGACTTCACACACCTCCATTCTGACTTCACACACCTCCATTCTACGACTTCACAAACTTCCATTTTGATGGCACACAACTCCATTCTATGAGTTCACACACCTCCATTCTATTACTTCACACACCTAATTTCTATGACTTCACCCACCTCCATTCCATGACTTCACACCTCCATTCTGACTTCACACACCTCCATTGTGTGACTTCACACACCTCCATTCTATGACTTCACAAACTTCCATTGTGACGTCACAGACCTCCATTCTATATGTTCACACACCTCCATTCTATGACTTCACTCACCTCCATTCTATGACTTCACACACCTCCTTTCTGAGTTGACACACCTCCATTCTATGACTTCACACACCTCCAATCTGAATTCACACACCTCCATTCTATGACTTCACCCACCTCAATTCTATGACTTCACACACCTCCATACTCCGACTTCACACCCCTCTAATTTGATTTCTCATACCTCCATTCTATGACTTCACACACATCCATTCTGACTTCACACACCTCCATTCTGTGACTTCTCACACCTCGATTCTGTGATTTCACACAGCTCCAACCTGTGACTTCACACACTTCCATTCTATGACTTCACACACCTCCATTCTATGACTTCACACACATCCATTCTGTGACTTCACACACCTCCATTCTATGACCTCACACACCCTCATTCTATGATTTCACACACCTCCATTCAGTGACTTCACACATCCATTTTGATTTCACACACCTCCAATATATGACTTCAAACACCTCAGTTCTGTGACATCACACACCTCCATTCTATGACTTCATACCGTCCATTCTGTGACTTCACACACCTCCATTCTATGACTTCACACACTTCCATTCTATGACTTCACACACCTCCATTCTGTGACTTTACACACCTCCATTCTGGGTTAACACACCGCCATTCTGTTACTTCACACTCCTGCAATCTGTGACTTCCCAAACCTCCATTCTGTGACTTCCCACACCTCCATTCTATGACTTCACACACCTTCATTCTTACTTCACAAACACCCATTCTATGACTTCACACACCTCCATTCTATGACTTCACAACCTCCATTCTGTGACTTCACACACCTCCATTCTATGACTTGACACATCTCCATTGTGACTACACACACCTCCATTCTATGAGTTCACACACCTCCATTCTGACTTCACACACCTCCATTCTATGACTTCACACACCTCCATTGTATGTATTCACACACCTCCATTCTGTGTTCACAAACCTCCATTCTGTGACTTCACACACCTCCATTCTGAGTTCATACACCTCCATTCTGTGACTTCACACACCTCCATTCTATGACTTCACAAACCTACATTCTATGACTTCACACATCCATTTTGACTTCACACACCTCCAATATATGACTTCAAACAGCTCAATACTCTGACTTCACACACCTCCATTCTATGTCTTTAAACTCGTCCATTCAGTGACTTCACACACCTCCATTCTATGACTTCACCCACCTCCATTCTATGACTTCACTCACCTCCATTCTATGACTTCACAAAGTTCCAATCTGAATTCACACACCTCCATTCTATGACTTCACCCACCTCCATTCTATGACTTCACACACCTCCATTCTCCGACTTCACACCCCTCTAATTTGATTTCTCATACCTCCATTCTATGACTTCACAAACCTCCCTTCGGTGACTTCACAATACTCCATTCTATGACTTCACACATCTACATTCTATGACTTCACACACCTCAATTCTGACTCACACAACTCCATTCTGTGACTTCAAAAAACTCCATTCTATGATTTCACATAATTCCATACTATGACTTCACACACCTCCATCTATGATTGCACACACCTTCATTCTGAGTTCACACACCTCCATTCTGTGACTTCACACACCTCCATTCTGACTTCACACACCTCCATTGTATGACTTCACACACCTCCATTCTATGACTTCACACACCTCCATTCTATGACTTCACGAACTTCCATTGTGATGTCACACACCTCCATTCTATGAGTTCACACACCTCCATTCTATGACTTCACATACCTCCATTCTGACTTCACACACCTCTATTCTATGACTTCGAACACCTACATTCTGACTTCACACACCTCCATTCTATGACTTCACAGACCTCGAATCTGTGACTTCACTCACCTCCACTCTATGACTTCACACTTCTCCATTCTATGACTTCGCACACCTAATTTCTATGACTTCACCCACCTCCATTCTATGACTTCCCACCTCCATTCTGACTTCACACACCTCCATTCTATGACTTCAGACACCTCCATTCTGACTTCACACACCTCCATTCTGTGACTTCACACAACTCCATTCTATGATTTCACACACCTCCATTCTGTGACTTCACACACCTCCATTCTATGACTTCACACACCTCCATTCTGTGACTTCACACACCTCCATTCTATGACTTCACACACCTCCATTCTATGACTTCACACACCTACACTGTGACTTCACACACCTCCATTCTATGAGTTCACACACCTGCATTGTGAATTCAACCACCTCCATTCTATGACTTCACACACCTCCATTCTATGATTTCACAACCTAAATTCTGTGACTTCACACACCTCCATTCTGATTTCACACACCTCCATTCTATGACTTCACTCACCTCCATTCTATGACTTCACACACCTCCTTTCTGAGTTGACACACCCCCATTCTATGACTTCACACACCTCAAATCTGAATTCACACACCTCCATTCTATGACTTCACCCACCTCCATTCTATGACTGCACACACCTCCATTCTCCGACTTCACACCCCTCTAATTTGATTTCTCATACCTCCATTCTATGACTTCACAAACCTTCCTTCGGTGACTTCACAATACTCCATTCTATGACTTCACACATCTACATTCTATGACTTCACACACCTCAATTCTCACTCACACAACTCCATTCTGTGACTTCACAAAACTCCATTCTATGATTTCACATATCTCTATACTATGACTTCACACACCTCCATCTATGATTGCACACACCTCCATTCTGAGTTCACACACCTCCATTCTGTGACTTCACACTCCTCCATTCTGACTTCACACACCTCCATTGTATGACTTCACACACCTCCATTCATTGACTTCACACACCTCCATTCTATGACTTCACAAACTTCCATTGTGACGTCACACACCTCCATTCTATGAGTTCACACACCTCCATTCTATGACTTCACACACCTCCATTCTGACTTCACACACCTCTATTCTATGACTTCGAACACCTACATTCTGACTTCACACACCTCCATTCTATGACTTCACAGACCTCGAATCTGTGACTTCACTCACCTCCACTCTATGACTTCACACTTCTCCATTCTATGACTTCCCACTCCTAATTTCTATGACCTCACCCAACTCCATTCTATGACTTCACACCTCCATTCTGACTTCACACACCTCCATTCTATGACTTCACACACCTCCATTCTGACTTCACACACCTCCATTCTGCGAATTCACACACCTCCATTCTATGATTTCACACACCTCCATTCTGTGACTTCACACACCTCCATTCTATGACTTCACACACCTACATTCTGTGACTTCACACACCTCCATTCTATGACTTCACACACCTCCATTCTATGACTTCACACACCTACACTGTGACTTCACTCACCTCCATTCTATGAGTTCACACACCTGCATTGTGACTTCACCCACCTCCATTCTATGACTTCACACACCTCCATTCTGACCTCACACACCTCCATTCTGACTTCACACACCTAAATTCTGTGACTTCTCACACCTCCATTCTATGATTTCACAAACCTCCATTGTATGACTTCACTCACATCCATTCTATGACTTCACACACCTCCGTTCTGAGTTGACACACCTCCATTCTATGACTTCACACACCTCCAATCTGAATTCACACACCTGCATTCTATGACTTCACCCACCTCCATTCTATGACTACACACACCTCTATTCTACGACTTCACACCCTCTAATTTGATTTCTCATACCTCCATTCTATGACTTCACAAACCTCCCTTCGGTGACTTCACAATACTCCATTCTATGACTTCACACACCTCCATTATATGACTTCACAGACCTCGAATCTGTGACTTCACTCACCTCCACTCTATGACTTCACACTTCTCCATTGTATGACTTCCCACACCTAAGTTCTATGACTTCACCCACCTCCATTCTATGACTTCACACCTCCATTCTGACTTCACACACCTGCATTCTGTGACTTCACACACCTCCATTCTATGATTTCACACACCTCCATTCTGTGACCTCACACACCTCCATTCTATGACTTCAAACACCTCCATTCTGTGACGTCACACACCTCCATTCTGAGTTCACACACCTCCATTCTGTGACTTCTCACACCTGTATTCTCTGACTTCACACACCTCCAATCTGTGACTTTACACACTTCCATTCCATGACTTCACACACCTCCATTCTATGACTTCACACACCTCAATCCTGTGACTTCACACACCTCCATTCTATGACCTCACACACCCTCATTCTATGATTTCACACACCTCCATTCTATGACTTCACACATCCATTTTGATTTCACACACCTCCAATATATGTCTTCAAACACCTCAATTCTGTGACTTCACACACCTCCATTCTATGACTTCATACCGTCCATTCTGTGACTTCACACACCTCCATTCTTTGACTTCACACACTTCCATTCTATGACTTCACACACCTCCATTTTGTGACTTTACACACCTCCATTCTGGGTTCACACACCTCCATTCTGTGACTTCACACTCCTGCAATCTGTCACTTCCCACACCTCCATTCTGTGACTTCACACACCTCCATTCTATGACTTCACACATTCTATTGTGACTACACACACCTCCATTCTATGAGTTCACACACCCCCATTCTGACTTCACACACTTCCATTCTATGACTTCACACACCTCCATTTTGAATTCACACAGCTCAATTCTGTGACTTCACAAAATTCCATTCTGACTTCACACACCTCCATTTTATGAATTCACACACCTCCATTCTCTGACTTCACACACTTCCATTGTGACGTCACACACCTCCATTCTATGAGTTCACACACCTCCATTCTATGACTTCACACACCTCCATTCTGACTTCACAATCCTCTATTCTATGACTTCGCACACCTCCATTCTGACATCACACACCTCCAATCTATGACTTCACAGGCCTCGAATCTGTGACTTCACTCACCTCCACTCTATGACTTCACACTCCTCCATTCTATGACTTCCAACACCTCCTTTCTATGCCTTCACCCACGTTCATTCTATGACTTCACACCTCGATTCTAACTTCACACACTTCCATTCAGTGACTTCACACACCTCCATTCAATGACTTCACACACCTCCATTCTATGACTTCACACACCTTCATTCTTACTTCACAAACATCCATTCTATGACCTCACACACCTCCATCTATGATTTCACAAACCTCCATTCTGTGACTTCACACACCTCCATACTGAGTTCACAAAACTCCATTCGGTGACTTAACACACCTCCATTCTGACTTCACACACGTCCATTCTATGACTTCACACACTTCCATTCTATGACTTCACAAACCTCCATTCTGTGACTTCACACATCTCCATTCTGAGTTCACACACCTCCATTCTGTGACTTCACACACCTCCATTCTATGACTTCACACACCTACATTCTATGACTTCACACATCCATTTTGACTTCACACACCTCCTATATATGCCTTCAAACAGCTCAATTCTCTGACTTCACACACCTCCATTCTATGACTTTAAACCCGTCCATTCAGTGACTTCACACACCTCCATTCTATGACTTCATACACCTCCATTCTATGACTTCACCCACCTCCATTCTATGACTTCACACACCTCCATTCTCCGACTTCACACCCGTCTAATTTGATTTCTCATACCTCCATTCTATGACTTCACAAACGTCCCTTCGGTGACTTCACAATACTCCATTCTATGACTTCACACATCTACATTCTATGACTTCACACACCTCAATTCTGACTCACACAACTCCATTCTGTGACTTCACAAAACTCCATTCTATGATTTCACATATCTCCATACTATGACTTCACATACCTCCATCTATGATTGCACAAACCTCCATTCTGAGTTCACACACCTCCATTCTGTGACTTCACACACCTCCATTCTGACTTCCCACACCTCCATTGTATGACTTCACACACCTGCATTCTGACATCACACCTCCAATCTATGATTTCACAGACATCGAATCTGTGACTTCACTCACCTCCACTCTATGACTTCACACTCCTCCATTCTATGACTTCCCAAACCTCCTTTCTATGACTTCACCCACCTTCATTCTATGACTTCAGACACCTTCATTCTTACTTCAGAAACATCCATTCTATGACCTCACACACCTACATCTATGACATCACCAACCTCCATTCTGTGACTTCACACACCTCCATACTGAGTTCACAAAACTCCATTCGGTGACTTAACCCACCTCCATTGTGACTTCACACACGTCCATTCTATGTCTTCACACACTTCCATTCTATGACTTCACAAACCTCCATTCTGTGACTTCACACAACTCCATTCTGCGTTCACACACCTCCATTCTGTGACTTCACACACCTCCATTCTATGACTTCACACACCTCCATTCTATGACTTCACACATCCATTTTGACTTCCCACACCTCCAATATATGACTTCAAATAGCTCAATTCTCTGACTTCACACACCTCCATTCTATGACTTTAAACTCGTCCATGCAGTGACTTCACACACCTCCATTCTATGACTTCACCCACCTCCATTCTATGACTTCACACACCTCCATTCTCCGACTTTACACCCCTCTAATTTGATTTCTCATACCTCCATTCTATGACTTCACAAACCTCCCTTCGTTGACTTCACAATACTCCATTCTATGACTTCACACATCTACATTCTATGACTTCACACACCTCAATTCTGACTCACACAACTGCATTCTGTGACTTCACAAAACTCCATTCTATGATTTCACATATCTCCCTATTATGACTTCACACACCTCCATCTATGACTTCACACACCTCCATTATGAGTTCACACACCTCCATTCTGTGACTTCACACACCTCCATTCTGACTTCACACACCTCCATTGTATGACTTCACACACCTCCATTCTGTGACTTCACACGCCTCCATTCTACGACTTCACAAACTTCCATTTTGATGTCACACACCTCCATTCTATGACTTCACACACCTAATTTCTATGACTTCACCCACCTCCATTCTATGACTTCACACCTCCATTCTGACTTCACACACCTCCATTGTGTGACTTAACACACCTCCATTCTATGACTTCACAAACTTCCATTGTGACGTCACAGACCTCCATTCTATGTGTTCACACACCTCCATTCTATGACTTCACTCACCTCCATTCTATGACTTCAAACACCTCCTTTCTGAGTTGACACACCTCCATTCTATGACTTCACACACCTCCAATCTGAATTCACACACCTCCATTCTATGACTTCACCCACCTCCATTCTATGACTTCACACACCTCCATTCTCCGACTTCACACCCCTCTAATTTGATTTCTCATACCTCCATTCTATGACTTCACAAACCTCCCTTCGGTGACTTCACAATACTCCATTCTATGACTTCACACATCTACATTCTATGACTTCACACACCTCAATTCTGACTCACACAACTCCATTCTGTGACTTCACAAAACTCCATTCTATGATTTCACATATCTCCATACTATGACTTCACATACCTCCATTTATGATTGCACACACCTCCATTCTGAGTTCACACACCTCCGTTCTGTGACTTCACACACCTCCATTCTGACTTCACGAACCTCCATTTTATGACTTCACACACCTCCATTCTGTGACTTAACACACCTCCTTTCTATAACTTCACAAACTTATATTGTGACGTCACACACCTCCATTCTATGAGTTAACACACCTCCATTCTATGACTTCACACACCTCCATTCTGACTTCACACACCTCTATTCTATGACTTCGATCACCTATATTCGGACTTCACACACCTCCATTCTATGACTTCACAGACTTCGAATCTGTGACTTCACTCACCTCCATTCTGTGACTTCACACTTCTCCATTCTATGACTTCGCAGACCTAATTTCTATGACTTCACCCACCTCCATTCTATGACTTCACACCTCCATTCTGACTTCACCCACCTCCATTCTATGACTTCACACATCTCCATTCTGACTTCACACACCTCCTTTCTGTGAATTCACACACCTCCATTCTATGATTTCACACACCTCCATTCTGTGACTTCACACACCTCCATTCTATGACTTCACACACCTCCATTCTGTGACTTCACACACCTCCATTCTATGACTTCACACACCTCCATTCTATGACTTCACACACCTACACTGTGACTTCACACACCTCCATTCTATGAGTTCACACACCTGCATTGTGACTTCACCCACCTCCATTCTATGACTTCACACACCTCCATTCTGACCTCACACACCTCCATTCTGACTTCACACACCTAAATTCTGTGACTTCACACACCTCCATGATATGATTTCACAAACCTCCATTGTATGACTTCACTCACCTCCATTCTATGACTTCACACACCTCCTTTCTGAGTTGACACACCTCCATTCTATGACTTCACACACCTCCAATCTGAATTCACACACCTCCATTCTATGACTTCACCCACCTCCATTCTGTGACTTCACACACCTCCATTCTACGACTTCACACCCCTCAATTTTGATTTCTCATACCTCCATTCTTGACTTCCCAAACCTCCTTTCTATGACTTCACCCACCTTCATTCTATGACTTCAGACACCTTCATTCTTACTTCAGAAACATCCATTCTATGACCTCACACACCTACATCTATGACATCACCAACCTCCATTCTGTGACTTCACACACCTCCATACTGAGTTCACAAAACTCCATTCGGTGACTTAACCCACCTCCATTGTGACTTCACACACGTCCATTCTATGACTTCACACACTTCCATTCTATGACTTCACAAACCTCCATTCTGTGACTTCACACACCTCCATTCTGCGTTCACACACCTCCATTCTGTGACTTCACACACCTCCATTCTATGACTTCACACACCTACATTCTATGACTTCACACATCCATTTTGACTTCACACACCTCCAATATATGACTTCAAACAGCTCAATTCTCTGATTTCACACACCTCCATTCTGTGACTTCACACACCTCCATTCTATGACTTCACACACCTCCAGTCTCCGACTTCACACCCCTCTAATTTGATTTCTCATACCTCCATTCTATGACTTCACAAACCTCCCTTCGTTGACTTCACAATACTCCATTCTATGACTTCACACATCTACATTCTATGACTTCACACACCTAATTTCCAGGACTTCACCCACCTCCATTCTATGACTTCACACCTCCATTCTGACCTCACACACCTCCATTGTGTGACTTCACACACCTCCATTCTATGACTTCACAAACTTCCATTGTGACGTCACAGACCTCCATTCTATGTGTTCACACACCTCCATTCTATGACTTCACTCACCTCCATTCTATGACTTCAAACACCTCCTTTCTGAGTTGAAACACCTCCATTCTATGACTTCACACACATCCAATCTGAATTCACACACCTCCATTCTATGACTTCACCCACCTCAATTTATGACTTCACACACCTCCATTCTCCGACTTCACACCCCTCTAATTTGAATTCACACACCTCCATTCTATGACTTCACACACCTCCATTCTGTGACTTCACACACCTCCATTCTGACTTCACACACCTCCATTGTATGACTTCACACACCTCCATTCTGTGACTTCACACACCTCCTTTCTATGACTTCACAAACTTCCATTGTGACATCACTCACCTACATTCTATGAGTTAACACACCTCCATTCTATGACTTCACACACCTCCATTCTGACTTCACACACCTCTATTCTATGACTTCAAACACCTACATTCTGACTTCACACACCTCCATTCTATGAATTCACAGACCTCGAACCTGTGACTTCACTCACCTCCACTCTATCACTTCACACTACTCCATTCTATGACTTCCCACACCTAATTTCTATGACTTCACCCACCTCCATTCTATGACTTCACACCTCCATTCTGACTTCATCCACCTCCATTCTATGACTTCACACATCTCCATTCTGACTTCACACACCTCCATTCTGTGAATTCACACACCTCCATTCTATGATTTCACACACCTCCATTCTGTGACTTCACACACCTCCATTCTATGACTTCACACACCTACACTCTGTCTTCACACACCTCCATTCTATGAGTTCACACACCTGCATTGTGACTTCACCCACCTCCATTCTATGACTTCACACACCTCCATTCTGACCTCACACACCTCCATTCCGACTTCACACACCTAAATTCTGTGACTTCACACACCTCCATTCTATGATTTCACACAAATCCATTCTATGACTTCACTCACCTCCATTCTATGACTTCACACACCTCCTTTCTGAGTTGACACACCTCCATTCTATGACTTCACACACCTCCAATCTGAATTCACACACCTCCATTCTATGACTTCACCCACCTCCATTCTGTGACTTCACACACCTCCATTCTACGACTTCACACCCCTCTAATTTGATTTCTCATACCTCCGTTCTATGACTTCACAAACCTCCCTTCGGTGACTTCAAAATATTCCATTCTATGACTTCACACACCTCCATTCTATGACTTCACACACCTCCATTCTGTGACGTCACACACCTCCATTCTGAGTTCACACACCTCCATTCTGTGACTTCTCACACCTGGATTCTGTGACTTCACACACCTCCAATCTGTGAGTTCACACACTTCCATTCTATGACTTCACACACCTCCATTCTATGACTTCACACACCTCCATTCTCTGACTTCACACACCTCCAATCTATGACCTCACACACCCTCATTCTATGATTTCACACACCTCCATTCTATGACTTCACACATCCATTTTTACTTCACACACCTCCAATATATGTCTTCAAACACCTCAATTCTGTGACTTCACATTCCTCCATTCTATGACTTCATACCGTCCATTCTGTGACTTCACACACCTCCATTCTATGACTTCATACCGTCCATTCTGTGACTTCACACACCTCCATTCTATGACTTCACAAACTTCCATTCTATGACTTCACACACCTCCATTTTGTGACTTTACACACCTCCATTCTGGGTTCACACACCTCAATTCTGTGACTTCACACTCCTGCAATCTGTGACTTCCCACACCTCCATTCTGTGACTTCACACACCTCCATTCTATGACTTCACACACCTTCATTCTTACTTCACAAACACCCATTCTATGAGTTCACACACCTCCATTCTATGACTTCACACACCTCCATTCCGTGACTTCACACACCTCCATTCTGTGACTACACACACCTCCATTGTGACTACACACACCTCCATTCTATGAGTTCACACACCCCCATTCTGACTTCACACACCTCCATTCTATGACTTCACACACATCCATTTTGAATTCACACAGCTCAATTCTGTGACTTCACACACTTCCATTGTGACGTCACACACCTGCATTCTATGAGTTCACACACCTCCATTCTATGACTTCACACACCTCCATTCTGACTTCACAAACCTCTATTCTATGACTTCGCACACCTCCATTCTGACATCACACACCTCCAATCTATGACTTCACAGGCCTCGAATCTGTGACTTCTCTCACCTCCACTCTATGACTTCACACTCCTCCATTCTATGACTTCCCACACCTCCTTTCTATGCCTTCACCCACGTTCATTCTATGACTTCACACCTCGCGTCTGACTACACACACTTCCATTCAGTGACTTCACACACCTCCATTCAATGAGTTCACACACCTCCATTCTATGACTTCACACACATTCATTCTTACTTCAGAAACATCCATTTTATGACCTCACACACCTCCTTCTATGACTTCATAAACCTCCATTCTGTGACTTCACACACCTCCATACTGAGTTCACAAAACTCCATTCGGTGACTTAACACACCTCCATTCTGACTTCACACACGTTCATTCTATGACTTCACACACTTTCATTCTATGACTTCACACACCTCCATTCTATGACTTCACACACCTACATTCTATGACTTCACACATCCATTTTGACTTCACACACCTCCAATATATGACTTCAAACAGCTCAATTCTCTGACTTCACACACCTCCATTCTATAACTTTAAACCCGTCCATTCAGTGACTTCACACACCTCCATTCTATGACTTCATACACCTCCATTCTATGACTTCACCCACCTCCATTCTATGACTTCACACACCTCCATTCTCCGACTTCACACCCCTCTAATTTGATTTCTCATACCTCCATTCTTTGACTTCAAAAACGTCCCTTCGGTGACTTCACAATACTCCATTCTATGATTTCACATATCTCCATATTATGACTTTCACACCTCCATCTATGACTTCGCACACCTCTATTCTGAGTTCACACACCTCCATTCTGTGACTTCACACACCTCCATTGTATGACTTCTCACACCTCCATTCTGTGACTTCACACACCTCCATTCTATCACTTAACAAACTTCCATTGTGACGTCACACACCTCCATTCTCTGAGTTCACACACCTCCATTCTATGACTTCACACACGTAATTTCTATGACTTCACCCATCTCCATTCTATGACTTCACACCTCCATTCTGACTTCACACACCTCAATTCTGTGACTTCACACACCTCCATTCTATGACTTCACAAACTACCATTGTGACGTCACACACCTCCATTCTATGAGTTCACACACATCCATTCTATGACTTCACTCACCTCCATTCTATGACTTCACACACCTCCAATCTGAATTCACACACCTCCATTCTATTACTTCACCCACCTCCATTCTATGACTTCACACACCTCCATTCTGACTTCACACACCTCTATTCTACGACTTCGTACACCTACATTCTGACTTCACACACCTCCATTCTATGACTTCACAGACCTCGAATCTGTGACTTCACTCACCTCCACTCTTTGACTTCACACTTCTCCATTCTATGACTTCCCACACCTAATTTCTATGACTTCTCCCACCTCCATTCTATGACTTCACATCTCCATTCTGACTTCACACACCTCCATTCTATGACTTCACACACCTCCATTCTGACTTCACACACCTCCATTCTGTGACTTCACACACCTCCATTCTATGATTTCACACACCTCCATTCTGTGACTTCACACACCTCCATTCTGACTTCACACACCTCCATTCTGTGACTTCACACACCTCCATTGTATGATTTCACACACCTCCATTCTGTGACTTCACACACCTCCATTCTATGACTTCACAAACCTCCATTCTATGCCTTCACACACCTCCATTCTATGACTTCACAAACCTCCATTCCATGCCTTCACACACCTTTATTCTATGACTTCACACACCTCCATTCTATGACTTCACACACCTCCATTCTATGAGTTCACACCTCAATTCTGACTTCACACACCTCCATTCTATGACTTCACACAGCTCCATTCTGACTTCACACACCTCCATTCTATGACTTTGCACACCTCTATTCTGACTTCACACACCTCCATTCTGTGACTTCACAAACCTCCTTTCTATGACTTCACCCAACTCCACTCTATGAATGCACACATCTCCACTCTGTGTCTTTACACACCTCCATTCTGCGAATTCATACCCCTCCATTCTGAGATTTCACACACCTCCATTCTATGACTTCACACACTTCCATTCTATGACTTCACAAACCTCGAATGTGACTTCACACACGTCCATTCTGTGACTTCACACATCTCCATTCTATATCATCACAGACCTCCATTCTATGACTTCACACACTACCATTCTATGACTTCACACAGCTCCAGTCTATTTCTTCACAAACCTCCATTCTATGACTTCACACACCTGCACTCTGACTTCACACACCTCCATTCTATGACTTCATACACCTCCCTTCTATGACTTCATATACCAACATTCTATGACTTCAAACACCTCCATTCTATGACTTCAGAGACCTCGAATCTGTGACTTCACTCACCTCCACTCTATGACTTCACACTTCTCCGTTCTATGACTTCCCACACCTAATTTCTATGACTTCACCCACCTCCATTCTATGACTTCACACCTCCATTCTGACCTCACACACCTCCATTCTATGACTTCACACACCTCCATTTTGCCTTCACACACCTACATTCTGTGACCTCACACACCTCCATTTGTGACTTCACACACCACCATTTTGACTTCACACACCTCCAATCTCTGAATTCACACACCTCCATTCTATGACTTCACACACCTCCATTCTATGACTTCACACACCTACATTGTGACTTCACACACATCCATTCTATGAGTTCACACACCTGCATTGTGACTTCACACACCTCCATTCTATGACTTCACACATCTCCGTTCTGAACTCACACACCTCCATACTGACTTCACACACCTAAATTCTGTGACTTCACACACCTCCATTCTATGACTTCACACACCTCCATTCTATGACTTCACAGACCTACTTTATGAGTTGACACACCTCCATTCTATGACTTCACACACCTCCAATCTGAATTCACACACCTCCATTCTGTGACTTCACACACCTCCATTCCATGAGTTTACACACTTCCATTTTGACTTCACACACCTCCATTCTAAGACTTCAAACAGCTCCATTGTGACTTCACACACCTCAATTATATGACTGTACACACCTCTATTCTGACTTCACACACCTCCATTCTATGACTTCACAAACCTCCCTTCTAGGACTTCACACACCTCCACTCTGTGACTTCACACATCTCCAACATGTGACTTTACACACCCCATTCTGCGAATTCACACACCTCCATTCTGTGATTTCACACACCTCCATTCTATGACTTCACACACCTCCATTCTGTGACTTCACACACCTCCATTGTGACTTCACACACCTCCATTCTGTGACTTCACACACCTCACTTCCGTGACTTCACACACCTCCACTGTATGACTTCACACACCTACATTCTATGACATCACACACCTCCATTCTATGACTTCACACACTTCCATTCTATGACTTCACACACCTCCATTCTATGACTTCACGCACCTCCATTCTATGACTTCACAAATCTCCATTCTGACTTTACACTCCTCCATTCTATGACATCACACATCTCCTTTCTGTAACTTCACACACTTCCAATGATTGACTTCACAAACCTCCATTCAATGACTTCACACACCTCCATTCTATGAGTTAACACACCTCCATTCTTTGACTTCACACACCTCCATTTTGACTTCACACACCACCATTTTGACTTCACACACCTCCATTCTGTGACTTCACACACCTCCATTCTGTGACTTCACACACCTCCATTTTGACTTCACACACGTCCATTCTGTGATATCACACACCTCCATTCTGTGACTTCACACACCACCATTGTTTGACATCACACACCTCCATTCTTTGACTTCGCACACCTCCATCCACGACTTCACACATGTCCATTCTATGAGTTCACACACATCCATTCTATGAGTTCCCACACCACAATTTTGTCTTCACACACCTCCATTCTATGACTTCACACACCTTAATTCTTAATTCAGAAACATCCATTCAAGACTTCACACACCTCCATTCTATGACTTCGCAAACCTCAATTCTGTTGCTTCACGCACCTCCATTCTGAGTTCACACAACTCCATTTGGTCACTTCACACACCTCCAATCTGACTTCACACACCTCCATTCTATGACTTCACACACTTCCATTCTATTACCTCACACACTTCCATTCAGTGACTTCACACACCTCCTTTCTGAGTTCACACACCTCCATTTTTTGACTTCACACACCTCCAATATATGACTTCAAACACCTCAATTCTCTGACTTCACACACCTTCAATCTATGACTTCATACCCGTCCATTCTATGACTTCACCCACCTCCATTCTATGAGTTCACACACCTACATTCTCCGACTTCACACCCTTCCAATTTGACATCACATACCTCAATTCTATGACTTCACAAACCTCCCTTTGGTGACCTCACAATCCTCCATTCTATGACTTCACACATCTGCATTCCATGACTTCACACACCTCAATTCTGACTCACACAGCTCCATTCTGTGACTTCTCAAAACTCCATTCTATGATTTCACACATGTCCATACTATGACTTCACACACCTCCATCTATGACTTCACACACCTCCATTCTGAGTTCACACACCTCCATTCTGTGACTTCACACACCTCCATTCTGACTTCACACTTCCATTGTATGACTTCACACACTTCCATTCTGTGACTTCACACACCTCCATTCTATGACTTCACCCACCTTCATTCTTAATTCAGAAACATCCATTTTATGACTTCCCACAACTCCATTTGTGACTTCGCAAACCTTCATTCTGTGACTTCACACACCTCCATTCTGAGTTCACACACCTCCATTCGGTGACTTCACACACCTCCATTCTGACTTCACACACCTCCATTCTGTGACTTCACAAACCTCCTTTCTATGACTTCACACACCTCCACTCTGTGAATGCACACATCTCCACTCTGTGTCTTTACACACCTCCATTCTGCGAATTCATACCCCTCCATTCTGTGATTTCACACACCTCCCTTCTATGACTTCACACACCTCCATTCTATGACTTCACAAACCTCCATTTTGACGTCACACACGTCCATTCTGTGCCTTCACACACCTCCCTTACGTGACTTCACACACCTCCATTCTATGACTTCACACACCTCCATTCTATGACATCACACACCTCAATTCTATGACTTCACACACTTCCATTCTATGACTTCACACACCTCCATTCTATGACTTCACAAACCTCCATTCTATGACTTCACACACCTGCACTCTGACTTCACACACCTCCATTCTATGACTTCATACACCTCCCTTCTAGGACTTCATACACCTCCATTCTATGACTTCACACATCTCCTTTTTGTAACTTCCCACACTTCCAATGTTTGACTTCACAAACCTCCATTCCATGATTTCACACACCTCCATTCTATGAGTTCACACACCTCCATTCTTTGACTTCACACACCTCCATTTTGACTTCACACACCTACATTCTGTGACTTCACACACCTCCATTCTTTGACTTCACACACCTCCATTTTGATTTCACACACCTACATTCTGTGACTTCACACACCTCCATTTGTGACTTCACACACCAACATTTTGACTTCACACACCTCCATTCTGTGACTTCACACACCTCCATTCTGTGACTTCACACACCACTATTGTTTGACTTCACACACCTCCATTCTTTGACTTCACACACCTCCATTCTGACTTCATACACCTCCATTCTCTGACTTCACACACCTCCATTCTGTGACGTCACACACCTCAATTCTGTGACTTCACACACCTTCATTCTTACTTCACAAACATACATTCTATGACTTCTCACACCTCCATACTATGACTTCACACACCTCCATTGTTTGACTTCACACACCTCCATTCTGTGTTCACACACCTCAATTCTGTGACTTCACACACCTCCATTTTGACTTCACACACCTCCATTCTATGAATTCACACACCTCCCTTCTATGACTTCGCACACCTCCATTCTTTGACTTCACACACCTAAATTCTGAGTTGACACACCTCCATTCTGTTACTTCCCACACCTCCATTCTGTGACTTCACACACCTACGTTCTATGACTTCACACACCTCCCTTCTATGACTTCACACACCTCCATTCTGTGACTTCACACACCTCCATTCTATGACTTCACACACTTCCATTGTGACGTCAAACACCTCCATTCTATGAGTTCACACATCTCCATTCTGACTTCACACACCTCCATTCTATGACTTCACACACCTCTTTTTATGACTTCACCCACCTCCAATCTATGACTACACACCTCCATTCTGACTTCACACACCTGCATTCTGTGACTTCACACACCTCCATTCTATTAGTTCACACACCTCCATTCTGAGACTTCACACACCTTCATTCTTACTTCAGAAACATCCATTATATAACTTCACAAACCTCCATTCTGTGACTTCACACACCTCCATTCTGAGTTCACACAGCTCCATTCGGTGACTTCACACACCTCCATTCTGTGCCTTCACACACCTCCATTCTATGACTTCACACACTTCCATTCTATGACTTCACACACCTCCATTCTGTGACGTCAAACACCTCCATTCTAAGTTCACACACCTCCAATCTGTGACTTCACACACCTCCATTCTGTGACTTCACACACCTCCATTCTATGAATTCACACACATCCATTCTATGACTTCACACACCTCCATTCTGTGACTTTACACACCTCCATTCTGAGTTCACACACCTCCATTCTTTGACTTCACACACCTCCATTCTGTTACTTCCCACACCTCCATTCTGTGACTTCACACACCTCCGTTCTATGACTTCACACACCTCCCTTCTGTGACTTCACACACCTCCATTCTGTGACTTCACACACCTCCATTCTAAGACTTCACACACCTCCATTCTATGACTTCATACACCTCCAATATATGACTACAAACACCTGAATACTGTGACTTCACACACCTCCACTCTATGACTTCATACCTGTCAATTCTGTGACTTCACACACCTCAGTTCTCTGACTTCACACACGTCCATTCTATGACTTCACCCACCTCCATTCTATGACTTCACACACCTCCAATTTTACTTTACATGCCTCCATTCTATGACTTCACAAACCTCCATTCTCTGACTTCACACACATCCATTCTGTGATTTCACAAACCTCCATTCTATGATTTCACACACCTCCATTTTATGACGTCACACACCTCCATTTTGACTTCACTCATCTCCATTATGTGACTTCACACTCCTCCCTTCGGTTACTTCACACACCTCCATTCTATGAGTTCACACATCTACATTCTATGACTTCACACACCTCCATTCTATGACTTCACACACTTCCATTCTATGATTTCACATACCTCCATGCTATCATTTCACACACCTCCATTCTGTGACTTCACACACCTCCATTCTGAGTTCACATACCTCCATTCTGTGACTCAACACACCTCCATTCTGACTTCACACACCTCCATTTTGACTTCACACACCTCATTTCTTGACTTCACACACCTCCATGCTGACTTCACACACCTCCATTCTATGACTTCACACAGCTCTATTCTATGACTTCACACACCTCCATGCTGAGTTCACACACCTCCATTCTGTGACTTCACACACCTCCATTCTGACTTTACACATCTCCATTGTATGACTTCACACACCCCCATTCTGTGACTTCACACACCTCCATTCTATGACTTCACACCTTCATTGTTACTTCAGAAACATCCATTCTATGACTTCGCCCACCTCCATTCTGTGACTTCACACACCTCCATTCAGTGACTTCACATACCTCAATTCTGTGACTTCACACACCTCCATTTTGATATAACACACCTCCATTCTATGACTTCACACACCTCCATTCTATGACTTTACACACCTACATTGTCACTTCACACACCTCCATTCTATGAGTTCACACACCTCCATTCTATGACTTCACTCACCTCCATTCTGTGACTTCACACACCACTATTGTTTGACTTTACACACCTCCATTCTTTGACTTTAGAAACCTCCATTCCACGACTTCACACACCTCCATTCTGTGACTTCACACACCTCCATTCTATGAGTTCACACACCTCCAATTTGACTTCACACACCTCCATTCTATGACTTCACACACCTTCATTCTTACTTTACAAACATCCACTCTATATCTTCACACACCTCCATTCTATGACTTTACACACCTCCATTCTGTGACTTCACACACCTCCATTCTATGACTTCACACCTCCATTCTATGACTTCACACACCTCCATTCTATGACTTGACACACCTACATTGTCACTTCACACACCTCCATTCTATGAGTTCACATACCTCCATTCTATGACTTCACTCACCTCCATTCTGTGACTTCACACACCACTATTGTTTGACTTCACACACCTCCATTCTTTGACTTCACACACCTCCATTCCACGACTTCACACACATCCATTCTATGAGTTCACAAACCACAATTTTGTCTTCACACACCTCCATTCTATGACTTCACCCACCTTCATTCTTAATTCAGAAACATCCATTTTATGACTTCCCACAACTCCATTTGTGACTTCGCAAACCTTCATTCTGTGACTTCACACACCTCCATTCTGAGTTCACACACCTCCATTCGGTGACTTCAAACACCTCCATTCTGA
This sequence comes from Megascapheus bottae, assembly GCA_024803745.1. Classification (NCBI taxonomy): domain Eukaryota; kingdom Metazoa; phylum Chordata; class Mammalia; order Rodentia; family Geomyidae; genus Megascapheus; species Megascapheus bottae. Next base: position 340,331 of record JANJXV010000347.1, on the reverse strand, counting down.
CTTCACACACCTCCATTCTGTGACTTCACAAACCTCTTTCTATGACTTCACACACCTCCACTCTGTGAATGCACACATCTCCACTCTGTGTCTTTACACACCTCCATTCTGCGAATTCATACCCCTCCATTCTGTGATTTCACACACCTCCCTTCTATGACTTCACACACCTCCATTCTATGACTTCACAAACCTCCATTTTGACGTCACACACGTCCATTCTGTGCCTTCACACACCTCCCTTACGTGACTTCACACACCTCCATTCTATGACTTCACACACCTCCATTCTATGACATCACACACCTCAATTCTATGACTTCACACACTTCCATTCTATGACTTCACACACCTCCAGTCTATGACTTCACAAACCTCCATTCTATGACTTCACACACCTGCACTCTGACTTCACACACCTCCATTCTATGACTTCATACACCTCCCTTCTAGGACTTCATACACCAACATTCTATGCCTTCACACACCTCCATTCTGTGACTTCACAAATCTCCATTCTGACTTCACACTCCTCCATTCTATGACATCACACACCTCCATTCTATGACTTCACACATCTCCTTTTTGTAACTTCCCACACATCCAATGTTTGACTTCACAAACCTCCATTCCATGATTTCACACACCTCCATTCTATGAGTTCACACACCTCCATTCTTTGACTTCACACACCTCCATTTTCACTTCACACACCTACATTCTGTGACTTCACACACCTCCATTTGTGACTTCACACACCACCATTTTGACTTCACACACCTCCATTCTGTGACTTCACACACCTCCATTCTTTGACTTCACACACCTCTATTTTGACTTCACACACTTCCATTCTGTGACTTCACACACCTCCATTCTGTGACTTCACACACCACTATTGTTTGACTTCACACACCTCCATTCTGTGACTTCACACACCTCCATTCTGACTTCATACACCTCCATTCTCTGACTTCACACACCTCCATTCTGTGACGTCACACACCTCAATTCTGTGACTTCACACACCTTCATTCTTACTTCACAAACATACATTCTATGACTTCTCACACCTCCATACTATGACTTCACACAGCTCCATTCTTTGACTTCACACACCTCCATTCTGTGTTCACACACCTCAATTCTGTGACTTCACACACCTCCATTTTGACTTCACACACCTCCATTCTATGACTTCACACACCTAAATTCTGAGTTGACACACCTCCATTCTGTTACTTCCCACACCTCCATTCTGTGACTTCACACACCTACGTTGTATGATTTCACACACCTCCCTTCTATGACTTCACACACCTCCATTCTGTGACTTCACACACCTCCAGTCTATGACTTCACACACTTCCATTGTGACGTCACACACCTCCATTCTATGAGTTCACACATCTCCATTCTGTCTTCACACACCTCCATTCTATGACTTCACACACCTCCATTCTGAATTCACACAGCTCCATTCTGTGACTTCACAAAACTCCATTCTATGATTTCACACACCTCCATACTATGACTTCACACAACTCCATCTATGACTTCACACACCTCAATTCTGACTTCACACACTTCTATTCTATGACTTCGCACACTCCATTTTTACATCACACACCTCCATTCTGTGACTTCACAGACTTCGAATCTGTGACTTCACTGACTTGTACACTATGACTTCACACTCCTCCATTCTATGATTGCCCACACCTCTTTTTATGACTTCACCCACCTCCAATCTATGACTACACACCTCCATTCTGACTTCACACACCTGCATTCTGTGACTTCACACACCTCCATTCTATTAGTTCACACACTTCCATTCTGAGACTTCACACACCTTCATTCTTACTTCAGAAACATCCATTATATAACTTCACAAACCTTCATTCTGTGACTTCACACACCTCCATTCTGAGTTCACACAGCTCCATTCGGTGACTTCACACACCTCCTTTCTGTGCCTTCACACACCTCCATTCTATGACTTCACACACTTCCATTCTATGACTTCACACACCTCCATTCTGTGACGTCAAACACCTCCATTCTAAGTTCACACACCTCCAATCTGTGACTTCACACACCTCCATTCTGTGACTTCACACACCTCCATTCTATGAATTCACACACATCCATTCTATGACTTCACACACCTCCATTCTGTGACTTTACACACCTCCATTCTGAGTTCACACACCTCCATTCTTTGACTTCACACACCTCCATTCTGTTACTTCCCACACCTCCATTCTGTGACTTCACACACCTCCGTTCTATGACTTCACACACCTCCCTTCTGTGACTTCACACACCTCCATTCTGTGACTTCACACACCTCCATTCTAAGACTTCACACACCTCCATTCTATGACTTCATACACCTCCAATATATGACTACAAACACCTGAATACTGTGACTTCACACACCTCCACTCTATGACTTCATACCTGTCAATTCTGTGACTTCACACACCTCAGTTCTCTGACTTCACACACGTCCATTCTATGACTTCACCCACCTCCATTCTATGACTTCACACACCTCCAATTTTACTTTACATGCCTCCATTCTATGACTTCACAAACCTCCATTCTCTGACTTCACACACATCCATTCTGTGATTTCACAAACCTCCATTCTATGATTTCACACACCTCCATTTTATGACGTCACACACCTCCATTTTGACTTCACTCATCTCCATTATGTGACTTCACACTCCTCCCTTCGGTGACTTCACACACCTCCATTCTATGAGTTCACACATCTACATTCTATGACTTCACACACCTCCATTCTATGACTTCACACACTTCCATTCTATGATTTCACATACCTCCATGCTATCATTTCACACACCTCCATTCTGTGACTTCACACACCTCCATTCTGAGTTCACATACCTCCATTCTGTGACTCAACACACCTCCATTCTGACTTCACACACCTCCATTTTGACTTCACACACCTCATTTCTTGACTTCACACACCTCCATGCTGACTTCACACACCTCCATTCTATGACTTCACACAGCTCTATTCTATGACTTCACACACCTCCATGCTGAGTTCACACTCCTCCATTCTGTGACTTCACACACCTCCATTCTGACTTTACACATCTCCATTGTATGACTTCACACACCCCCATTCTGTGACTTCACACACCTCCATTCTATGACTTCACACACCTTCATTGTTACTTCAGAAACATCCATTCTATGACTTCGCCCACCGCCATTCTGTGACTTCACACAACTCCATTCTGTGACTTCACACACCTCAATTCTGTGACTTCACACACCTCCATTTTGATATAACACACCTCCATTCTATGACTTCACACACCTCCATTCTATGACTTTACACACCTACATTGTCATTTCACACACCTCCATTCTATGAGTTCACACACCTCCATTCTATGACTTCACTCACCTCCATTCTGTGACTTCACACACCACTATTGTTTGACTTTACACACCTCCATTCTTTGACTTCACAAACCTCCATTCCACGACTTCACACACCTCCATTCTGTGACTTCACACACCTCCATTCTATGAGTTCACACACCTCCAATTTGACTTCACACACCTCCATTCTATGACTTCACACACCTTCATTCTTACTTTACAAACATCCACTCTATATCTTCACACACCTCCATTCTATGACTTTACACACCTCCATTCTGTGACTTCACATACCTCCATTCTATGACTTCACACACCTCAATTCTGTGACTTCACACACTTCCAATCTATGACTTCACACACTTCCATTGTGACGTCACACACCTCCATTCTATGAGTTCACACACCTCCATTCTGACTTCACACACCTCCATTCTATGACTTCACACACCTCCATTCTGACTTCACACACCTCCATTCTATGACTTCACACGCCTCCATTCTGTGACTTCATACACCTCCATTCTATGACTTCACACACCTCCATTCTCCGACTTCACACCCCTCTAATTTGATTTCTCATACCTCCAATCTATGACTTCACAAACCTCCCTTCGGTGACTTCACAATACTCCATTCTATGACTTCACACATCTACATTCTATGACTTCACACACCTCAATTCTGACTCACACAACTCCATTCTGTGACTTCACAAAACTCCATTCTATGATTTCACATATCTCCATACTATGACTTCACATACCTCCATCTATGACTTCACACAACTCCATTCTGAGTTCACACACCTCCATTGTATGACTTCACACACCTCCATTCTGTGACTTCACACACCTCCATTCTATTACTTCACAAACTTCCATTGTGACGTCACACACCTCCATTCTATGAGTTCACACACCCCCATTCTATGACTTCACACCTCCATTCTGACTTCACACACCTCAATTCTGTGACTTCACACACCTCCATTCTACGACTTCACAAACTACCATTGTGACGTCACACACCTCAATTCTATGAGTTCACACACCTCCATTCTATGACTTCACTCACCTCCATTCTATGACTTCACACACCTCCTTTCTGAGTGGACACACCTCCATTCTATGACTTCACACACCTCCAATCTGAATTCACACACCTCCATTCTATGACTTCACCCACCTCCATTCTATGACTTCACACACCTCCATTCTCCGACTTCACACCCCTCTAATTTGATTTCTCATACCTCCATTCTATGACTTCACAAACCTCCCTTCGGTGACTTCACAATACTCCATTCTATGACTTCACACATCTACATTCTATGACTTCACACACCTCAACTCTGACTCACACAACTCCATTCTGTGACTTCACACACCTCCATTCTATGACTTCACAAACTTCCATTGTGACGTCACACAGCTCCATTCTATGCGTTCACACACCTCCATTCTATGACATCACACACCTCCATTCTGACTTCACACACCTCTATTCTACGACTTCGTACACCTACATTCTGACTTCACAGACCTCCATTCTGTGACTTCACAGACCTCGAATCTGTGACTTCACTCACCTCCAATCTATGACTTCACACTTCTCCATTCTATGACTTCCCACACCTAATTTCTATGACTTCACCCACCTCCATTCTATGACTTCACACACCTCTCTTCTGACCTCACACACCTACATTCTGTGACTTCACACAGCTCCATTCTATTATTTCACACACCTCCATTCTGTGACTTCACACACCTCCATTCTATGACTTCACACACCTCCATTCTGTGACTTCACACACCTCCATTCTATGACTTCACACACCTCCATCCTATGACTTCACACACCTACATAGTGACTTCACACACCTCCATTCTATGAGTTCACACACCTGCATTTTGACTTCACACACCTCCATTCTATGACTTCAAACACCTCCATTCTGACCTCACAAACCTCCATTCTGACTTCACACACCTAAATTCTGTGACTTCACACACCTCCATTCTATGATTTCACACACCTCCATTCTGTGACTTCACTCACCTCCAATCTGAATTCACACACCTCCATTCTATGACTTCACCCACCTCCATTCTATGACTTCACACACCTCCATTCTCCGACTTCACACCCGTCTAATTTGATTTCTCATACCTCCATTCTATGACTTCACAAACCTCCCTTCGGTGACTTCACAATACTCCATTCTATCACTTCACACATCTACATTCTATGACTTCACACACCTCAATTCTGACTCACACAACTCCATTCTGTGACTTCACAAAACTCCATTCTATGATTTCACATATCTCCATACTATGACTTCACACACGTCCATCTATGACTCACACACCTCCATTCTCAGTTCACACACCTCCATTCTGTGACTTCACACACCTCCATTCTGACTTCACACACCTCCATTGTATGACTTCACACACCTCTATTCTGTGACTTCGCACACCTCCATTCTATGACTTCACAAACTTCCATTGTGACGTCACACACCTCCATTCTATGAGTTCACACACCTCCATTCTATGACTTCACACACCTCCATTCTGACTTCACACACCTCTATTCTATGACTTCGAACACCTACATTCTGACTTCACACACCTCCATTCTATGACTTCACAGAACTCGAATCTGTGACTTCACTCACCTCCACTCTATGACTTCACACTTCTCCCTTCTATGACTTCCCACACCTAATTTCTATGACTTCACCCACCTCCATTCTGACTTCACACCTCCATTCTGACTTCACAGACCTCCATTCTATGACTTCACACACCTCCATTCTGACTTCACACACCTCCAGTCTATGACTTCACACACCTCCATTCTATGACTTCACACACCTACATTGTGAATTCACACAACTCCTTTTTATGAGTTCACACACCTGCATTATGACTTCACACACCTCCATTCTATGACTTCACACAGCTCCATCCTGACCTCACACACCTCCATTCTGACTTCACACACCTAAATTCTGTGACTTCACACACCTCCATTCTATAATTTCACACACCTCCATTCTATGACTTCACTCACCTCCATTCTATGACTTCACACACCTCCTTTCTGAGTTGACACACCTCCATTCTATGACTTCACACACCTCCAATCTGAATTCACACACCTCCATTTTATGACTTCACCCACCTCCATTCTGTGACTTCACACACCTCCATTCTACGACTTCACACCCCTCTAATTTGATTTCTCATACCTCCATTCTATGACTTCCCAAACCTCCTTTCTATGACTTCACCCACCTTCATTCTATGACTTCAGACACCTTCATTCTTACTTCAGAAATATCCATTCTATGACCTCACACACCTACATCTATGACATCACCAACCTCCATTCTGTGACTTCACACACCTCCATACTGAGTTCACAAAACTCCATTCGGTGACTTAACACACCTCCATTCTGACTTCACACACGTCCATTCTATGACTTCACACACTTCCATTCTATGACTTCACAAACCTCCATTCTGTGACTTCACACACCTCCATTCAGTGACTTCACACACCTCCATTCTATGACTTCACACACCTACATTCTATGACTTCACACACCTACATTCTATGACTTCACACATCCATTTTGACTTCACACACCTCCAATATATGACTTCAAACAGCTCAATTCTCTGACTTCACACACCTCCATTCTATGACTTTAAACTCGTCCATTCAGTGACTTCACACACCTCCATTCTATGACTTCACCCACCTCCATTCTATGACTTCACACACCTCCATTCTCCGACTTCACACCCCTCTAATTTGATTTCTCATACCTCCATTCTATGACTTCACAAACCTCCCTTCGTTGACTTCACAATACTAGATTCTATGACTTCACACATCTACATTCTATGACTTCACACACCTCAATTCTGACTCACACAACTCCATTCTGTGACTTCACAAAATTCCATTCTATGATTTCACATATCTCCCTATTATGACTTCACACATCTCCATTTATGACTTCACACACCTGCATTATGAGTTCACACACCTACATTTTGTGACTTCACACACCTCCATTCTGACTTCACACACCTCCATTGTATGACTTCACACACCTCCATTCTGTGACTTCACACGCCTCCATTCTACGACTTCACAAACTTCCATTTTGATGTCACACACCTCCATTCTATGAGTTCACACACCTCCATTCTATGACTTCCCACACCTAATTTCTATGACTTCACCCACCTCCATTCTATGACTTCACACCTCCATTCTGACTTCACACACCTCCATTCTGTGACTTCACACACCTCCATTCTATGACTTCACAAACTTCCATTGTGACGTCACAGACCTCCATTCTATGTGTTCACACACCTCCATTCTATGACTTCACTCACCTCCATTCTATGACTTCAAACACCTCCTTTCTGAGTTGACACACCTCCATTCTATGACTTCACAAACCTCCAATCTGAATTCACACACCTCCATTCTATGACTTCACCCACCTCAATTTATGATTTCACACACCTCCATTCTCCGACTTCACACCCCTCTAATTTGATTTCTCATACCTCCATTCTATGACTTCACAAACCTCCCTTCGGTGACTTCACAATACTCCATTCTATGACTTCACACATCTACATTCTATGACTTCACACACCTCAATTCTGACTCACACAACTCCATTCTGTGACTTCACAAAACTCCATTCTATGATTTCAAATATCTCCATACTATGACTTCACATACCTCCATATATGATTGCACACACCTCCATTCTGAGTTCACACACCTCCATTCTGTGACTTCACACACCTCCATTCTGACTTCACACACCTCCATTGTATGACTTCACACACCTCCATTCTGTGACTTCACACACCTCCTTTCTATGACTTCACAAACTTCCATTGTGACGTCACACACCTCCATTCTATGAGTTAACACACCTCCATTCTATGACTTCACACACCTCCATTCTGACTTCACACACCTCTATTCTATGACTTCGAACACCTACATTCTGACTTCACACACCTCCATTCTATGACTTCACAGACCTCGAATCTGTGACTTAACTCACCTTCACTCTATGACTTCACACTTCTCCATTCTATGACTTCCCACACCTAATTTCTATGACTTCACCCACCTCCATTCTATGACTTCACACCTCCATTCTGACTTCACCCACCTCCATTCTATGACTTCACACATCTCCATTCTGACTTCACACACCTCCATTCTGCGAATTCACACACCTCCATTCTATGATTTCACACACCTCCATTCTGTGACTTCACACACCTCCATTCTATGACTTCACACACCTCCATTCTGTGACTTCACACAGCTCCATTCTATGACTTCACACACCTCCATTCTATGACTTCACACACCTACACTGTGACTTCACACACCTCCATTCTATGAGTTCACACACCTGCATTGTGACTTCACCCACCTCCATTCTATGACTTCACACACCTCCATTCTGACCTCACACACCTCCATTCTGACTTCACACACCTAAATTCTGTGACTTCACACACCTCCATTCTATGATTTCACACACCTCCATTCTATGACTTCACTCACCTCAATTCTATGACTTCACACACCTCCTTTCTGAGTTGACACACCTCCATTCTATGACTTCACACACCTCCAATCTGAATTCACACACCTCCATTCTATGACTTCTCCCACCTCCATTCTGTGACTTCACACACCTCCATTCTACGACTTCACACCCTCTAATTTAATTTCTCATACCTCCATTCTATGACTTCACAAACCTCCCTTCGGTGACTTCAAAATATTCCATTCTCTGACTTCACACACCTCCATTCTATGACTTCACAGACCTCGAATCTGTGACTTCACTCACCTCCACTCTATGACTTCACAATTCTCCATTCTATTACTTCACACACCAAAGTTATATGACTTCACCCACCTCCATTCTATGACTTCACACCTCCATTCTGACTTCACACACCTCCATTTTGTGACTTCACACACCTCCATTCTGAGTTCACACACCTCCATTCTGTGACTTCTCACACCTGGATTCTGTGACTTCACACACCTCCAATCTGTGACTTCACACACTTCCATTCTATGATTTCACACACCTCCATTCTGTGACCTCACACACCTCCATTCTATGACTTCACACACCTCCATTCTGTGACGTCACACACCTCCATTCTGAGTTCACACACCTCCATTCTGTGACTTCTCACACCTGGATTCTGTGACTTCACACACCTCCAATCTGTGACTTCACACACTTCCATTCTATGACTTCACACACCTCCATTCTATGACTTCACACACCTCCATTCTCTGACTTCACACACCTCCAATCTATGACCTCACACACCCTCATTCTATGATTTCACACACCTCCATTCTATGACTTCACACAGCTCCTTTCTGAGTTGACACACCTCCATTCTATGACTTCACACACCTCCAATCTGAATTCACACACCTCCATTCTATGACTTCACCCACCTCCATTCTATGACTTCACACACCTCCATTCTCCGACTTCACACCCGTCTAATTTGATTTCTCATACCTCCATTCTATGACTTCACAAACCTCCCTTCGGTGACTTCACAATACTCCATTCTATCACTTCACACATCTACATTCTATGACTTCACACACCTCAATTCTGACTCACACAACTCCATTCTGTGACTTCACAAAACTCCATTCTATGATTTCACATATCTCCATACTATGACTTCACACACGTCCATCTATGACTTCACACACCTCCATTCTGAGTTCACACACCTCCATTCTGTGACTTCACACACCTCCATTCTGACTTCACACACCTCCATTGTATGACTTCACACACCTCTATTCTGTGACTTCGCACACCTCCATTCTATGACTTCACAAACTTCCATTGTGACGTCACACACCTCCATTCTATGAGTTCACACACCTCCATTCTATGACTTCACACACCTCCATTCTGACTTCACACACCTCTATTCTATGACTTCGAACACCTACATTCTGACTTCACACACCTCCATTCTATGACTTCACAGAACTCGAATCTGTGACTTCACTCACCTCCACTCTATGACTTCACACTTCTCCATTCTATGACTTCCCACACCTAATTTCTATGACTTCACCCACCTCCATTCTGACTTCACACCTCCATTCTGACTTCACAGACCTCCATTCTATGACTTCACACACCTCCATTCTGACTTCACACACCTCCAGTCTATGACTTCACACACCTCCATTCTATGACTTCACACACCTACATTGTGAATTCACACAACTCCTTTTTATGAGTTCACACACCTGCATTATGACTTCACACACCTCCATTCTATGACTTCACACAGCTCCATCCTGACCTCACACACCTCCATTCTGACTTCACACACCTAAATTCTGTGACTTCACACACCTCCATTCTATAATTTCACACACCTCCATTCTATGACTTCACTCACCTCCATTCTATGACTTCACACACCTCCTTTCTGAGTTGACACACCTCCATTCTATGACTTCACACACCTCCAATCTGAATTCACACACCTCCATTTTATGACTTCACCCACCTCCATTCTGTGACTTCACACACCTCCATTCTACGACTTCACACCCCTCTAATTTGATTTCTCATACCTCCATTCTATGACTTCCCAAACCTCCTTTCTATGACTTCACCCACCTTCATTCTATGACTTCAGACACCTTCATTCTTACTTCAGAAATATCCATTCTATGACCTCACACACCTACATCTATGACATCACCAACCTCCATTCTGTGACTTCACACACCTCCATACTGAGTTCACAAAACTCCATTCGGTGACTTAACACACCTCCATTCTGACTTCACACACGTCCATTCTATGACTTCACACACTTCCATTCTATGACTTCACAAACCTCCATTCTGTGACTTCACACACCTCCATTCAGTGACTTCACACACCTCCATTCTATGACTTCACACACCTACATTCTATGACTTCACACACCTACATTCTATGACTTCACACATCCATTTTGACTTCACACACCTCCAATATATGACTTCAAACAGCTCAATTCTCTGACTTCACACACCTCCATTCTATGACTTTAAACTCGTCCATTCAGTGACTTCACACACCTCCATTCTATGACTTCACCCACCTCCATTCTATGACTTCACACACCTCCATTCTCCGACTTCACACCCCTCTAATTTGATTTCTCATACCTCCATTCTATGACTTCACAAACCTCCCTTCGTTGACTTCACAATACTAGATTCTATGACTTCACACATCTACATTCTATGACTTCACACACCTCAATTCTGACTCACACAACTCCATTCTGTGACTTCACAAAATTCCATTCTATGATTTCACATATCTCCCTATTATGACTTCACACATCTCCATTTATGACTTCACACACCTGCATTATGAGTTCACACACCTACATTTTGTGACTTCACACACCTCCATTCTCACTTCACACACCTCCATTGTATGACTTCACACACCTCCATTCTGTGACTTCACACGCCTCCATTCTACGACTTCACAAACTTCCATTTTGATGTCACACACCTCCATTCTATGAGTTCACACACCTCCATTCTATGACTTCCCACACCTAATTTCTATGACTTCACCCACCTCCATTCTATGACTTCACACCTCCATTCTGACTTCACACACCTCCATTCTGTGACTTCACACACCTCCATTCTATGACTTCACAAACTTCCATTGTGACGTCACAGACCTCCATTCTATGTGTTCACACACCTCCATTCTATGACTTCACTCACCTCCATTCTATGACTTCAAACACCTCCTTTCTGAGTTGACACACCTCCATTCTATGACTTCACAAACCTCCAATCTGAATTCACACACCTCCATTCTATGACTTCACCCACCTCAATTTATGATTTCACACACCTCCATTCTCCGACTTCACACCCCTCTAATTTGATTTCTCATACCTCCATTCTATGACTTCACAAACCTCCCTTCGGTGACTTCACAATACTCCATTCTATGACTTCACACATCTACATTCTATGACTTCACACACCTCAATTCTGACTCACACAACTCCATTCTGTGACTTCACAAAACTCCATTCTATGATTTCAAATATCTCCATACTATGACTTCACATACCTCCATATATGATTGCACACACCTCCATTCTGAGTTCACACACCTCCATTCTGTGACTTCACACACCTCCATTCTGACTTCACACACCTCCATTCTATGACTTCACACACCTCCATTCTGTGACTTCACACACCTCCTTTCTATGACTTCACAAACTTCCATTGTGACGTCACACACCTCCATTCTATGAGTTAACACACCTCCATTCTATGACTTCACACACCTCCATTCTGACTTCACACACCTCTATTCTATGACTTCGAACACCTACATTCTGACTTCACACACCTCCATTCTATGACTTCACAGACCTCGAATCTGTGACTTAACTCACCTTCACTCTATGACTTCACACTTCTCCATTCTATGACTTCCCACACCTAATTTCTATGACTTCACCCACCTCCATTCTATGACTTCACACCTCCATTCTGACTTCACCCACCTCCATTCTATGACTTCACACATCTCCATTCTGACTTCACACACCTCCATTCTGCGAATTCACACACCTCCATTCTATGATTTCACACACCTCCATTCTGTGACTTCACACACCTCCATTCTATGACTTCACACACCTCCATTCTGTGACTTCACACAGCTCCATTCTATGACTTCACACACCTCCATTCTATGACTTCACACACCTACACTGTGACTTCACACACCTCCATTCTATGAGTTCACACACCTGCATTGTGACTTCACCCACCTCCATTCTATGACTTCACACACCTCCATTCTGACCTCACACACCTCCATTCTGACTTCACACACCTAAATTCTGTGACTTCACACACCTCCATTCTATGATTTCACACAAATCCATTCTATGACTTCACTCACCTCAATTCTATGACTTCACACACCTCCTTTCTGAGTTGACACACCTCCATTCTATGACTTCACACACCTCCAATCTGAATTCACACACCTCCATTCTATGACTTCTCCCACCTCCATTCTGTGACTTCACACACCTCCATTCTACGACTTCACACCCTCTAATTTAATTTCTCATACCTCCATTCTATGACTTCACAAACCTCCCTTCGCTGACTTCAAAATATTCCATTCTCTGACTTCACACACCTCCATTCTATGACTTCACAGACCTCGAATCTGTGACTTCACTCACCTCCACTCTATGACTTCACAATTCTCCATTCTATTACTTCACACACCAAAGTTATATGACTTCACCCACCTCCATTCTATGACTTCACACCTCCATTCTGACTTCACACACCTCCATTTTGTGACTTCACACACCTCCATTCTGAGTTCACACACCTCCATTCTGTGACTTCTCACACCTGGATTCTGTGACTTCACACACCTCCAATCTGTGACTTCACACACTTCCATTCTATGACTTCACACACCTCCATTCTGTGACGTCACACACCTCCATTCTGAGTTCACACACCTCCATCACCTCCATTCTGTGACTTCTCACACCTGGATTCTGTGACTTCACACACCTCCAATCTGTGACTTCACACACTTCCATTCTATGACTTCACACACCTCCATTCTATGACTTCACACACCTCCATTCTCTGACTTCACACACCTCCAATCTATGACCTCACACACCCTCATTCTATGATTTCACACACCTCCATTCTATGACTTCACACATCCATTTTTACTTCACACACCTCCAATATATGTCTTCAAACACCTCAATTCTGTGACTTCACACTCCTCCATTCTATGACTTCATACCGTCCATTCTGTGACTTCACACACCTCCATTCTATGACTTCATACCGTCCATTCTGTGACTTCACACACCTCCATTCTATGACTTCACACACTTCCATTCTATGACTTCACACACCTCCATTTTGTGACTTTACACACCTCCATTCTGGGTTCACACACCTCAATTCTGTGACTTCACACTCCTGCAATCTGTGACTTCCCACACCTCCATTCTGTGACTTCACACACCTCCATTCTATGACTTCACACACCTTCATTCTTACTTCACAAACACCCATTCTATGAGTTCACACACCTCCATTCTATGACTTCACACACCTCCATTCTGTGACTTCACACACCTCCATTCTATGACTTCATACACCTCCATTGTGACTACACACACCTCCATTCTATGAGTTCACACACCCCCATTCTGACTTCACACACCTCCATTCTATGACTTCACACACATCCATTTTGAATTCACACAGCTCAATTCTGTGACTTCACACACTTCCATTGTGACGTCACACACCTCCATTCTATGAGTTCACACACCTCCATTCTATGACTTCACACACCTCCATTCTCACTTCACAAACCTCTATTCTATGACTTCGCACACCTCCATTCTGACATCACACACCTCCAATCTATGACTTCACAGGCCTCGAATCTGTGACTTCACTCACCTCCACTCTATGACTTCACACTCCTCCATTCTATGACTTCCCACACCTCCTTTCTATGCCTTCACCCACGTTCATTCTATGACTTCACACCTCGCGTCTGACTACACACACTTCCATTAAGTGACTTCACACACCTCCATTCAATGACTTCACACACCTCCATTCTATGACTTCACACACATTCATTCTTACTTCAGAAACATCCATTCTATGACCTCACACACCTCCTTCTATGACTTCATAAACCTCCATTCTGTGACTTCACCCACCTCCATACTGAGTTCACAAAACTCCATTCGGTGACTTAACACACCTCCATTCTGCCTTCACACACGTCCATTCTATGACTTCACACACTTTCATTCTATGACTTCACACACCTCCACTCTATGACTTCACACACCTACATTCTATGACTTCACACATCCATTTTGACTTCACACACCTCCAATATATGACTTCAAACAGCTCAATTCTCTGACTTCACACACCTCCATTCTATGACTTTAAACCCGTCCATTCAGTGACTTCACACACCTCCATTCTATGACTTCATACACCTCCATTCTATGACTTCACCCACCTCCATTCTATGACTTCGCACACCTCCATTCTCCGACTTCACACCCCTCTAATTTGATTTTTCCTACCTCCATTCTATGACTTCAAAAACGTCCCTTCGGTGACTTCACAATACTCCATTCTATGATTTCACATATCTCCATATTATGACTTTCACACCTCCATCTATGACTTCGCACACCTCTATTCTGAGTTCACACACCTCCATTCTGTGACTTCACACACCTCCATTGTATGACTTCTCACACCTCCATTCTATGACTTCACACACATAATTTCTATGACTTCACCCATCTCCATTCTATGACTTCACACCTCCATTCTGACTTCACACACCTCAATTCTGTGACTTCACACACCTCCATTCTATGACTTCACAAACTACCATTGTGACGTCACACACCTCCATTCTATGAGTTCACACACCTCCATTCTATGACTTCACTCACCTCCATTCTATGACTTCACACACCTACTTTCTGTGTTGACACACCTCCATTCTATGACTTCACACACCTCCAATCTGAATTCACACACCTTCATTCTATTACTTCACCCACCTCCATTCTATGACTTCACACACCTCCATTCTGACTTCACACACCTCTATTCTACGACTTCGTACACCTACATTCTGACTTCACACACCTCCATTCTATGACTTCACAGACCTCGAATCTGTGACTTCATTCACCTCCACTCTTTGACTTCACACTTCTCCATTCTATGACTTCCCACACCTAATTTCTATGACTTCTCCCACCTCCATTCTATGACTCCACATCTCCATTCCGACTTCACACACCTCCATTCTATGAGTTCACACACCTACATTCTGACTTCACACACCTCCATTCTGTGACTTCACACACCTCCATTCTATGATTTCACACACCTCCATTCTGTGACTTCACACACCTCCATTCTGACTTCACACACCTCCATTCTGTGACTTCACACACCTCCATTCTATGACTTCACAAACCTCCATTCTATGTCTTCACCCACCTCCATTCTATGACTTCACAAACCTCCATTCTATGCCATCACACACCTTTATTCTATGACTTCACACACCTCCATTCTATGACTTCACACACCTCCATTCTATGAGTTCACACACCTCCATTCTGACTTCACACACCTCCATTCTATGACTTCACACAGCTCCATTCTGACTTCACACACCTCCATTCTATGACTTTGCATACCTCTATTCTGACTTCACACACCTCCATTCTGTGACTTCACAAACCTCCTTTCTATGACTTCACCCAACTCCACTCTGTGAATGCACACATCTCCACTCTGTGTCTTTACACACCTCAATTCTGCGAATTCATACCCCTCCATTCTGAGATTTCACACACCTCCATTCTATGACTTCACACACCTCCATTCTATGACTTCACAAACCTCCACTGTGACTTCACACACGTCCATTCTGTGACTTCACACACCTCCATTCTATATCATCACAGACCTCCATTCTATGACTTCACACACTTCCATTCTATGACTTCTCACAGCTCCAGTCTATTTCTTCACAAAGCTCCATTCTATGACTTCACACACCTGCACTCTGACTTCACACACCTCCATTCTATGACTTCATACACCTCCCTTCTATGACTTCATATACCAACATTCTATGACTTCACACACCTCCATTCTATGACTTCACAGACCTCGAATCTGTGACTTCACTCACCTCCACTCTATGACTTCACACTTCTCCGTTCTATGACTTCCCACACCTAATTTGTATGACTTCACCCACCTCCATTCTATGACTTCACACCTCTATTCTGACCTCACACACCTCCATTCTATGACTTCACACACCTCCATTTTGCCTTCACACACCTACATTCTGTGACCTCACACACCTCCATTTGTGACTTCACACACCACCATTTTGAGTTCACACACCTCCAATCTCTGAATTCACACACCTCCATTCTATGACTTCACACACCTCCATTCTATGACTTCACACACCTACATTGTGACTTCACACACATCCATTCTATGAGTTCACACACCTGCATTGTGACTTCACGCACCTCCATTCTATGACTTCACACATCTCCGTTCTGACCTCACACACCTCCATACTGACTTCACACACCTAAATTCTGTGACTTCACACACCTCCATTCTATGACTTCACACACCTCCATTCTATGACTTCACAGAACTACTTTATGAGTTGACACACCTCCATTCTATGATTTCACACACCTCCAATCTGAATTCACACACCTCCATTCTGTGACTTCACACACCTCCATTCCATGGGTTTACACACTTCCATTTTGACTTCACACACCTCCATTCTAAGACTTCACACAGCTCCATTCTGACTTCACGCACCTCAATTATATGACTGTACACACCTCTATTCTGACTTCACACACCTCCATTCTATGACTTCACAAACCTCCCTTCTAGGACTTCACACACCTCCACTCTGTGACTTCACACATCTCCAACATGTGAATTTACACACCTCCATTCTGCGAATTCACACACCTCCATTCTGTGATTTCACACACCTCCATTCTATGACTTCACACACCTCCATTCTGTGACTTCACACACCTCCATTGTGACTTCACACACCTCCATTCTGTGACTTCACACACCTCACTTCCGTGACTTCACACACCTCCATTGTATGACTTCACACACCTCCAGTCTATGACTTCACACACCTCCTATCTATGACTTCACACACTTCCATTCTATGACTTCACACACCTCCATTCTATGACTTCACACACCTCCATTCTGTGACTTCACAAATCTCCATTCTGACTTTACACTCCTCCATTCTATGACATCACACATCTCCTTTCGGTAACTTCACACACTTCCAATGATTGACTTCACAAAGCTCCATTCCATGACTTCACACACCTCCATTCTATGAGTTAACACACCTCCATTCTGTGACTTCACACACCTCCATTTTGACTTCACACACCTACATTCTGTGACTTCACACCCCTCCATTTGTGACTTCACACACCACCATTTTGACTTCACACACCTCCATTCTGTGACTTCACACACCTCCATTCTGTGACTTCACACACCTCCATTTTGACTTCACACACGTCCATCCTGTGATATCACACACCTCCATTCTGTGACTTCACACACCACCATTGTTTGACATCACACACCTCCATTCTTTGACTTCGCACACCTCCATCCACGACTTCACACATGTCCATTCTATGAGTTCACACACATCCATTCTATGAGTTCCCACACCACAATTTTGTCTTCACACACCTCCATTCTATGACTTCACACACCTTAATTCTTAATTCAGAAACATCCATTCAAGACTTCACACACCTCCATTCTATGACTTCGCAAACCTCAATTCTGTTGCTTCACGCACCTCCATTCTAAGTTCACACCACTCCATTCGGTCACTTCACACACCTCCAATCTGACTTCACACACCTCCATTCTATGACTTCACACACTTCCATTCAGTGACTTCACACACCTCCTTTCTGAGTTCACACACCTCCATTTTTTGACTTCACACACCTCCAATATATGACTTCAAACACCTCAATTCTCTGACTTCACACACCTTCAATCTATGACTTCATACCCGTCCATTCTATGACTTCACCCACCTCCATTCTATGAGTTCACACACCTACATTCTCCGACTTCACACCCTTCCAATTTGACCTCACAATCCTCCATTCTATGACTTCACACATCTGCATTCTATGACTTCACACACCTCAATTCTGACTCACACAGCTCCATTCTGTGACTTCTCAAAACTCCATTCTATGATTTCACACATGTCCATACTATGACTTCACACACCTCCATCTATGACTTCACACACCTCCATTCTGAGTTCACACACCTCCATTCTGTGACTTCACACACCTCCATTCTGACTTCACACTTCCATTCTATGACTTCACACACTTCCATTCTGTGACTTCACACACCTCCATTCTATGACTTCACACACTTCCATTGGGACGTCACACCTCAGTTCTATGAGTTCACACACCTCCATTCTATGACTTCACACACCTCCATTCTGACTTCACAAACCTCTATTCTATGACTTCGCATACCTACATTCTGACTTCACACACCTCCATTCTATGACTTCACACACCTCCATTTTGCCTTCACACACCTACATTCTGTGACCTCACACACCTCCATTTGTGACTTCACACACCACCATTTTGAGTTCACACACCTCCAATCTCTGAATTCACACACCTCCATTCTATGACTTCACACACCTCCATTCTATGACTTCACACACCTACATTGTGACTTCACACACATCCATTCTATGAGTTCACACACCTGCATTGTGACTTCACGCACCTCCATTCTATGACTTCACACATCTCCGTTCTGACCTCACACACCTCCATACTGACTTCACACACCTAAATTCTGTGACTTCACACACCTCCATTCTATGACTTCACACACCTCCATTCTATGACTTCACAGAACTACTTTATGAGTTGACACACCTCCATTCTATGATTTCACACACCTCCAATCTGAATTCACACACCTCCATTCTGTGACTTCACACACCTCCATTCCATGGGTTTACACACTTCCATTTTGACTTCACACACCTCCATTCTAAGACTTCACACAGCTCCATTCTGACTTCACGCACCTCAATTATATGACTGTACACACCTCTATTCTGACTTCACACACCTCCATTCTATGACTTCACAAACCTCCCTTCTAGGACTTCACACACCTCCACTCTGTGACTTCACACATCTCCAACATGTGAATTTACACACCTCCATTCTGCGAATTCACACACCTCCATTCTGTGATTTCACACACCTCCATTCTATGACTTCACACACCTCCATTCTGTGACTTCACACACCTCCATTGTGACTTCACACACCTCCATTCTGTGACTTCACACACCTCACTTCCGTGACTTCACACACCTCCATTGTATGACTTCACACACCTCCAGTCTATGACTTCACACACCTCCTATCTATGACTTCACACACTTCCATTCTATGACTTCACACACCTCCATTCTATGACTTCACACACCTCCATTCTGTGACTTCACAAATCTCCATTCTGACTTTACACTCCTCCATTCTATGACATCACACATCTCCTTTCGGTAACTTCACACACTTCCAATGATTGACTTCACAAAGCTCCATTCCATGACTTCACACACCTCCATTCTATGAGTTAACACACCTCCATTCTGTGACTTCACACACCTCCATTTTGACTTCACACACCTACATTCTGTGACTTCACACCCCTCCATTTGTGACTTCACACACCACCATTTTGACTTCACACACCTCCATTCTGTGACTTCACACACCTCCATTCTGTGACTTCACACACCTCCATTTTGACTTCACACACGTCCATCCTGTGATATCACACACCTCCATTCTGTGACTTCACACACCACCATTGTTTGACATCACACACCTCCATTCTTTGACTTCGCACACCTCCATCCACGACTTCACACATGTCCATTCTATGAGTTCACACACATCCATTCTATGAGTTCCCACACCACAATTTTGTCTTCACACACCTCCATTCTATGACTTCACACACCTTAATTCTTAATTCAGAAACATCCATTCAAGACTTCACACACCTCCATTCTATGACTTCGCAAACCTCAATTCTGTTGCTTCACGCACCTCCATTCTAAGTTCACACCACTCCATTCGGTCACTTCACACACCTCCAATCTGACTTCACACACCTCCATTCTATGACTTCACACACTTCCATTCAGTGACTTCACACACCTCCTTTCTGAGTTCACACACCTCCATTTTTTGACTTCACACACCTCCAATATATGACTTCAAACACCTCAATTCTCTGACTTCACACACCTTCAATCTATGACTTCATACCCGTCCATTCTATGACTTCACCCACCTCCATTCTATGAGTTCACACACCTACATTCTCCGACTTCACACCCTTCCAATTTGACCTCACAATCCTCCATTCTATGACTTCACACATCTGCATTCTATGACTTCACACACCTCAATTCTGACTCACACAGCTCCATTCTGTGACTTCTCAAAACTCCATTCTATGATTTCACACATGTCCATACTATGACTTCACACACCTCCATCTATGACTTCACACACCTCCATTCTGAGTTCACACACCTCCATTCTGTGACTTCACACACCTCCATTCTGACTTCACACTTCCATTCTATGACTTCACACACTTCCATTCTGTGACTTCACACACCTCCATTCTATGACTTCACACACTTCCATTGGGACGTCACACCTCAGTTCTATGAGTTCACACACCTCCATTCTATGACTTCACACACCTCCATTCTGACTTCACAAACCTCTATTCTATGACTTCGCATACCTACATTCTGACTTCACACACCTCCATTCTGTGACTTCACAGACCTCGAATCTCTGACTTCACTCACCTCCACTCTATGACTTCACACTTCTCCATTCTATGAGTTCCCACACCTAATTTCTATGACTTCACCCACCCCCATTCTATGATTTCACACCTCCATTCTTTGACTTCACACACCTCCATTCTATGACTTGACACACCTACATTGTCACTTCACACACCTCCATTCTATGAGTTCACATACCTCCATTCTATGACTTCACTCACCTCCATTCTGTGACTTCACACACCACTATTGTTTGATTTCACACACCTCCATTCTTTGACTTCACACACCTCCATTCCACGACTTCACACACATCTATTCTATGAGTTCACACACCACAATTTTGTCTTCACACACCTCCATTCTATGACTTCACCCACCTTCATTCTTAATTCAGAAACTTCCATTTTATGACTTCCCACAACTCCATTTGTGACTTCGCAAACCTTCATTCTGTGACTTCACACACCTCCATTCTGAGTTCACACACCTCCATTCGGTGACTTCACACACCTCCATCATGACTTCACACACCTCCATTCTGTGACTTCACAAACCTCCTTTCTATGACTTCACACACCTCCACTCAGCGAATGCACACATCTCCACTCTGTGTCTTTACACACCTCCATTCTGCGAATTCATACCCCTCCATTCTGTGATTTCACACACCTCCCTTCTATGACTTCACACACCTCCATTCTATGACTTCACAAACCTCCATTTTGACGTCACACACGTCCATTCTGTGCCTTCACACACCTCCCTTACGTGACTTCACACACCTCCATTCTATGACTTCACACACCTCCATTCTATGACATCACACACCTCAATTCTATGACTTCACACACTTCCATTCTATGACTTCACACACCTCCAGTCCATGACTTCACAAACCTCCATTCTATGACTTCACACACCTGCACTCTGACTTCACACACCTCCGTTCTATGACTTCATACACCTCCCTTCTAGGACTTCATACACCAACATTCTATGCCTTCACACACCTCCATTCTGTGACTTCACAAATCTCCATTCTGACTTCACACTCCTCCATTCTATGACATCACACACCTCCATTCTATGACTTCACACATCTCCTTTTTGTAACTTCCCACACTTCCAATGTTTGACTTCACAAACCTCCATTCCATGATTTCACACACCTCCATTCTATGAGTTCACACACCTCCATTCTTTGACTTCACACACCTCCATTTTGACTTCACACACCTACATTCTGTGACTTCACACACCTCCATTTGTGACTTCACACACCACCATTTTGACTTCACACACCTCCATTCTGTGACTTCACACACCTCCATTCTTTGACTTCACACACCTCTATTTTGACTTCACACACCTCCATTCTATGACTTCACACACTTCCATTGTGACGTCACACACCTCCATTCTATGAGTTCACACATCTCCATTCTGTCTTCACACACCTCAATTCTATGACTTCACACACCTCCATTCTGAATTCACACAGCTCCATTCTGTGACTTCACAAAACTCCATTCTATGATTTCACACACCTCCATACTATGACTTCACACAACTCCATCTATGACTTCACACACCTCAATTCTGACTTCACACCCCTCTATTCTATGACTTCGCACACTCCCTTTTTACAACACACACCTCCATTCTGTGACTTCACAGACTTCGAATCTGTGACTTCACTGACCTGTACACTATGACTTCACACTCCTCCATTCTATGATTGCCCACACCTCTTTTTATGACTTCACCCACCTCTAATCTATGACTACACACCTCCATTCTGACTTCACACACCTGCATTCTGTGACTTCACACACCTCCATTCTATTAGTTCACACACCTCCATTCTGAGACTTCACACACCTTCATTCTTACTTCAGAAACATCCATTATATAACTTCACAAACCTCCATTCTGTGACTTCACACACCTCCATTCTGAGTTCACACAGCTCCATTCGGTGACTTCACACACCTCCATTCTGTGCCTTCACACACCTCCATTCTATGACTTCACACACTTCCATTCTATGACTTCACACACCTCCATTCTGTGACGTCAAACACCTCCATTCTAAGTTCACACACCTCCAATCTGTGACTTCACACACCTCCATTCTGTGACTTCACACACCTCCATTCTGTTACTTCCCACACCTCCATTCTGGGACTTCACACACCTCCGTTCTATGACTTCACACACCTCCCTTCTGTGACTTCACACACCTCCATTCTGTGACTTCACACACCTCCATTCTAAGACTTCACCCACCTCCATTCTATGACTTCACACACCTCCAATTTTACTTTACATGCCTCCATTCTATGACTTCACAAACCTCCATTCTCTGACTTCACACACATCCATTCTGTGATTTCACAAACCTCCATTCTATGATTTCACACACCTCCATTTTATGACGTCACACACCTCCATTTTGACTTCACTCATCTCCATTATGTGACTTCACACTCCTCCCTTCGGTGACTTCACACACCTCCATTCTATGACTTCACACACCTCCATTCTATGACTTCACACACTTCCATTCTATGATTTCACATACCTCCATGCTATCATTTCACACACCTCCATTCTGTGACTTCACACATCTCCATTCTGAGTTCACATACCTCCATTCTGTGACTCAACACACCTCCATTCTGACTTCACACACCTCCATTTTGACTTCACACACCTCATTTCTTGACTTCACACACCTCATTTCTTGACTTCACACACCTCCATTCTATGACTTCACACAGCTCTATTCTATGACTTCACACACCTCCATGCTGAGTTCACACACCTCCATTCTGTGACTTCACACACCTCCATTCTGACTTTACACATCTCCATTCTGTGACTTCACACACCTCAATTCTGTGACTTCACACACCTCCATTTTGATATAACACACCTCCATTCTATGACTTCACACACCTCCATTCTATGACTATACACACCTACATTGTCACTTCACACACCTCCATTCTATGAGTTCACACACCTCCATTCTATGACTTCACTCACCTCCATTCTGTGACTTCACACACCACTATTGTTTGACTTTACACACCTCCATTCTTTGACTTCAAAAACCTCCATTCCACGACTTCACACACCTCCATTCTGTGACTTCACACACCTCCATTCTATGAGTTCACACACCTCCAATTTGACTTCACACACCTCCATTCTATGACTTCACACACCTTCATTCTTACTTTACAAACATCCAATCTATATCTTCACACGCCTCCATTCTATGACTTTACACACCTCTATTCTGTGTCTTCACATACCTCCATTCTATGACTTCACAAACCTCAATTCTGTGACTTCACACACTTCCATTGTGACGTCACACACCTCCATTCTATGAGTTCACACACCTCCATTCTGACTTCACACACCTCCATTCTATGACTTCACACATCTCCATTCTGACTTCACACACCTCCATTCTATGACTTCACACACCTCCATTCTGTGACTTCATACACCTCCATTCTATGACTTCACTCACCTCCATTCTATGACTTCACACACCTCCATTCTCCGACTTCACACCCCTCTAATTTGATTTCTCATACCTCCATTCTATGACTTCACAAACCTCCCTTCGGTGACTTCACAATACTCCATTCTATGACTTCACACATCTACATTCTATGACTTCACACACCTCAATTCTGACTCACACAACTCCATTCTGTGACTTCACAAAACTCCATTCTATGATTTCACATATCTCCATACTATGACTTCACACACCTCCATCTATGACTTCACACAACTCCATTCTGAGTTCACACACCTCCATTCTGTGACTTCACACACCTCCATTCTGACTTCACACACCTCCATTGTATGACTTAACACACCTCCATTCTGTGACTTCACACACCTCCATTCTATGACTTCACAAACTTCCATTGTGACGTCACAAACCTCCATTCTATGAGTTCACACACCTCCATTCTATGACTTCACACCTCCATTCTGACTTCACACACCTCAATTCTGTGACTTTACACACCTCCATTGTATGACTTCACAAACTACCATTGTGACGTCACACACCTCCATTCTGAGTTCACACACCTCCATTCTATGACTTCACTCACCTCCATTCTATGACTTCACACACCTCCTTTCTGAGTTGACACACCTCCATTCTGTGACTTCACAAACCTCCATTCTCCGACTTCACACCCCTCTAATTTGATTTCTCATACCTCCATTCTATGACTTCACAAACCTCCCTTCGGTGACTTCACAATACTCCATTCTATGACTTCACACATCTACATTCTATGACTTCACACACCTCAACTCTGACTCACACAACTCCATTCTGTGACTTCACACACCTCCATTCTATGACTTCACAAACTTCCATTGTGACGTCACACAGCTCCATTCTAAGAGTTCACACACCTCCATTCTATGACTTCACACACCTCCATTCTGACTTCACACCCCTCTATTCTACGACTTCGTACACCTACATTCTGACTTCACACACCTCCATTCTATGACTTCACAGACCTCGAATCTGTGACTTCACTCACCTCCACTCTATGACTTCACACTTCTCCATTCTATGACTTCCACACCTAATTTCTATGACTTCACCCACCTCCATTCTATGACTTCACACACCTCTCTTCTGACCTCACACACCTCCATTCTGTGACTTCACACAGCTCCATTCTATTATTTCACACACCTCCATTCTGTGACTTCACACACCTCCATTCTATGACTTCACACACCTCCATTCTGTGACTTCACACACCTCCATTCTATGACTTCACACAACTCCATCCTGTGACTTCACACACCTACATAGTGACTTCACACACCTCCATTCTATGAGTTCACACACCTGCATTGTGACTTCACACACCTCCATTCTATGACTTCAAACACCTCCATTCTGACCTCACAAACCTCCATTCTGACTTCACACACCTAAATTCTGTGACTTCACACACCTCCATTCTATGATTTCACACACCTCCATTCTGTGACTTCACTCACCTCCATTCTATGACTTCACACAGCTCCTTTCTGAGTTGACACACCTCCATTCTATGACTTCACACACCTCCAATCTGAATTCACACACCTCCATTCTATGACTTCACACACCTCCATTCTATGACTTCACACACCTCCATTCTCCGACTTCACACCCGTCTAATTTGATTTCTCATACCTCCATTCTATGACTTCACAAACCTCCCTTCGGTGACTTCACAATACTCCATTCTATCACCTCACACATCTACATTCTATGACTTCACACACCTCAATTCTGACTCACACAACTCCATTCTGTGACTTCACAAAACTCCATTCTATGATTTCACATATCTCCATACTATGACTTCACACACCTCCATCTATGACTTCACACACCTCCATTCTGTGTTCACACACCTCCATTCTGTGACTTCACACACCTCCATTCTGACTTCACACACCTCCATTGTATGACTTCACACACCTCTATTCTGTGACTTCGCACACCTCCATTCTATGACTTCACAAACTTCCAATGTGACGTCACACACCTCCATTCTATGAGTTCACACACCTCCATTCTATGACTTCACACACCTCCATTCTGACTTCACACACCTCTATTCTATGACTTCGAACACCTACATTCTGACTTCACACACCTCCATTCTATGACTTCACAGACCTCGAATCTGTGACTTCACTCACCTCCACTCTATGACTTCACAGTTCTCCATTCTATGACTTCCCACACCTAATTTCTATGACTTCACCCACCTCCATTCTGACTTCACACCTCCATTCTGACTTCACAGACCTCCATTCTATGACTTCACACACCTCCATTCTGACTTCACACACCTCCAGTCTATGACTTCACACACCTCCATTCTATGACTTCACACACCTACATTGTGAATTCACACAACTCCTTTTTATGAGTTCACACACCTGCATTATGACTTCACACACCTCCATTCTATGACTTCACACAGCTCCATCCTGACCTCACACGCCTCCATTCTGACTTCACACACCTAAATTCTGTGACTTCACACACCTCCATTCTATAATTTCACACACCTCCATTCTATGACTTCACTCACCTCCCTTCTATGACTTCACACACCTCCTTTCTGAGTTGACACACCTCCATTCTATGACTTCACACACCTCCATTCTGTGACTTCACACACCTCCATTCTATGAGTTCACACACCTCCATTTTGACTTCACACACCTCCATTCAATAACTTAACACAGCT
Source organism: Megascapheus bottae (assembly GCA_024803745.1). NCBI lineage: Eukaryota > Metazoa > Chordata > Mammalia > Rodentia > Geomyidae > Megascapheus > Megascapheus bottae. The sequence goes on along the minus strand of JANJXV010000347.1, from coordinate 311,838 downwards.
CCATTCTGACTTCACACACCTCAATTCTATAACTTTACACACCTCTATTCTGACTTCACACACCTCCATTCTGTGACTTCACAAACCTCCATTCTATGACTTCACACACCTCCACTCTGTGACTTCACACATATCATATCTGTGACTTTACACACCTCCATTCTTCGAATTCACACACCTCCATTCTGTGATTTCACACACCTCCCTTCTATGACTTCACACACCTCCATTCTTTGACTTCACACACCTCCATTCTATGACTTCACACACCTCCATTGTAACTTCACACACCTCCAATCTGTGACTTCACACACCTCCCTTCCGTAACTTCACACACCTCCATTCTATGACTTCACATACCTACATTCTATGACATCACACACCTCCATTCTATGACTTCACGCACTTCCATTCTATGACTTCACACACCTCCATTCTATGACTTCACACACCTCCATTCTATGACTTCACACACCTGCATTCTGACTTCACACACCTCCATTCTATGACTTCATACACCTCCATTCTATGACTTCATACACCAACATTCTAGGACTTCACACACCTCCATTCTATGACTTCACAAATCTCCATTCGGACTTCACACTCCTCCATTCTATGACTTCACACACCTCCATTCTATGACTTCACACATCTCTTTCTGTAACTTCACACACTTCCAATGTTTGACTTCTCAAACCTCCACTCCATGACTTCACACACCTCCATTCCATGAGTTCACACACCGCCATTCTTTGACTAAACACACCTCCATTTTGACTTCACACACCTACATTCTGTGACTTCACACACCTCCATTTATGACGTCACACACCTCCATTTTGAATTCACACACCTCCATTCTGTGACTTCACACACCTTCATTCTATGACTTCACACACTTCCTTTCTATTACTTCACACACTTCCATTCTGTGACTTCACACACCTCCTTTCTGAGTTCACACACCTCCATTGTTTGACTTCAAACACCTCCAATATATGACCTCAAACTCCTCAATTCTCTGACTTCACACACCTTCATTCTATGACTTCATACCCGTCCATTCTGTGACTTCACAGACCTCCATTCTATGACTTCATACACCTCCATTCTATGACTTCACCCACCTCCATTCTATGACTTCACACACCTCCATTCTCTGACTTCACACACCTCCAATTTGACTTCACATACCTCCATTCTATGACTTCACAAACCTCCCTTCGGGGACTTCACAATCCTCCATTCTATGACTTCACACATCTGCATTCTATGACTTCACACACCTCAATTCTGACTCACACAGCTCCATTCTGTGACTTTACAAAACTCCATTCTATGATTTCACACATCTCCATTCTATGACTTCAAACACCTCCATTCTATGACTTCACAAACCTCCATTCTATGACTTCACACACCTCCATTCTATGACTTCACACACCTCCATTCTATGATTTCACACACCTCGATTCTATGACTTCACACACCTCCATTCTGTGACTTCACACACCTCCATTCTATGAGTTCACACACCTCCATTCTGACTTCAAACACCTCCATTCTATGACTTCACAAAGCTCCATTCTGACTTCACACACCTCCATTCTATGACTTTGCACACCTCTATTCTGACTTCACACACCTCCATTCTATGACTTCACAAACCTCCTTTCTCTGACTTCACCCAACTCCACTCTGTGAATGCACACATCTCCACTCTGTGTCTTTACACACCTCCATTCTGCGAATTCATACCCCTCCATTCTGAGATTTCACACACCTCCATTCTATGACTTCACACACCTCCATTCTATGACTTCACAAACCTCCATTGTGACTTCACACACGTCCATTCTGTGACTTCACGCACCTACATTCTATATAATCACAGACCTCCATACTATGACTTCACACACTTCCATTCTATGACTTCACACAGCTCCAGTCTATGACTTCATACACAACATTCTATGACTTCACACACCTCCATTCTGTGACTTCACAAATCCCCATTCTGACTTCACACTCCTCCATTCTATGACTTCACACACCACCATTCTATGACTTCAGACACCTCCATTCTTTGACTTCACACACCTCCATTTTGACTTCACACACCTACATTCTGTGACTTCACACATCTCCATTTGTGACTTCACACACCACCATGTTGACTTCACACACCTCCATTCTGTGACTTCACACACTTCCCTTCTATGACTTCACACACCTACATTGTGACTTCACACACCTCCATTCTATGACTTCACACATCTCCATTCTGACCTCACACACGTCCATACTGACTTCACACACCTAAATTCTGTGACTTCACACACCTCCATTCTATGATTTCACACACCTCCATTCTATGACTTCACACACCTCCATTCTATGACTTCACTGACCTACTTTATGAGTTGACACACCTCCATTCTCTGACTTCACACACCTCCAATCTGAATTCACACACCTCCATTCTGTGACTTCACACACCTCCATTCTATGAGTTTACACACTTCCATTTTGACTTCACACACCTCCATTCTATGACTTCACACAGCTCCATTCTGACTTCACACACCTCAATTATATGACTTTACACACCTCTATTCTGACTTCACACACCTCCATTCTATGACTTCACAAACCTCCCTTCTATGACTTCACACACCTCCACTCTGTGACTTCACACATCTCCACTCTGTGACTTTACACACCTCCATTCTGCGAATTCACACACCTCCATTCTGTGATTTCACACACCTCCATTCTATGACTTCACACACCTCCATTCTTTGACTTCACACACCTCCATTCTATGACTTCACACACCTGCATTCTGACATCACACACCTCCAATCTATGACTTCACAGACCTCGAATCTGTGACTTCACTCAACTCCACTCTATGACTTCACACTCCTCCATTCTATCACTTCCCACACCTCCTTTCTATGACTTCAGCCACCTTCATTCTATGACTTCACACACCTTCAATCTTACTTCAGAAAAATCCATTCTATGACCTCACACACCTAAATCTATGACATCACCAACCTCCATTCTGTGACTTCACACTCCTCCATACTGAGTTCACAAAACTCCATTCGGTGACTTAACACACCTCCATTCTGACTTCACACACGTCCATTCTATGACTTCACACACTTCCATTCTCTGACTTCACAAACCTCCATTCTGTGACTTCACACACCTCCATTCTGAGTTCACACACCTCCATTCTGTGACTTCACACACCTCCATTCTATGACTTCACACACCTACATTCTATGACTTCACACATCCATTTTGACTTCACACACCTCCAATATATGACTTCAAACAGCTCAGTTCTTTGACTTCACACACCTCCATTCTATGACTTTAAACTCGTCCATTCATTGACTTCACACACCTCCATTCTATGACTTCACCCACCTCCATTCTATGACTTCACACACCTCCATTCTCCGACTTCACACCCCTCTAATTTGATTTCTCATACCTCCATTCTATGACTTCACAAACCTCCCTTCGTTGACTTCACAATACTCCATTCTATGACTTCACACATCTACCTTCTTTGACTTCACACACCTCAATTCTGACTCACACAACTCCATTCTGTGACTTCACAAAACTCCATTCTATGATTTCACATATCTGCATATTATGACTTCACACAACAACATCTATGACTTCACACACCTCAATTATGAGTTCACACACCTACATTCTGTGACTTCACACACCTCCATTCTGACTTCACACACCTCCATTGTGTGACTTCACACACCTCCATTCTGTGACTTCACACACCTCCATTCTATGACTTCACAAACTTCCATTGTGATGTCACACACCTCCATTCTATGAGTTCACACACGTCCATTCTATGACTTCACACACCTAATTTCTATGACTTCACCCACCTCCATTCTATGACTTCACACCTCCATTCTGACTTCACACACCTCCATTCTGTGACTTCACACACCTCCATTCTATGACTTCACAAACTTCCATTGTGACGTCACAAACCTCCATTCTATGAGTTCACACAACTCCATTCTATGACTTCACACACCTCCATTCTGAGATCACACACCTCTATTCTATGACTTCGAACACCTATATTCTGACATCGCAAACCTCCATTTTATGACTTCACAGACCTCGAATCTGTGCCTTCACTAACCTCCACTCTATGACTTCACACTTCTCCATTCTATGACTTCCCACACCTAATTTCTATGACTTCACCCACCTCCATTCTATGACTTCACACCTCCATTCTGACTTCACACACCTTCATTCTATGACTTCACACACCTCCATTCTGACCTCACACTCCTCCATTCTGTGACTTCACACACCTCCATTCTATGATTTCACATACCTCCATTTTGTGACTTCACACACCTCCATTCTATGACTTCACACACCTCCATTCTGTGACTTCACACACCTCCATTCTATGACTTCACACACCTCCATTCTATGACTTCACACACCTACACTGTGACTTCACACACCTCCATTCTATGAGTTCACACACCTGCATTGTGACTTCACCCACCTCCATTCTATGACTTCACACACCTCCATTCTGACCTCACACACCTCCATTCTGATTTCACACACCTAAATTCTGTGACTTCACACACCTCCATTCTATGATTTCACACACCTCCATTCTATGACTTCACTCACCTCCATTCTATGACTTCACACACCTCCTTTCTGAGTTGACACACCTCCATTCTATGACTTCACACACCTTCAATCTGAATTCACACACCTCCATTCTATGACTTCACCCACCTCCATTCTATGACTTCACACACCTCCATTCTCCGACTTCACACCCCTCTAATTTGATTTCTCATACCTCCATTCTATGACTTCACAAACCTCCCTTCGGTGACTTCACAATACTACATTCTATGACTTCACACACCTCCATTCTATGACTTCACAGACCTCGAATCTGTGACTTCACTCACCTCCACTCTATGACTTCACAATTGTCCATTCTATGACTTCCCATACCTAAGTTCTATGACTTCACCCATCTCCATTCTATGACTTCACACCTCCATTCTTACTTCACATACCTCCACTCTATGACTTCACACACCTCCATTCTGTGAATCACAAACCTCCATTCTATGATTTCACACACCTCCATTCTGTGACCTCACACACCACCATTCTATGACTTCACACACCTCCATTCTGTGACGTCACACACCTCCATTCTGAGTTCACACACCTCCATTCTGTGACTTCACACACCTCGATTCTGTGACCTCACACACCTCCATTCTATGACTTCACACACCTATATTCTGTGACGTCACACACCTGCATTCTGAGTTCACACACCTCCATTCTGTGACTTCACACACCTCCATTCTATGACTTCACACACCTCCATTCTGTGACTTCACACACCTCCATTCTATGACTTCACAAATCTCCATTCGGACTTCACACTCCTCCATTGTATGACTTCACACACCTCCATTCTATGACTTCACACATCTCTTTCTGTAACTTCACACACTTCCAATGTTTTACTTCTCAAACCTCCACTCCATGACTTCACACACCTCCATTCCATGAGTTCACACACCGCCATTCTTTGACTAAACACACCTCCATTTTGATTTCACACACCTACATTCTGTGACTTCACACACCTACATTTATGACGTCACACACCTCCATTTTGAATTCACACACCTCCATTCTGTGACTTCACACACCTTCATTCTATGACTTCACACACTTCCTTTCTATTACTTCACACACTTCCATTCTGTGACTTCACACACCTCCTTTCTGAGTTCACACATCTCCGTTGTTTGACTTCAAACACCTCCAATATATGACCTCAAACACCTCAATTCTCTGACTTCTCACACCTTCATTCTATGACTTCATACCCGTCCATTCTGTGACTTCACAGACCTCCATTCTATGACTTCATACACCTCCATTCTATGACTTCACCCACCTCCATTCTATGACTTCACACACCTCCATTCTCTGACTTCACACACCTCCAATTTGACTTCACATACCTCCATTCTATGACTTCACAAACCTCCCTTCGGGGACTTCACAATCCTCCATTCTATGACTTCACACATCTGCATTCTATGACTTCACACACCTCAATTCTGACTCACACAGCTCCATTCTGTGACTTTACAAAACTCCATTGTATGATTTCACACATCTCCATTCTATGACCTCACACACCTCCATTCTATGACTTCACACACCTCCATTCTATGACTTCACACACCTCCATTCTATGACTTCACACACCTCCATTCTATGATTTCACACACCTCGATTCTATGACTTCACACACCTCCATTCTGTGACTTCACACACCTCCATTCTATGAGTTCACACACCTCCATTCTGACTTCAAACACCTCCATTCTATGACTTCACAAAGCTCCATTCTGACTTCACACACCTCCATTCTATGACTTTGCACACCTCTATTCTGACTTCACACACCTCCATTCTATGACTTCACAAACCTCCTTTCTCTGACTTCACCCAACTCCACTCTGTGAATGCACACATCTCCACTCTGTGTCTTTACACACCTCCATTCTGCGAATTCATACCCCTCCATTCTGAGATTTCACACACCTCCATTCTATGACTTCACACACCTCCATTCTATGACTTCACAAACCTCCATTGTGACTTCACACACGTCCATTCTGTGACTTCACGCACCTACATTCTATATAATCACAGACCTCCATACTATGACTTCACACACTTCCATTCTATGACTTCACACAGCTCCAGTCTATGACTTCACAAACCTCCATTCTATGACTTCACACACCTGCACTCTGACTTCACACACCTCCATTCTATGACTTCATACACCTCCCTTCTATGACTTCATACACAACATTCTATGACTTCACACACCTCCATTCTGTGACTTCACAAATCCCCATTCTGACTTCACACTCCTCCATTCTATGACTTCACACACCACCATTCTATGACTTCAGACACCTCCATTCTTTGACTTCACACACCTCCATTTTGACTTCACACACCTACATTCTGTGACTTCACACATCTCCATTTGTGACTTCACACACCACCATGTTGACTTCACACACCTCCATTCTGTGACTTCACACACTTCCATTCTATGACTTCACACACCTACATTGTGACTTCACACACCTCCATTCTATGACTTCACACATCTCCATTCTGACCTCACACACGTCCATACTGACTTCACACACCTAAATTCTGTGACTTCACACACCTCCATTCTATGATTTCACACACCTCCATTCTATGACTTCACACACCTCCATTCTATGACTTCACGGACCTACTTTATGAGTTGACACACCTCCATTCTCTGACTTCACACACCTCCAATCTGAATTCACACACCTCCATTCTGTGACTTCACACACCTCCATTCTATGAGTTTACACACTTCCATTTTGACTTCACACACCTCCATTCTATGACTTCACACAGCTCCATTCTGACTTCACACACCTCAATTATATGACTTTACACACCTCTATTCTGACTTCACACACCTCCATTCTATGACTTCACAAACCTCCCTTCTATGACTTCACACACCTCCACTCTGTGACTTCACACATCTCCACTCTGTGACTTTACACACCTCCATTCTGCGAATTCACACACCTCCATTCTGTGATTTCACACACCTCCATTCTATGACTTCACACACCTCCATTCTTTGACTTCACACACCTCCATTCTATGACTTCACACACCTGCATTCTGACATCACACACCTCCAATCTATGACTTCACAGACCTCGAATCTGTGACTTCACTCACCTCCACTCTATGACTTCACACTCCTCCATTCTATCACTTCCCACACCTCCTTTCTATGACTTCAGCCACCTTCATTCTATGACTTCACACACCTTCAATCTTACTTCAGAAAAATCCATTCTATGACCTCACACACCTAAATCTATGACATCACCAACCTCCATTCTGTGACTTCACACTCCTCCATACTGAGTTCACAAAACTCCATTCGGTGACTTAACACACCTCCATTCTGACTTCACACACGTCCATTCTATGACTTCACACACTTCCATTCTCTGACTTCACAAACCTCCATTCTGTGACTTCACACACCTCCATTCTGAGTTCACACACCTCCATTCTGTGACTTCACACACCTCCATTCTATGACTTCACACACCTACATTCTATGACTTCACACATCCATTTTGACTTCACACACCTCCAATATATGACTTCAAACAGCTCAATTCTTTGACTTCACACACCTCCATTCTATGACTTTAAACTCGTCCATTCATTGACTTCACACACCTCCATTCTGTGACTTCACCCACCTCCATTCTATGACTTCACACACCTCCATTCTCCGACTTCACACCCCTCTAATTTGATTTCTCATACCTCCATTCTATGACTTCACAAACCTCCCTTCGTTGACTTCACAATACTCCATTCTATGACTTCACACATCTACCTTCTATGACTTCACACACCTCAATTCTGACTCACACAACTCCATTCTGTGACTTCACAAAACTCCATTCTATGATTTCACATATCTGCATATTATGACTTCACACAACAACATCTATGACTTCACACACCTCAATTATGAGTTCACACACCTCCATTCTGTGACTTCACACACCTCCATTCTGACTTCACACACCTCCATTGTGTGACTTCACACACCTCCATTCTGTGACTTCACACACCTCCATTCTATGACTTCACAAACTTCCATTGTGACGTCACACACCTCCATTCTATGAGTTCACACACGTCCATTCTATGACTTCACACACCTAATTTCTATGACTTCACCTACCTCCATTCTATGACTTCACACCTCCATTCTGACTTCACACACCTCCATTCTGTGACTTCACACACCTCCATTCTATGACTTCACAAACTTCCATTGTGACGTCAGAGACCTCCATTCTATGTGTTCACACACCTCCATTCTATGACTTCACTCACCTCCACTCTATGACTTCACAATTCTCCATTCTATGACTTCCCACACCTAAGTTCTATGACTTCAAACATCTCCATTCTATGACTTCACACCTCCATTCTGACTTCACACACCTCCACTCTATGACTTCACACACCTCCATTCTGACTTCACACACCTCCATTCTGTGACCTCACACACCTCCATTCTATGATTACACACACCTCCATTCTGTGACCTCACACACCTCCATTCTATGACTTCACACACCTTCATTTTGTGACATCACACACCTCCATTCTGAGTTCACACACCTCCATTTTCTGACTTCACACACCTCCATTCTGTGACCTCACACACCTCCATTCTGTGACTTCGCACACCTCCATTCTTTGACTTCACACACCTCCATTCTGTGACTTCACACACCTCCATTCTATGACCTCACACACCCTCATTCTATGATTTCACACACCTCCATTCTATGACTTCACACATCCATTTTGATTTCACACACCTCCAATATATGTCTTCAAACACCTCAATTCTGTGACTTCACACACCTCCATTCTATGACTTCATACCGTCCATTCTGTGACTTCACACACCTCCATTCTATGTCTTGACACACTTCCATTCTATGACTTCACACACCTCCATTTTGTGACTTTACACACCTCCATTCTGGGTTCACACACCTCCATTCTGTGACTTCACACTCCTGCAATTTGTGACTTCCCACACCTCCATTCTGTGACTTCACACACCTCCATTCTATGACTTCACAAACTTCCATTGTGATGTCACACACATCCATTCTATGAGTTCACACACGTCCATTCTATGACTTCACACACCTAACTTCTATGACTTCACCCACCTCCATTCTATGACTTCACACCTCCATTCTGACTTCACACACCTCCATTCTGTGACTTCACACACCTCCATTCTATGACTTCACAAACTTCCATTGTGACATCACAGACCTCCATTCTATGTGTTCACACACCTCCATTCTATGACTTCACTCACCTCCATTCTATGACTTCACACACCTCCTTTCTGAGTTGGCACACCTCCATTCTATGACTTCACACACCTCCAATCTGAATTCACACACCTCCATTCTATGACTTCACCCACCTCAATTCTATGACTTCACACACCTCCATTCTCCGACTTCACACCCCTCTAATTTAATTTCTCATACCTCCATTCTATGACTTCACAAACCTCCCTTCGGTGACTTCACAATACTCCATTCTATGACTTCACACATCTACATTCTATGACTTCACACACCTCAATTCTGACTCACACAACTCCATTCTGTGACTTCACAAAACTCCATTCTATGATTTCACATATCTCCATACTATGACTTCACACAGCTCCATCTATGATTGCACACACCTCCATTCTGAGTTCACACACCTCCATTCTGTGACCTTACACACCTCCATTCTGACTTCACACACCTCCATTGTATGACTTCACACACCTCCATTCTGTGACTTCACACACCTCCATTCTATGACTTCACAAACTTCCAATGTGACGTCACACACCTCCATTCTATGAGTTCACACACCTCCATTCTATGACTTCACACACCTCCATTCTGACTTCACACACCTCCATTCTGTGACTTCACACACCTCCATTCTATGATTTCACACACCTCCATTTTGTGACTTCACCCACCTCCATTCTGTGACCTCACACACCTCCATTCTGTGACTTCGCACACCTCCATTCTATGACTTCACACACCTCCATTCTGTGACTTCACACACCTCCATTCTATGACCTCACACACCCTCATTCTATGATTTCACACACCTCCATTCTATGACTCCACACATCCATTTTGATTTCACACACCTCCAATATATGACTTCACACAGCTCAATTCTCTGACTTTACACACCTCCATTTTATGACTTTAAACCCGTCCATTCAGTGACTTCTCACACCTCCATTCTATGACTTCATACAACTCCATTCTATGACTTCACCCACCTCCATTCTATGACTTCACACATCTACATTCTATGACTTCACACACCTCAATTCTGACTCACACAACTCCATTCTGTGACTTCACAAAACTCCATTCTATGATTTCACATATCTCCATACTATGACTTTACACACCTCCATCTATGACTTCACACACCTCCATTCTGAGTTCACACACCTCCATTCTGTGACTTCACACACCTCCATTCTGACTTCACACACCTCCATTGTATGACTTCACACACCTCCATTCTGTGACTTCACACACCTCCATTCTATGACTTCACAAACTTCCATTGTGACGTCACACACCTCCATTCTATGAGTTCACACACCTCCATTCTATGACTTCACGCACCTAATTTCTATGACTTCACCCACCTCCATTCTATGACTTCACACCTCCATTCTGACTTCACACACCTCAATTCTGTGACTTCACACACCTCCATTCTATGACTTCACAAACTACCATTGTGACGTCACACACCTCCATTCTATGACTTCACTCACCTCCATTCTATGACTTCACACACCTCCTTTCTGAGTTGACACACCTCCATTGTATGACTTCACACACCTCCATTCTGTGACTTCACACACCTCCATTCTGTGACTTCACAAACTTCCATTGTGACGTCACAAACCTCCATTCTATGAGTTCACACACCTCCATTCTATGACTTCACACACCTCCATTCTGAGTTCACACACCTCTATTCTATGACTTCGAACACCTATATTCTGACTTCGCAAACCTCCATTTTATGACTTCACAGACCTCGAATCTGTGCCTTCACTAACCTCCACTCTATGACTTCACACTTCTCCATTCTATGACTTCCCACACCTAATTTCTATGACTTCACCCACCTCCATTCTATGACTTCACACCTCCATTCTGACTTCACACACCTTCATTCTATGACTTCACACACCTCCATTCTGACCTCACACTCCTCCATTCTGTGACTTCACACACCTCCATTCTATGATTTCACACACCTCCATTTTGTGACTTCACACACCTCCATTCTTTGACTTCACACACCTCCATTCTGTGACTTCACACACCTCCATCTATGACTTCACACACCTCCATTCTATGACTTCACACACCTACACTGTGACTTCACACACCTCCATTCTATGAGTTCACACACCTGCATTGTGACTTCACCCACCTCCATTCTATGACTTCACACACCTCCATTCTGACCTCACACACCTCCATTCTGATTTCACACACCTAAATTCTGTGACTTCACACACCTCCATTCTATGATTTCACACACCTCCATTCTATGACTTCACTCACCTCCATTCTATGACTTCACACACCTCCTTTCTGAGTTGACACACCTCCATTCTATGACTTCACACACCTTCAATCTGAATTCACACACCTCCATTTTATGACTTCACCCACCTCCATTCTATGACTTCACACACCTCCATTCTCCGACTTCACACCCCTCTAATTTGATTTCTCATACCTCCATTCTATGACTTCACAAACCTCCCTTCGGTGACTTCACAATACTACATTCTATGACTTCACACACCTCCATTCTATGACTTCACAGACCTCGAATCTGTGACTTCACTCACCTCCACTCTATGACTTCACAATTGTCCATTCTATGACTTCCCATACCTAAGTTCTATGACTTCACCCATCTCCATTCTATGACTTCACACCTCCATTCTGACTTCACACACCTCCACTCTATGACTTCACACACCTCCATTCTGACTTCACACACCTCCATTCTGTGAATCACACACCTCCATTCTATGATTTCACACACCTCCATTCTGTGACCTCACACACCTCCATTCTATGACTTCACACACCTCCATTCTGTGACGTCACACACCTCCATTCTGAGTTCACACACCTCCATTCTGTGACTTCACACACCTCGATTCTGTGACCTCACACACCTCCATTCTATGACTTCACACACCTATATTCTGTGACGTCACACACCTGCATTCTGAGTTCACACACCTCCATTCTGTGACTTCACACTCCTCCATTCTATGACTTCACACACCTCCATTCTGTGACTTCACACACTTCCATTCTATGACCTCACACACCCTCATTCTATGATTTCACACACCTCCATTCTCTGACTTCACACATCCATTTTGATTTCACACACCTCCAATATATGTCTTCAAACACCTCAATTCTGTGACTTCACACACCTCCATTCTATGACTTGACACACTTCCATTCTATGACTTCACACACCTCCATTTTGTGATTTTACACACCTCCATTCTGGGTTCACACACCTCCATTCTGTGACTTCACACTCCTGCAATCTGTGACTTCCCACACCTCCATTCTGGGACTTCACAAACCTCCATTCTATGACTTCACACACCTTCATTCTTACTTCACAAACACCCATTCTATGACTTCACACACCTCCATTCTATGACTTCACACACCTCCATTCTATGACTTCACACACCTCCATTCTGAGTTCACACACCTCTATTCTATGACTTCGAACACCTGTATTCTGACTTCGCAAACCTCCATTTTATGACTTCACAGACCTCGAATCTGTGCCTTCACTAACCTCCACTCTTTGACTTCACACACCTCCATTCTATGACTTCACACACCTCCATTCTGTGACTTCACACACCTCCATTCTATGAGTTCACACACCTCCATTGTGACTACACACACCTCCATTCTATGAGTTCACACACTTCCATTCTGTGACTTCCCACACCTCCATTCTGAATTCACACAGCTCAATTCTGTGACTTCACAAAATTCCATTCTGACTTCACACACCTCCATTGTATGAATTCACACACTTCCATTCTGTGACTTCACACACTTCCATCGTGACGTCACACACCTCCATTCTATGATTTCACACACCTCCATTCTATGACTTCACACACCTCCATTCTCACTTCACAAACCTCTATTCTATGACTTCGCACACCTCCATTCTGACATCACACACCTCCAATCTATGACTTCACAGACCTCGAATCTGTGACTTCACTCACCTCCACTCTATGACTTCACACTCCTCCATTCTATGACTTCCCACACCTCCTTTCTATGATTTCACCCACTTTCATTCTATGACTTCACACCTCCAATCTGACTTCACACACTTGCATTCAGTGACTTCACACACCTCCATTCAATGACTTAACACACCTCCATTCTATGACTTCACACACCTTCATTCTTACTTCAGAAATATCCATTCTATGACCTCACACACCTCCATCTATGACATCACCAACGTCCATTCTGTGACTTCACACACCTCCATACTGAGTTCACAAAACTCCATTCGGTGACTTAACACACCTCCATTCTGACTTCACACACGTCCATTCTATGTCTTCACACACTTCCATTCTATGACTTCACAAAACTCCATTCTGTGACTTCACACACCTCCATTCTGAGTTCACAAACCTCCATTCTGTGACTTCACACACCTCCTTTCTATGACTTCACACACCTACATTCTATGACTTCACACATCCATTTTGACTTCACACACCTCCAATATCTGACTTCACACAGCTCAATTCTCTGACTTCACACACCTGCATTTTATGACTTTAAACCCGTCCATTCAGTGACTTCTCACACCTCCATTCTATGACTTCATACACCTCCATTCTATGACTTCAACCACCTCCATTCTATGACTTCACACATCTACATTCTATGACTTCACACACCTCAATTCTGACTCACACAACTCCATTCTGTGACTTCACAAAACTCCATTCTATGATTTCACATATCTCCATACTATGACTTTACACACCTCCATCTATGACTTCACACACCTCCATTCTGAGTTCACACACCTCCATTCTGTGACTTCACACACCTCCATTCTGACTTCACACCCCTCCCTTGTATGACTTCACACACCTCCATTCTAAACTTCACACACCTCCATTCTATGACTTCACAAACTTCCATTGTGACGTCACACACCTCCATTCTATGAGTTCACACACCTCCATTCTATGACTTCACACACCTAATTTCTATGACTTCTCCAACCTCCATTCTATGACTTCACACCTCCATTCTGACTTCACACACCTCAATTCTGTGACTTCACACACCTCCATTCTATGACTTCACAAACTACCATTGTGATGTCACACACCTCCATTCTATGAGTTCACACACCTCCATTCTATGACTTCACTCACCTCCATTCTATGACTTCACACACCTCCTTTCTGAGTTGACACACCTCCATTCTATGACGTCACAAACCTCCAATCTGAATTCATACACCTCCATTCTATGACTTCACCCACCTCCATTCTGTGACTTCACACACCTCCATTCTCCGACTTCACACCCCTCTAATTTGATTTCTCATACCTCCATTCTATGACTTCACAAACCTCCCTTCGGTGACTTCACAATACTCCATTCTATGACTTCACACATCTACATTCTATGACTTCACACACCTCAATTCTGACTCACACAACTCCATTCTGTGACTTCACAAAACTGCATTCTATGATTTCACTTATCTCCATACTATAACTTCACACACCTCCATCTATTACTTCACACACCGCCATTCTGAGCTCACACACCACAATTCTTTGACTTCACACACCTGCATTCTGACTTCACACAACTCCATTGTATGACTTCACACACCTCCATTCTGTGACTTCACACACCTTCATTCTATGACTTCACAAACTTCCATTGTGACGTCACACACCTCCATTCTATTAGTGCACACACCTCCATTCTATGACTTCACACACCTCCATTCTGACTTCACACACCTCTATTCTACGACTTCGTACACCTACATTCTGAGTTCACACACCTCCATTCTATGACTTCACAGACCTCGAATCTGTGACTTCACTCACCTCCACTCTATGACTTCACACTTCTCCATTCTATGACTTCCCACACCTAATTTCTATGACTTCACGCACCTCCATTCTATGACTTCACACCTCTATTCTGACCGCACACACCTCCATTCTATGACTTCACACACCTCCATTCTGACTTCACACACCTCCATTCTGTGACTTCACACACCTCCATTCTATGATTTCACACATCTCCATTCCGTGACTTCATACACCTCCATTCTATGACTTCACACACCTCCATTCTGTGACTTCACACACCTCCATTCTATGACTTCACACACCTACATTGTGACTTCACACACCTCAATTCTATGAGTTCACAACTTGCATTGTGACTTCACACACCTCCATTCTATGACTTCAAACACCTCCATTCTGAACTCACACACCTCCATTCTGACTTCACACACGTCCATTCTATGACTTCACACACTTCCGTTCTTTGACTTCACAAACCTCCATTATGTGACTTCACACACCTCCATTCTGAGTTCACACACCTCCATTCTGTGACTTCACACACCTCCATTCTATGACTTCACACACCTACATTCTATGACTTCACACATCCATTTTGACTTCACACACCTCCAATATATGACTTCAAACAGCTCAATTCTCTGACTTCACACACCCCCATTTTACGACTTTAAACCCGTCCATTCAGTTACTTCACACACCTCCATTCTATGTCTTCATACACCTCCATTCTATGACTTCACCCACCTCCATTCTATGATTTCACACACCTCCATTCTCCGACTTCACACCGCTCTCATTTGATTTCTCATACCTCCATTCTATGACTTCACAAACGTCCCTTCGGTGACTTCACAATACTCCATTCTATGACTTCACACATCTACATTCTATGACTTCACACACCTCAATTCTGACACAAACAAATCCATTCTGTGACTTCACAAAACTCCATTCTATGATTTCACATATCTCCATTCTATGACTTTACACACCTCCATTGAATGACTTCACACACCTCCATTCTGAGTTCACACACCTCCATTCTGTGACTTCACACACCTCCATTCTGACTTCACACACCTCCATTGTATGACTTCACACACCTCCATTCTATGACTTCACAAACTTCCATTGTGACCTCACACACCTCCATTCTATGAGTTCACACACCTCCATTGTATGACTTCACTCACCTCCATTCTATGACTTCACACACCTCCTTTCTGAGTTGACACACCTCCATTCTATGACTGCACACACCTCCATTCTGACTTCACACACCTGTATTCTATGAATTCGAACACCTACATTCTGACTTCACACATCCATTCTATGAATTCACAGACCTCGAATCTGTGACTTCACTCACCTCCACTCTATGACTTCACACTTCTCCATTCTATGACTTCCCACACCTAATTTCTATGACTTCACCCACCTCCATTCTGACTTCACACCTCCATTCTGACTTCACACACCTCCATTCTATGACTCCACACACCTCCATTCTGACTCCACACATCTCCATTCTGTGACTTCACACACCTCCATTCTATGATTTCACACACTTCCAACTGTGACTTCACACACCTCCATTCTATGACTTCACACACCTCCATTCTGTGACTTCACACACCTCCAGTCTATGACTTCACACACCTCCATTCTATGACTTCACACACATACATTGTGACTTCACACAACTCCATTTTATGAGTTCACACACTTGCATTGTGACTTCACACACCTCCATTCTATGACTTCACACACCTCCATTCTGACATCACACACCTCCATTCTGACTTCACACACCTCAATTCTGTGACTTCACACACCTCCATTGTATGATTTCACACACCTCCATTCTATGACTTCACTCACCTCCATTCTATGACTTCACACACCTCCTTTCTGAGTTGACACACCTCCATTCTATGACTTCACACACCTCCAATCTGATTTCACACACCTCCATTCTATGAATTCACACACCTCCATTCTTTGACTTCACACACCTCCATTCTATGACTTCACACACCTCCATTGTAACTTCACACACCATCATTCTATGAGTTCACACACCGCCATTCTGACTTCACTTACCTCCATTCTATGACTTCACACAGCTCCATTCTGACGTCACACAGCTCCATTCTATGACTTCGCACACATCTATTCTGACTTCACACACCTCCATTCTGTGAGTTCACACACCTCCATTCTATGACTTCACACACCTCCATTCTATAACTTAACACACCTATATTGTGAATTCACACACCTCCATTCTATGAGTTCACACACCTGCATTGTGACTTCACACACCTCCATTCTATGACTTCACCCACCAACATTCCGACTTCACACACCTCCATTTTGACTTCACACGCCTCAGTTCTCTGCCTTCACACACCTCCATTCTATGATTTCACACACTTCCATTCTATGACTTCACACACCTAGATTCTATGACTTCAGAAACCTCATTTCTGAGTTGACACACCACCATTCCGTGATTTCACACACCTCCAATCTGACTTCACACACCTCCATTCTATGACTTAACACAACTCCATTCTGAGTTCACACAACTCCATTCGGTGACTTCACACACCTCCATTCTGTGCCTTCACTCACCTCCATTCTATGACTTCACACACTTCCATTCTATGACTTCACACACCTCCATTCTGTGACGTCAAACACCTCCATTCTAAGTTCACACACCTCCAATCTGTGACTTCACACACCTCCATTCTGTGACTTCACACACCTCCATTCTATGAATTCACACACATCCATTCTATGACTTCACATACCTCCATTGTGTGACTTTACACACCTCCATTCTGAGTTCTCACACCTCCATTCTTTGACTTCACACACCTCCATTCTGATACTTCCCACACCTCCATTCTGTGACTTCACACACCTCCGTTCTATGACTTCACACACCTCCCTTCTATGACTTCACACACCTCCATTCTGTGACTTCACACACCTCCATTCTATGACATCACACACCTCCATTGTGATTTCACACACCTCCATTCTATGAGTTCACACACCTCCATTCTGACTTCACACACCTCAATTCTATGACTTCACACAGCTAAATTCTGACTTCACACCTCCATTTGTGACTTCACACTCCACAATTTTGACTTCACACACCTCCTTTCTGTGACTTCACACACCTCCATTCTGTGACTTCACACACATCCATTTTGACTTCACACACTTCCATTCTATGACTTCACACACCTCCATTCTATGACTTCACACACCTCCATTCAATGACTTCACACACCTCCATTCTATGAGATTACACACCACCATTCTATGAGTTCACACACCTACATTGTGACTTCACACACCTCCATTCTATGACTTCACACACCATCATTATTACTTCAGAATCATCCATTCTATGACTTCACACACCTCCATTCTATGACTTCACAAACCTCCGTTCTGTGACCTCACACACCTTCATTTTGAGGTCACACACCTCCATTCTGTGACTTCACACACCTCCATTCTGACTTCACACACCTCCATTCTATGACTTCACACACTTCCTTTCTATGACTTCACACAACTCCATTCTGTGACTTCACACACCTCCATTCTGTGACTTCACACACCTCCATTCTATGACTTCACACAGCTCCATTCTGTGACTTAACACACATCCATTCTGTGACTTCATACACCTCCATTCTATGACTTCACACACCTCCATTCTGTGACTTCACACACCTCCATTCTGGGTTCACACACCTCCAATCTGTGACTTCACACCCCTCCATTCTGTGACTTCACACACCTCCATTCTATGACTTCACACACCTCCATTCTATGACTTCACACACGTCCATTCTATGATTTTACACACCTCCATTATGTGACTTCACACACCTCCATTCTATAACTTCACACACCTCCATTCTGACTTCACACACCTCCATTCTATGACTTCACACACCTCCCTTCTATGACTTCGCACACCTCCATTCTTTGACATCACACACCTAAATTCTGAGTTGACACACCTCCGTTCTGTGACTTCACACACCTCCATTCTGAATTCACACAGCGCCATTCTGTGACTTCACAAAACTTCATTCTATGATTTCACACACCTCCATACTATGACTTCACACAACTCCATCTATGACTTCACACACCTCAATTCTGACTTCACAAACCTCTATTCTATGACTTCGCACACCTCCATTTTGACATCACACACCTCCATTCTATGACTACATAGACCTCGAATCTGTGACTTCACTCACCTGCACTCTATCACTTCACACTCCTCCATTCTATGATTTCCCACACCTCCTTTTTATGACTTCATCCACCTCCAATCTATGACTACACACCTCAATTCTGACTTCACGAACCTGCATTCTGTGACTTCACACACCTCCATTCTATGAGTTCACACACCTCCATTCTGTGACTTCACACACCTTCATTCTTACTTCAGAAACATCCATTCTATGACTTCACAAACCTCCATTCTATGACTTCACACACCTCCATTCTATGACTTCACACACCTCCATTCTGAGTTCACACAACTCCATTCGGTGACTTCACACACCTCCATTCTGTGCCTTCACTCACCTCCATTCTATGACTTCACACACTTCAATTCTATGACTTCACACACCTCCATTCTGTGACGTCAAACACCTCCATTCTAAGTTCACACACCTCCAATCTGTGACTTCACACACCTCCATTCTGTGACTTCACACACCTCCATTCTATGAATTCACACACATCCATTCTATGACTTCACATACCTCCATTGTGTGACTTTACACACCTCCATTCTGAGTTCACACACCTCCATTCTTTGACTTCACACAGCTCCATTCTGTTACTTCCCACACCTCCATTATGTGACTTCACACACCTCCGTTCTATGACTTCACACACCTCCCTTCTATGACTTCACACACCTCCATTCTGTGACTTCACACACCTCCATTCTATGACTTCACACACCTCCATTCTATGACTTCACACACCTCCAATATATGACTACAAACACCTGAATACTGTGACTTCACACACCTCCATTCTATGACTTCATACCCGTCAATTCTGTGACTTCACACACCTCAGTTCTCTGACTACACACGTCCATTCTATGACTTCACCCACCTCCATTCTATGACTTCATACACCCCCAATTTGACTTTACATACCTCCATTCTATGACTTCACAAACCTCCATTCTCTGACTTCACACACCTCCATTCTTTGATTTCACAAACCTCCATTCTATGATTTCACACACCTCCATTTTATGACGTCACACACCTCCATTTTGACTTCACTCACCTCCATTATGTGACTTCACACTCCTCCCTTCGGTGACTTCACACACCTCCATTCTATGACTTCACACATCTACATTCTATGACTTCACACACCTCCATTCTATGACTTCACACACTTCCATTCTATGATTTCACATACCTCCATGCTATCATTTCACACACCTCCATTCTGTGACTTCACACACCACCATTCTGACTTCACACACCTCCATTTTGACTTCACAAACGTCATTTCTTGACTTCACACACCTCCATGCTGACTTCACACACCTCCATTCTATGACTTCACACAGCTCTATTCCATGACTTCACACACCTCCATTCTGAGTTCACACACCTCCATTCTGTGACTTCACACACCTCCATTCTGACTTTACACATCTCCATTGTATGACTTCACACACCTCCATTCTGTGACTTCACACATCCATTCTATGACTTCACACACCTTCATTGTTACTTCAGAAACATCCATTCTATGACTTCGCCCACCTCCATTCTGTGACTTCACACACCTCCATTCTGTGTCTTCACACACCTAAATTCTGTGACTTCACACACCTCCTTTTTGACTTAACACACCTCCATTCTATGACTTCACACACCTCCATTCTATGACTTTACACACCTCCATTCTGTGACTTCACACACCTCCCTTCTGATTTCACCCAGCCCCAATCTATGACTTCACACACCTCCATTCTGTGACTTCACAAACCTCCATTTTATGACTTCACACACCTCGATTGTGATTTCACACACCTCCATTCTATGAGTTCACATACCTCCATTCTGACTTCACACACCTTAATTCTATGACTGCACACACCTCCATTCTGACTTCACACACCTCCATTCTGTGACTTCACACACCTCCATTCTATGATTTCACACAACTCCATTCTATGACTTCACACACCTCCAATATATGACTTCAAACACCTCAATTCTGTGACTTCACACACCTGCATTCTATGATTTCACACACCTCCATTCTATGACTTCACACACCTCCAATATATGACTTCAAACACCTCAATTCTCTGACTTCACACACCTCCATTCTATGACTTCCACACCTCCATTCTGTGACTTCACACACCACCATTTTATGACTTCACACACCTCCATTGTGACTTCACACACCTCTATTCTATGAGTTCACACACCTCCATTCTGACTTCACACCACTCCATTCTATGACTTCACACACCTACATTCTGACTTCACACACCTCCATTCTATGACTTCGAACACCACAATTCTGACTTCACACTCCTCCATTCTGTGACTTCACACACCTCCATTTGTGACTTCACATACCTCCATTTGTGACTTCACACACCACATTTTTGACTTCACACACCTCCAGTCTGTGACTTCACACAACTCCATTCTGTGACTTCACACGCCTCCGTTTTGTCTTCACACACCTCCATTTTGTGATTTCACACACCTACATTCTGTGACTTCACACTCCTCTATTGTTTGACTTCACACAGCTCCATTCTTTGACTTCACACACCTCCATTCCATGAGTTCACACACCTCCATTCTATGAGTTCACACACCTCCATTCTATGAGTTCACACACCTCCATTTTGACTTCACACACCTCCATTCTATGATTTCACACACCTTCATTCTTACTTCAGAAAGTTCCATTCTATGACTTCACACACCTTCATTGTATGACTTCACAAACCTCCGTTCTGTGACCTCAGACACCTTCATTTTGAGGTCACACACCTCCATTCTGTGACTTCACACACCTCCATTCTGAATTCACACACCTCCATTCTATGACTTCACACACTTCCTTTCTGTGACTTCACACACCTCCATTCTGTGACTTCACACACCTCCATTCTATGACTTCACACACCTCCATTCTGTGACTTAACACACCTACATTCTGTGATTCACACACCTCTATTCTATGACTTCACACACCTACATTCTGTGACTTCACACACCTCCCTTCTGGGTTCACACACCTCCAATCTGTGACTTCACACACCTCCATTCTGTGACTTCACACACCTCCATTCTATGACTTCACACACCTCCATTCTATGACTTCACACACGTCCATTCTATGATTTTACACACCTCCATTCTGTGACTTCACACACCTCCATTCTATAACTGCACACATATCCATTTTGTGAGTTCACACACCTCCATTCTATGACTTCACACACCTCCATTCTATGACATCACACACCTCCATTCTATGACTTCACACACCTCCATTCTATGACTTCACACACCTCCATTCTGTGACTTCACACACCTCAAATCTGTGACTTCACACACCTCCATTATGACTTCACACACATCCATTCTATGACTTCACACACCTCCATTCTGTGACTTCACACACCTCCATTCTGTGACTTCACACACCTCCATTCTGTGACTTCACACACCTCCATTCTATGACTTCACACACCTCCATTCTGTGACTTAACACACCTACATTCTGTGATTCACACACCTCTATTCTATGACTTCACACACCTACATTCTGTGACTTCACACACCTCCCTTCTGGGTTCACACACCTCCAATCTGTGACTTCACACACCTCCATTCTGTGACTTCACACACCTCCATTCTATGACTTCACACACCTCCATTCTATGACTTCACACACGTCCATTCTATGATTTTACACACCTCCATTCTATGACTTCACACACCTTCATTGTTACTTCAGAAACATCCATTCTATGACTTCGCCCACCTCCATTCTGTGACTTCACACACCTCCATTCTGTGTCTTCACACACCTAAATTCTGTGACTTCACACACCTCCTTTTTGACTTAACACACCTCCATTCTATGACTTCACACACCTCCATTCTATGACTTTACACACCTCCATTCTGTGACTTCACACACCTCCCTTCTGATTTCACCCAGCCCCAATCTATGACTTCACACACCTCCATTCTGTGACTTCACAAACCTCCATTTTATGACTTCACACACCTCGATTGTGATTTCACACACCTCCATTCTATGAGTTCACATACCTCCATTCTGACTTCACACACCTTAATTCTATGACTGCACACACCTCCATTCTGACTTCACACACCTCCATTCTGTGACTTCACACACCTCCATTCTATGATTTCACACAACTCCATTCTATGACTTCACACACCTCCAATATATGACTTCAAACACCTCAATTCTGTGACTTCACACACCTGCATTCTATGATTTCACACACCTCCATTCTATGACTTCACACACCTCCAATATATGACTTCAAACACCTCAATTCTCTGACTTCACACACCTCCATTCTATGACTTCCACACCTCCATTCTGTGACTTCACACACCACCATTTTATGACTTCACACACCTCCATTGTGACTTCACACACCTCTATTCTATGAGTTCACACACCTCCATTCTGACTTCACACCACTCCATTCTATGACTTCACACACCTACATTCTGACTTCACACACCTCCATTCTATGACTTCGAACACCACAATTCTGACTTCACACTCCTCCATTCTGTGACTTCACACACCTCCATTTGTGACTTCACATACCTCCATTTGTGACTTCACACACCACAATTTTGACTTCACACACCTCCAGTCTGTGACTTCACACAACTCCATTCTGTGACTTCACACGCCTCCGTTTTGTCTTCACACACCTCCATTTTGTGATTTCACACACCTACATTCTGTGACTTCACACTCCTCTATTGTTTGACTTCACACAGCTCCATTCTTTGACTTCACACACCTCCATTCCATGAGTTCACACACCTCCATTCTATGAGTTCACACACCTCCATTCTATGAGTTCACACACCTCCATTTTGACTTCACACACCTCCATTCTATGATTTCACACACCTTCATTCTTACTTCAGAAAGTTCCATTCTATGACTTCACACACCTTCATTGTATGACTTCACAAACCTCCGTTCTGTGACCTCAGACACCTTCATTTTGAGGTCACACACCTCCATTCTGTGACTTCACACACCTCCATTCTGAATTCACACACCTCCATTCTATGACTTCACACACTTCCTTTCTGTGACTTCACACACCTCCATTCTGTGACTTCACACACCTCCATTCTATGACTTCACACACCTCCATTCTGTGACTTAACACACCTACATTCTGTGATTCACACACCTCTATTCTATGACTTCACACACCTACATTCTGTGACTTCACACACCTCCCTTCTGGGTTCACACACCTCCAATCTGTGACTTCACACACCTCCATTCTGTGACTTCACACACCTCCATTCTATGACTTCACACACCTCCATTCTATGACTTCACACACGTCCATTCTATGATTTTACACACCTCCATTCTGTGACTTCACACACCTCCATTCTATAACTGCACACATATCCATTTTGTGAGTTCACACACCTCCATTCTATGACTTCACACACCTCCATTCTATGACATCACACACCTCCATTCTATGACTTCACACACCTCCATTCTATGACTTCACACACCTCCATTCTGTGACTTCACACACCTCAAATCTGTGACTTCACACACCTCCATTATGACTTCACACACATCCATTCTATGACTTCACACACCTCCATTCTGTGACTTCACACACCTCCATTCTGTGACTTCACACACCTCCATTCTGTGACTTCACACACCTCCATTCTATGACTTCACACACCTCCATTCTGTGACTTAACACACCTACATTCTGTGATTCACACACCTCTATTCTATGACTTCACACACCTACATTCTGTGACTTCACACACCTCCCTTCTGGGTTCACACACCTCCAATCTGTGACTTCACACACCTCCATTCTGTGACTTCACACACCTCCATTCTATGACTTCACACACCTCCATTCTATGACTTCACACACGTCCATTCTATGATTTTACACACCTCCATTCTATGACTTCACACACCTTCATTGTTACTTCAGAAACATCCATTCTATGACTTCGCCCACCTCCATTCTGTGACTTCACACACCTCCATTCTGTGTCTTCACACACCTAAATTCTGTGACTTCACACACCTCCTTTTTGACTTAACACACCTCCATTCTATGACTTCACACACCTCCATTCTATGACTTTACACACCTCCATTCTGTGACTTCACACACCTCCCTTCTGATTTCACCCAGCCCCAATCTATGACTTCACACACCTCCATTCTGTGACTTCACAAACCTCCATTTTATGACTTCACACACCTCGATTGTGATTTCACACACCTCCATTCTATGAGTTCACATACCTCCATTCTGACTTCACACACCTTAATTCTATGACTGCACACACCTCCATTCTGACTTCACACACCTCCATTCTGTGACTTCACACACCTCCATTCTATGATTTCACACAACTCCATTCTATGACTTCACACACCTCCAATATATGACTTCAAACACCTCAATTCTGTGACTTCACACACCTGCATTCTATGATTTCACACACCTCCATTCTATGACTTCACACACCTCCAATATATGACTTCAAACACCTCAATTCTCTGACTTCACACACCTCCATTCTATGACTTCCACACCTCCATTCTGTGACTTCACACACCACCATTTTATGACTTCACACACCTCCATTGTGACTTCACACACCTCTATTCTATGAGTTCACACACCTCCATTCTGACTTCACACCACTCCATTCTATGACTTCACACACCTACATTCTGACTTCACACACCTCCATTCTATGACTTCGAACACCACAATTCTGACTTCACACTCCTCCATTCTGTGACTTCACACACCTCCATTTGTGACTTCACATACCTCCATTTGTGACTTCACACACCACATTTTTGACTTCACACACCTCCAGTCTGTGACTTCACACAACTCCATTCTGTGACTTCACACGCCTCCGTTTTGTCTTCACACACCTCCATTTTGTGATTTCACACACCTACATTCTGTGACTTCACACTCCTCTATTGTTTGACTTCACACAGCTCCATTCTTTGACTTCACACACCTCCATTCCATGAGTTCACACACCTCCATTCTATGAGTTCACACACCTCCATTCTATGAGTTCACACACCTCCATTTTGACTTCACACACCTCCATTCTATGATTTCACACACCTTCATTCTTACTTCAGAAAGTTCCATTCTATGACTTCACACACCTTCATTGTATGACTTCACAAACCTCCGTTCTGTGACCTCAGACACCTTCATTTTGAGGTCACACACCTCCATTCTGTGACTTCACACACCTCCATTCTGAATTCACACACCTCCATTCTATGACTTCACACACTTCCTTTCTGTGACTTCACACACCTCCATTCTGTGACTTCACACACCTCCATTCTATGACTTCACACACCTCCATTCTGTGACTTAACACACCTACATTCTGTGATTCACACACCTCTATTCTATGACTTCACACACCTACATTCTGTGACTTCACACACCTCCCTTCTGGGTTCACACACCTCCAATCTGTGACTTCACACACCTCCATTCTGTGACTTCACACACCTCCATTCTATGACTTCACACACCTCCATTCTATGACTTCACACACGTCCATTCTATGATTTTACACACCTCCATTCTGTGACTTCACACACCTCCATTCTATAACTGCACACATATCCATTTTGTGAGTTCACACACCTCCATTCTATGACTTCACACACCTCCATTCTATGACATCACACACCTCCATTCTATGACTTCACACACCTCCATTCTATGACTTCACACACCTCCATTCTGTGACTTCACACACCTCAAATCTGTGACTTCACACACCTCCATTATGACTTCACACACATCCATTCTATGACTTCACACACCTCCATTCTGTGACTTCACACACCTCCATTCTGTGACTTCACACACCTGCATTCTGAGTTCACACACCTCCATTCTGTGACTTCACACTCCTCCATTCTATGACTTCACACACCTCCAATATATGACTACAAACACCTGAATACTGTGACTTCACACACCTCCATTCTATGACTTCATACCCGTCAATTCTGTGACTTCACACACCTCAGTTCTCTGACTACACACGTCCATTCTATGACTTCACCCACCTCCATTCTATGACTTCACACACCCCCAATTTGACTTTACATACCTCCATTCTATGACATCACAAACCTCCATTCTCTGACTTCACACACCTCCATTCTTTGATTTCACAAACCTCCATTCTATGATTTCACACACCTCCATTTTATGACGTCACACACCTCCATTTTGACTTCACTCACCTCCATTATGTGACTTCACACTCCTCCCTTCGGTGACTTCACACACCTCCATTCTATGACTTCACACATCTACATTCTATGACTTCACACACCTCCATTCTATGAATTCACACACTTCCATTCTATGATTTCACATACCTCCATACTATCATTTCACACACCTCCATTCTGTGACTTCACACACCTCCATTCTGACTTCACACACCTCCATTTTGACTTCACAAACGTCATTTCTTGACTTCACACACCTCCATGCTGACTTCACACACCTCCATTCTATGACTTCACACAGCTCTATTCCATGACTTCACACACCTCCATTCTGAGTTCACACACCTCCATTCTGTGACTTCACACACCTCCATTCTGACTTTACACATCTCCATTGTATGACTTCACACACCTCCATTCTGTGACTTCACACACATCCATTCTATGACTTCACACACCTTCATTGTTACTTCAGAAACATCCATTCTATGACTTCGCCCACCTCCATTCTGTGACTTCACACACCTCCATTCTGTGTCTTCACACACCTCAATTCTGTGACTTCACACACCTCCTTTTTGACTTAACCCACCTCCATTCTATGACTTCACACACCTCCATTCTATGACTTTACACACCTCCATTCTGTGACTTCACACACCTCCATTCTGACTTCACCCAGTCCCATTCTATGACTTCACACACCTCCATTCTGTGACTTCACACACCTCCATTTTATGACTTCACACACCTCGATTGTGATTTCACACACCTCCATTCTATGAGTTCACATACCTCCATTCTGACTTCACACACCTTAATTCTATGACTTCACACACCTCCATTCTGACTTCACACACCTCCATTCTGTGACTTCACACACCTCCATTCTATGATTTCACACACCTCCATTCTATGACTTCACACACCTCCAATATATGACTTCAAACACCTCAATTCTGTGACTTCACACACCTGCATTCTATGATTTCACACACCTCCATTCTATGACTTCACACACCTCCAATATATGACTTCAAACACCTCAATTCTCTGACTTCACACACCTCCATTCTATGACTTCCACACCTCCATTCTGTGACTTCACACACCACCATTCTATGACTTCACACACCTCCATTGTGACTTCACACACCTCTATTCTATGAGTTCACACACCTCCATTCTGACTTCACACCACTCCATTCTATGACTTCACACACCTACATTCTGACTTCACACACCTCCATTCTATGACTTCGAACACCACCATTCTGACTTCACACTCCTCCATTCTGTGACTTCACACACCTCCATTCCATGACTTCACATACCTCCATTCGATGACTTCACACACCTCCATTTTGACTTCACACACCTCCACTCTGTGACTTCACACACCTCCATTTGTGACTTCACACACCACATTTTTGACTTCACACACCTCCATTCTGTGACTTCACACACGTCCATTCTATGATTTTACACACCTCCATTCTGTGACTTCACACACCTCCATTCTATAACTGCACACATATCCATTTTGTGAGTTCACACACCTCCATTCTATGACTTCACACACCTCCATTCTATGACATCACACACCTCCATTCTATGACTTCACACACCTCCATTCTATGACTTCACACACCTCCATTCTGTGACTTCACACACCTCAAATCTGTGACTTCACACACCTCCATTATGACTTCACACACATCCATTCTATGACTTCACACACCTCCATTCTGTGACTTCACACACCTCCATTCTGTGACTTCACACACCTGCATTCTGAGTTCACACACCTCCATTCTGTGACTTCACACTCCTCCATTCTATGACTTCACACACCTCCAATATATGACTACAAACACCTGAATACTGTGACTTCACACACCTCCATTCTATGACTTCATACCCGTCAATTCTGTGACTTCACACACCTCAGTTCTCTGACTACACACGTCCATTCTATGACTTCACCCACCTCCATTCTATGACTTCACACACCCCCAATTTGACTTTACATACCTCCATTCTATGACATCACAAACCTCCATTCTCTGACTTCACACACCTCCATTCTTTGATTTCACAAACCTCCATTCTATGATTTCACACACCTCCATTTTATGACGTCACACACCTCCATTTTGACTTCACTCACCTCCATTATGTGACTTCACACTCCTCCCTTCGGTGACTTCACACACCTCCATTCTATGACTTCACACATCTACATTCTATGACTTCACACACCTCCATTCTATGAATTCACACACTTCCATTCTATGATTTCACATACCTCCATACTATCATTTCACACACCTCCATTCTGTGACTTCACACACCTCCATTCTGACTTCACACACCTCCATTTTGACTTCACAAACGTCATTTCTTGACTTCACACACCTCCATGCTGACTTCACACACCTCCATTCTATGACTTCACACAGCTCTATTCCATGACTTCACACACCTCCATTCTGAGTTCACACACCTCCATTCTGTGACTTCACACACCTCCATTCTGACTTTACACATCTCCATTGTATGACTTCACACACCTCCATTCTGTGACTTCACACACATCCATTCTATGACTTCACACACCTTCATTGTTACTTCAGAAACATCCATTCTATGACTTCGCCCACCTCCATTCTGTGACTTCACACACCTCCATTCTGTGTCTTCACACACCTCAATTCTGTGACTTCACACACCTCCTTTTGACTTAACCCACCTCCATTCTATGACTTCACACACCTCCATTCTATGACTTTACACACCTCCATTCTGTGACTTCACACACCTCCATTCTGACTTCACCCAGTCCCATTCTATGACTTCACACACCTCCATTCTGTGACTTCACACACCTCCATTTTATGACTTCACACACCTCGATTGTGATTTCACACACCTCCATTCTATGAGTTCACATACCTCCATTCTGACTTCACACACCTTAATTCTATGACTTCACACACCTCCATTCTGACTTCACACACCTCCATTCTGTGACTTCACACACCTCCATTCTATGATTTCACACACCTCCATTCTATGACTTCACACACCTCCAATATATGACTTCAAACACCTCAATTCTGTGACTTCACACACCTGCATTCTATGATTTCACACACCTCCATTCTATGACTTCACACACCTCCAATATATGACTTCAAACACCTCAATTCTCTGACTTCACACACCTCCATTCTATGACTTCCACACCTCCATTCTGTGACTTCACACACCACCATTCTATGACTTCACACACCTCCATTGTGACTTCACACACCTCTATTCTATGAGTTCACACACCTCCATTCTGACTTCACACCACTCCATTCTATGACTTCACACACCTACATTCTGACTTCACACACCTCCATTCTATGACTTCGAACACCACCATTCTGACTTCACACTCCTCCATTCTGTGACTTCACACACCTCCATTCCATGACTTCACATACCTCCATTCGATGACTTCACACACCTCCATTTTGACTTCACACACCTCCACTCTGTGACTTCACACACCTCCATTTGTGACTTCACACACCACATTTTTGACTTCACACACCTCCATTCTGTGACTTCACACAACTCCATTCTGAGACTTCACACGCCTCCGTTTTGTCTTCACACACCTCCATTTTGTGACTTCACACACCTACATTCTGTGACTTCACACTCCTCTATTGTTTGACTTCACGCAGCTCCATTCTTTGACTTCACACACCTCCATTCCATGAGTGCACACACCTCCATTCTATGAGTTCACACACCTCCATTCTATGAGTTCACACACCTCCATTTTGACTTCACACACCTCAATTCTATGACTTCACACACCTTCATTCTTACTTCAGAAAGTCCCATTCTATGACTTCACACACCTTCATTGTATGACTTCACAAACCTCCGTTCTGTGACCTCAGACACCTTCATTTTGAGGTCACACACCTCCATTCTGTGACTTCACACACCTCCATTCTGACTTCACACACCTCCATTCTATGACTTCACACACTTCCTTTCTGTGACTTCACACACCTCCATTCTGTGACTTCACACACCTCCATTCTATGACTTCACACACCTCCATTCTGTGACTTAACACACCTACATTCTGTGACTTCACACACCTCCATTCTATGACTTCACACACCTACATTCTGTGACTTCACACACCTCCATTCTGGGTTCACACACCTCCAATCTGTGACTTCACACACCTCCATTCTGTGACTTCACACACCTCCATTCTATGACTTCACACACCTCCATTCTATGACTTCACACACGTCCATTCTATGATTTTACACACCTCCATTCTGTGAATTCACACACCTCCATTCTATAACTGCACACATATCCATTTTGTGACTTCACACACCTCCATTCTATGACTTCACACATCTCAGTTCTGTGACTTCACACACTGCCATTCTATGATTTCATACACCTCCATTCTGTGACTTCACACACCTCCATTCTATGACTTCACAAACCTCCATTCTATAACTTAACACACCTATATTGTGACTTCACACACCTCCATTCTATGAGTTCACACACCTACATTGTGCCTTCACACACCTCCATTCTATGACTTCACACACCTTCATTATTACTTCAGAATCATCCATTCTATGACTTCACACACCTCCACTCTATGACTTCACAAACCTCCGTTCTGTGACCTCACACAACTTCATTTTGAGGTCACACACCTCCATTCTGTGACTTCACACACCTCCATTCTGAGTTCACACACCTCCATTCCGGTACTTTACACACATCCATTCTGTGATTTCATACACCTCCATTCTATGACTTCACACACCTCCATTCTGTGACTTCACACACCTCCATTCTTGGTTCACACACCTCCAATCTGTGACTTCACACCCCTCCATTCTGTGACTTCACACACCTCCATTGTATGACTTCACACACCTCCATGGTATGACTTCACACACGTCCATTCTATGATTTTACACACCTCCATTCTGTGACTTCACACCTCCATTCTATAACTTCACACACCTGCATTCTGTGACTTCACACACCTCCATTCTATGACTTCACACACCTCCATTCTATGACTTCACACACCTCCATTCTGTGACTTCACACACCTCCATTCTATGATTTCATACACCTCCATTGTGTGACTTCACACACCTCCATTCTATGACTTCACACACCTCCATTCTATAACTTAACACACCTACATTTTGACTTCAGACCTCCATTCTATGAGTTCACACACCTGCATGTGACTTCACACACCTCCATTTTGACTTAACACGCCTCAGTTCTGTGATTTCACACACCTCCATTCTATGATTTCACACACTTCCATTCTATGACTTCACACACCTAGATTCTATGACTTCACACACCTCATTTCTGAGTTGACACACCTCCATTCTGTGATTTCACACACCTCCAATCTGACTTCACACACCTCCATTCTATGACTTCACACACCTCCATTGTGACTTCACACACCTCCATTCTATGAGTTCACACACCTCCATTCTGACTTCACACACTTCCATTCTATGACTTCACACAGCTAAATTCTGACTTCACACCTCCATTTGTGACTTCACACTCCACAATTTTGACCTAACACACCTCCATTGTGTGACTTCGCACACCTCCATTCTGTGACTTCACACACATCCATTTTGACTTCACACACTTCCATTATTTGACTTCACACGCCTACATTCTGTGAGTTCACACACCTCCATTCCATGACTTCACACACCTCCATTCTATGAGATTACACACCACCATTCTATGAGTTCACACACCTACATTGTGACTTAACACACCTCCATTCTATGACTTCACACACCTTCATTTTTTCTTCAGAATCATCCATTCTATGACTTCACACAACTCCATTCTATGATTTCACAAAATTCCATTCTGTGACTTCACACACCTCCATTCTGACTTCACACACCTCCATTCTATGACTTCACACACTTACATTCTATGACTTCACACACCTCCTTTCTGTGACTTCACACACCTCCATTTTGAGTTCACACACCTGCATTCTGTCACTGCACACACCTCCATTCTGTGACTTCACACACCTCCATTCTGTGACTTCACTCACCTCCATTTTTTGAATTCACATACCTCCATTCATTGATTTCACACACCTCCATTCCATGACTTCACACACCTCCATTCCATGAGTTCACACACCTCCATTCTATGAGTTCACTCACCACCATTTTGACTTCACACACATCCAATCTATGACTTCACACACCGTCATTCTTACTTCAGAAACATCCATTCTACGACTTCACACACCTCCATTCTGTGACTTCACACACCTCCATTCTGAGTTCACACACCCCCATTCTGTGACTTCACACACCTTCAATCGGTGACTTGACACACTTCCATTCTATTACTTCACACACCTCCATTCTATGACTTCACAAACCTTCCTTCGGTGACTTCACAATACTCCATTCTATGACTTCACACATCTACATTCTATGACTTCACACACCTCAATTCTCACTCACACAACTCCATTCTGTGACTTCACAAAACTCCATTCTATGATTTCACATATCTCTATACTATGACTTCACACACCTCCATCTATGATTGCACACACCTCCATTCTGAGTTCACACACCTCCATTCTGTGACTTCACACACCTCCATTCTGACTTCACACACCTCCATTGTATGACTTCACACACCTCCATTCATTGACTTCACACACCTCCATTCTATGACTTCACAAACTTCCATTGTGACATCACACACCTCCATTCTATGAGTTCACACACCTCCATTCTATGACTTCACACACCTCCATTCTGACTTCACACACCTCTATTCTATGACTTCGAACACCTACATTCTGACTTCACACACCTCCATTCTATGACTTCACAGACCTCGAATCTGTGACTTCACTCACCTCCACTCTATGACTTCACACTTCTCCATTCTATGACTTCCCACTCCTAATTTCTATGACCTCACCCAACTCCATTCTATGACTTCACACCTCCATTCTGACTTCACACACCTCCATTCTATGACTTCACACACCTCCATTCTGACTTCACACACCTCCATTCTGCGAATTCACACACCTCCATTCTATGATTTCACACACCTCCATTCTGTGACTTCACACACCTCCATTCTATGACTTCACACACCTGCATTCTGTGACTTCACACACCTCCATTCTATGACTTCACACACCTCCATTCTATGACTTCACACACCTCCATTCTATGAATTCACACACTTCCATTCTATGATTTCACATACCTCCATACTATCATTTCACACACCTCCATTCTGTGACTTCACACACCTCCATTCTGACTTCACACACCTCCATTTTGACTTCACAAACGTCATTTCTTGACTTCACACACCTCCATGCTGACTTCACACACCTCCATTCTATGACTTCACACAGCTCTATTCCATGACTTCACACACCTCCATTCTGAGTTCACACACCTCCATTCTGTGACTTCACACACCTCCATTCTGACTTTACACATCTCCATTGTATGACTTCACACACCTCCATTCTGTGACTTCACACACATCCATTCTATGACTTCACACACCTTCATTGTTACTTCAGAAACATCCATTCTATGACTTCGCCCACCTCCATTCTGTGACTTCACACACCTCCATTCTGTGTCTTCACACACCTCAATTCTGTGACTTCACACACCTCCTTTTTGACTTAACCCACCTCCATTCTATGACTTCACACACCTCCATTCTATGACTTTACACACCTCCATTCTGTGACTTCACACACCTCCATTCTGACTTCACCCAGTCCCATTCTATGACTTCACACACCTCCATTCTGTGACTTCACACACCTCCATTTTATGACTTCACACACCTCGATTGTGATTTCACACACCTCCATTCTATGAGTTCACATACCTCCATTCTGACTTCACACACCTTAATTCTATGACTTCACACACCTCCATTCTGACTTCACACACCTCCATTCTGTGACTTCACACACCTCCATTCTATGATTTCACACACCTCCATTCTATGACTTCACACACCTCCAATATATGACTTCAAACACCTCAATTCTGTGACTTCACACACCTGCATTCTATGATTTCACACACCTCCATTCTATGACTTCACACACCTCCAATATATGACTTCAAACACCTCAATTCTCTGACTTCACACACCTCCATTCTATGACTTCCACACCTCCATTCTGTGACTTCACACACCACCATTCTATGACTTCACACACCTCCATTGTGACTTCACACACCTCTATTCTATGAGTTCACACACCTCCATTCTGACTTCACACCACTCCATTCTATGACTTCACACACCTACATTCTGACTTCACACACCTCCATTCTATGACTTCGAACACCACCATTCTGACTTCACACTCCTCCATTCTGTGACTTCACACACCTCCATTCCATGACTTCACATACCTCCATTCGATGACTTCACACACCTCCATTTTGACTTCACACACCTCCACTCTGTGACTTCACACACCTCCATTTGTGACTTCACACACCACATTTTTGACTTCACACACCTCCATTCTGTGACTTCACACAACTACATTCTGAGACTTCACACGCCTCCGTTTTGTCTTCACACACCTCCATTTTGTGACTTCACACACCTACATTCTGTGACTTCACACTCCTCTATTGTTTGACTTCACGCAGCTCCATTCTTTGACTTCACACACCTCCATTCCATGAGTGCACACACCTCCATTCTATGAGTTCACACACCTCCATTCTATGAGTTCACACACCTCCATTTTGACTTCACACACCTCAATTCTATGACTTCACACACCTTCATTCTTACTTCAGAAAGTCCCATTCTATGACTTCACACACCTTCATTGTATGACTTCACAAACCTCCGTTCTGTGACCTCAGACACCTTCATTTTGAGGTCACACACCTCCATTCTGTGACTTCACACACCTCCATTCTGACTTCACACACCTCCATTCTATGACTTCACACACTTCCTTTCTGTGACTTCACACACCTCCATTCTGTGACTTCACACACCTCCATTCTATGACTTCACACACCTCCATTCTGTGACTTAACACACCTACATTCTGTGACTTCACACACCTCCATTCTATGACTTCACACACCTACATTCTGTGACTTCACACACCTCCATTCTGGGTTCACACACCTCCAATCTGTGACTTCACACACCTCCATTCTGTGACTTCACACACCTCCATTCTATGACTTCACACACCTCCATTCTATGACTTCACACACGTCCATTCTATGATTTTACACACCTCCATTCTGTGAATTCACACACCTCCATTCTATAACTGCACACATATCCATTTTGTGACTTCACACACCTCCATTCTATGACTTCACACATCTCAGTTCTGTGACTTCACACACTGCCATTCTATGATTTCATACACCTCCATTCTGTGACTTCACACACCTCCATTCTATGACTTCACAAACCTCCATTCTATAACTTAACACACCTATATTGTGACTTCACACACCTCCATTCTATGAGTTCACACACCTACATTGTGCCTTCACACACCTCCATTCTATGACTTCACACACCTTCATTATTACTTCAGAATCATCCATTCTATGACTTCACACACCTCCACTCTATGACTTCACAAACCTCCGTTCTGTGACCTCACACAACTTCATTTTGAGGTCACACACCTCCATTCTGTGACTTCACACACCTCCATTCTGAGTTCACACACCTCCATTCCGGTACTTTACACACATCCATTCTGTGATTTCATACACCTCCATTCTATGACTTCACACACCTCCATTCTGTGACTTCACACACCTCCATTCTTGGTTCACACACCTCCAATCTGTGACTTCACACCCCTCCATTCTGTTACTTCACACACCTCCATTGTATGACTTCACACACCTCCATGGTATGACTTCACACACGTCCATTCTATGATTTTACACACCTCCATTCTGTGACTTCACACTTCCATTCTATAACTTCACACACCTGCATTCTGTGACTTCACACACCTCCATTCTATGACTTCACACACCTCCATTCTATGACTTCACACACCTCCATTCTGTGACTTCACACACCTCCATTCTATGATTTCATACACCTCCATTGTGTGACTTCACACACCTCCATTCTATGACTTCACACACCTCCATTCTATAACTTAACACACCTACATTTTGACTTCAGACCTCCATTCTATGAGTTCACACACCTGCATGTGACTTCACACACCTCCATTTTGACTTAACACGCCTCAGTTCTGTGATTTCACACACCTCCATTCTATGATTTCACACACTTCCATTCTATGACTTCACACACCTAGATTCTATGACTTCACACACCTCATTTCTGAGTTGACACACCTCCATTCTGTGATTTCACACACCTCCAATCTGACTTCACACACCTCCATTCTATGACTTCACACACCTCCATTGTGACTTCACACACCTCCATTCTATGAGTTCACACACCTCCATTCTGACTTCACACACTTCCATTCTATGACTTCACACAGCTAAATTCTGACTTCACACCTCCATTTGTGACTTCACACTCCACAATTTTGACCTAACACACCTCCATTGTGTGACTTCGCACACCTCCATTCTGTGACTTCACACACATCCATTTTGACTTCACACACTTCCATTATTTGACTTCACACGCCTACATTCTGTGAGTTCACACACCTCCATTCCATGACTTCACACACCTCCATTCTATGAGATTACACACCACCATTCTATGAGTTCACACACCTACATTGTGACTTAACACACCTCCATTCTATGACTTCACACACCTTCATTTTTTCTTCAGAATCATCCATTCTATGACTTCACACAACTCCATTCTATGATTTCACAAAATTCCATTCTGTGACTTCACACACCTCCATTCTGACTTCACACACCTCCATTCTATGACTTCACACACTTACATTCTATGACTTCACACACCTCCTTTCTGTGACTTCACACACCTCCATTTTGAGTTCACACACCTGCATTCTGTCACTGCACACACCTCCATTCTGTGACTTCACACACCTCCATTCTGTGACTTCACTCACCTCCATTTTTTGAATTCACATACCTCCATTCATTGATTTCACACACCTCCATTCCATGACTTCACACACCTCCATTCCATGAGTTCACACACCTCCATTCTATGAGTTCACTCACCACCATTTTGACTTCACACACATCCAATCTATGACTTCACACACCGTCATTCTTACTTCAGAAACATCCATTCTATGACTTCACACACCTCCATTCTGTGACTTCACACACCTCCATTCTGAGTTCACACACCCCCATTCTGTGACTTCACACACCTTCAATCGGTGACTTGACACACTTCCATTCTATTACTTCACACACCTCCATTCTATGACTTCACAAACCTTCCTTCGGTGACTTCACAATACTCCATTCTATGACTTCACACATCTACATTCTATGACTTCACACACCTCAATTCTCACTCACACAACTCCATTCTGTGACTTCACAAAACTCCATTCTATGATTTCACATATCTCTATACTATGACTTCACACACCTCCATCTATGATTGCACACACCTCCATTCTGAGTTCACACACCTCCATTCTGTGACTTCACACACCTCCATTCTGACTTCACACACCTCCATTGTATGACTTCACACACCTCCATTCATTGACTTCACACACCTCCATTCTATGACTTCACAAACTTCCATTGTGACATCACACACCTCCATTCTATGAGTTCACACACCTCCATTCTATGACTTCACACACCTCCATTCTGACTTCACACACCTCTATTCTATGACTTCGAACACCTACATTCTGACTTCACACACCTCCATTCTATGACTTCACAGACCTCGAATCTGTGACTTCACTCACCTCCACTCTATGACTTCACACTTCTCCATTCTATGACTTCCCACTCCTAATTTCTATGACCTCACCCAACTCCATTCTATGACTTCACACCTCCATTCTGACTTCACACACCTCCATTCTGACTTCACACACCTCCATTCTGACTTCACACACCTCCATTCTGCGAATTCACACACCTCCATTCTATGATTTCACACACCTCCATTCTGTGACTTCACACACCTCCATTCTATGACTTCACACACCTGCATTCTGTGACTTCACACACCTCCATTCTATGACTTCACACACCTCCATTCTATGACTTCACACACCTACACTGTGACTTCACTCACCTCCATTCTATGAGTTCACACACCTGCATTGTGACTTCACCCACCTCCATTCTATGACTTCACACACCTCCATTCTGACCTCACACACCTCCATTCTGACTTCACACACCTAAATTCTGTGACTTCACACACCTCCATTCTATGATTTCACAAACCTCCATTGTATGACTTCACTCACATCCATTCTATGACTTCACACACCTCCGTTCTGAGTTGACACACCTCCATTCTATGACTTCACACACCTCCAATCTGAATTCACACACCTGCATTCTATGACTTCACCCACCTCCATTCTATGACTACACACACCTCTATTCTACGACTTCACACCCTCTAATTTGATTTCTCATACCTCCATTCTATGACTTCACAAACCTCCCTTCGGTGACTTCACAATACTCCATTCTATGACTTCACACACCTCCATTATATGACTTCACAGACCTCGAATCTGTGACTTCACTCACCTCCACTCTATGACTTCACACTTCTCCATTGTATGACTTCCCACACCTAAGTTCTATGACTTCACCCACCTCCATTCTATGACTTCACACCTCCATTCTGACTTCACACACCTCCATTCTGACTTCACACACCTGCATTCTGTGACTTCACACACCTCCATTCTATGATTTCACACACCTCCATTCTGTGACCTCACACACCTCCATTCTATGACTTCAAACACCTCCATTCTGTGACGTCACACACCTCCATTCTGAGTTCACACACCTCCATTCTGTGACTTCTCACACCTGTATTCTCTGACTTCACACACCTCCAATCTGTGACTTTACACACTTCCATTCCATGACTTCACACACCTCCATTCTATGACTTCACACACCTCAATCCTGTGACTTCACACACCTCCATTCTATGACCTCACACACCCTCATTCTATGATTTCACACACCTCCATTCTATGACTTCACACATCCATTTTGATTTCACACACCTCCAATA
The DNA here is from genome assembly GCA_024803745.1 of Megascapheus bottae. Lineage (NCBI taxonomy): Eukaryota > Metazoa > Chordata > Mammalia > Rodentia > Geomyidae > Megascapheus > Megascapheus bottae. Next base: position 269,813 of record JANJXV010000347.1, on the reverse strand, counting down.
TATGTCTTCAAACACCTCAATTCTGTGACTTCACACACCTCCATTCTATGACTTCATACCGTCCATTCTGTGACTTCACACACCTCCATTCTTTGACTTCACACACTTTCATTCTATGACTTCACACACCTCCATTTTGTGACTTTACACACCTCCATTCTGGGTTCACACACCTCCATTCTGTGACTTCACACTCCTGCAATCTGTCACTTCCCACACCTCCATTCTGTGACTTCACACACGTCCATTCTATCACTTCACACATTCTATTGTGACTACACACACCTCCATTCTATGAGTTCACACACCCCCATTCTGACTTCACACACCTCCATTCTATGACTTCACACACCTCCATTTTGAATTCACACAGCTCAATTCTGTGACTTCACAAAATTCCATTCTGACTTCACACACCTCCATTTTATGAATTCACACACCTCCATTCTCTGACGTCACACACTTCCATTGTGACGTCACACACCTCCATTCTATGAGTTCACACACCTCCATTCTATGACTTCACACACCTCCATTCTGACTTCACAAACCTCTATTCTATGACTTCGCACACCTCCATTCTGACATCACACACCTCCAATCTATGACTTCACAGGCCTCGAATCTGTGACTTCACTCACCTCCACTCTATGACTTCACACTCCTCCATTCTATGATTTCCAACACCTCCTTTCTATGCCTTCACCCACGTTCATTCTATGACTTCACACCTCGATTCTAACTTCACACACTTCCATTCAGTGACTTCACACACCTCCATTCAATGACTTCACACACCTCCATTCTATGACTTCACACACCTTCATTCTTACTTCACAAACATCCATTCTATGACCTCACACACCTCCATCTATGATTTCACAAACCTCCATTCTGTGACTTCACACACCTCCATACTGAGTTCACAAAACTCCATTCGGTGACTTAACACACCTCCATTCTGACTTCACACACGTCCATTCTATGACTTCACACACTTCCATTCTATGACTTCACAAACCTCCATTCTGTGACTTCACACATCTCCATTCTGAGTTCACACACCTCCATTCTGTGACTTCACACACCTCCATTCTATGACTTCACACACCTACATTCTATGACTTCACACATCCATTTTGACTTCACACACCTCCTATATATGCCTTCAAACAGCTCAATTCTCTGACTTCACACACCTCCATTCTATGACTTTAAACCCGTCCATTCAGTGACTTCACACACCTCCATTCTATGACTTCATACACCTCCATTCTATGACTTCACCCACCTCCATTCTATGACTTCACACACCTCCATTCTCCGACTTCACACCCGTCTAATTTGATTTCTCATACCTCCATTCTATGACTTCACAAACGTCCCTTCGGTGACTTCACAATACTCCATTCTATGACTTCACACATCTACATTCTATGACTTCACACACCTCAATTCTGACTCACACAACTCCATTCTGTGACTTCACAAAACTCCATTCTATGATTTCACATATCTCCATACTATGACTTCACATACCTCCATCTATGATTGCACAAACCTCCATTCTGAGTTCACACACCTCCATTCTGTGACTTCACACACCTCCATTCTGACTTCACACACCTCCATTGTATGACTCCACACACCTGCATTCTGACATCACACCTCCAATCTATGATTTCACAGACATCGAATCTGTGACTTCACTCACCTCCACTCTATGACTTCACACTCCTCCATTCTATGACTTCCCAAACCTCCTTTCTATGACGTCACCCACCTTCATTCTATGACTTCAGACACCTTCATTCTTACTTCAGAAACATCCATTCTATGACCTCACACACCTACATCTATGACATCACCAACCTCCATTCTGTGACTTCACACACCTCCATACTGAGTTCACAAAACTCCATTCGGTGACTTAACCCACCTCCATTGTGACTTCACACACGTCCATTCTATGTCTTCACACACTTCCATTCTATGACTTCACAAACCTCCATTCTGTGACTTCACACACCTCCATTCTGCGTTCACACACCTCCATTCTGTGACTTCACACACCTCCATTCTATGACTTCACACACCTACATTCTATGACTTCACACATCCATTTTGACTTCCCACACCTCCAATATATGACTTCAAATAGCTCAATTCTCTGACTTCACACACCTCCATTCTATGACTTTAAACTCGTCCATGCAGTGACTTCACACACCTCCATTCTATGACTTCACCCACCTCCATTCTATGACTTCACACACCTCCATTCTCCGACTTTACACCCCTCTAATTTGATTTCTCATACCTCCATTCTATGACTTCACAAACCTCCTTTCGTTGACTTCACAATACTCCATTCTATGACTTCACACATCTACATTCTATGACTTCACACACCTCAATTCTGACTCACACAACTGCATTCTGTGACTTCACAAAACTCCATTCTATGATTTCACATATCTCCCTATTATGACTTCACACACCTCCATCTATGACTTCACACACCTCCATTATGAGTTCACACACCTCCATTCTGTGACTTCACACACCTCCATTCTGACTTCACACACCTCCATTGTATGACTTCACACACCTCCATTCTGTGACTTCACACGCCTCCATTCTACGACTTCACAAACTTCCATTTTGATGTCACACACCTCCATTCTATGACTTCACACACCTAATTTCTATGACTTCACCCACCTCCATTCTATGACTTCACACCTCCATTCTGACTTCACACACCTCCATTGTGTGACTTAACACACCTCCATTCTATGACTTCACAAACTTCCATTGTGACGTCACAGACCTCCATTCTATGGGTTCACACACCTCCATTCTATGACTTCACTCACCTCCATTCTATGACTTCAAACACCTCCTTTCTGAGTTGACACACCTCCATTCTATGACTTCACACACCTCCAATCTGAATTCACACACCTCCATTCTATGACTTCACCCACCTCCATTCTATGACTTCACACACCTCCATTCTCCGACTTCACACCCCTCTAATTTGATTTCTCATACCTCCATTCTATGACTTCACAAACCTCCCTTCGGTGACTTCACAATACTCCATTCTATGACTTCACACATCTACATTCTATGACTTCACACACCTCAATTCTGACTCACACAACTCCATTCTGTGACTTCACAAAACTCCATTCTATGATTTCACATATCTCCATACTATGACTTCACATACCTCCATTTATGATTGCACACACCTCCATTCTGAGTTCACACACCTCCGTTCTGTGACTTCACACACCTCCATTCTGACTTCACGAACCTCCATTTTATGACTTCACACACCTCCATTCTGTGACTTCACACACCTCCTTTCTATGACTTCACAAACTTACATTGTGACGTCACACACCTCCATTCTATGAGTTAACACACCTCCATTCTATGACTTCACACACCTCCATTCTGACTTCACACACCTCTATTCTATGACTTCGATCACCTATATTCGGACTTCACACACCTCCATTCTATGACTTCACAGACTTCGAATCTGTGACTTCACTCACCTCCATTCTGTGACTTCACACTTCTCCATTCTATGACTTCGCAGACCTAATTTCTATGACTTCACCCACCTCCATTCTATGACTTCACACCTCCATTCTGACTTCACCCACCTCCATTCTATGACTTCACACATCTCCATTCTGACTTCACACACCTCCTTTCTGTGAATTCACACACCTCCATTCTATGATTTCACACACCTCCATTCTGTGACTTCACACACCTCCATTCTATGACTTCACACACCTCCATTCTGTGACTTCACACACCTCCATTCTATGACTTCACACACCTCCATTCTATGACTTCACACACCTACACTGTGACTTCACACACCTCCATTCTATGAGTTCACACACCTGCATTGTGACTTCACCCACCTCCATTCTATGACTTCACACACCTCCATTCTGACCTCACACACCTCCATTCTGACTTCACACACCTAAATTCTGTGACTTCACACACCTCCATGATATGATTTCACAAACCTCCATTGTATGACTTCACTCACCTCCATTCTATGACTTCACACACCTCCTTTCTGAGTTGACACACCTCCATTCTATGACTTCACACACCTCCAATCTGAATTCACACACCTCCATTCTATGACTTCACCCACCTCCATTCTGTGACTTCACACACCTCCATTCTACGACTTCACACCCCTCAATTTTGATTTCTCATACCTCCATTCTTGACTTCCCAAACCTCCTTTCTATGACTTCACCCACCTTCATTCTATGACTTCAGACACCTTCATTCTTACTTCAGAAACATCCATTCTATGACCTCACACACCTACATCTATGACATCACCAACCTCCATTCTGTGACTTCACACACCTCCATACTGAGTTCACAAAACTCCATTCGGTGACTTAACCCACCTCCATTGTGACTTCACACACGTCCATTCTATGACTTCACACACTTCCATTCTATGACTTCACAAACCTCCATTCTGTGACTTCACACACCTCCATTCTGCGTTCACACACCTCCATTCTGTGACTTCACACACCTCCATTCTATGACTTCACACACCTACATTCTATGACTTCACACATCCATTTTGACTTCACACACCTCCAATATATGACTTCAAACAGCTCAATTCTCTGATTTCACACACCTCCATTCTGTGACTTCACACACCTCCATTCTATGACTTCACACACCTCCAGTCTCCGACTTCACACCCCTCTAATTTGATTTCTCATACCTCCATTTTATGACTTCACAAACCTCCCTTCGTTGACTTCACAATACTCCATTCTATGACTTCACACATCTACATTCTATGACTTCACACACCTAATTTCCAGGACTTCACCCACCTCCATTCTATGACTTCACACCTCCATTCTGACCTCACACACCTCCATTGTGTGACTTCACACACCTCCATTCTATGACTTCACAAACTTCCATTGTGACGTCACAGACCTCCATTCTATGTGTTCACACACCTCCATTCTATGACTTCACTCACCTCCATTCTATGACTTCAAACACCTCCTTTCTGAGTTGAAACACCTCCATTCTATGACTTCACACACATCCAATCTGAATTCACACACCTCCATTCTATGACTTCACCCACCTCAATTTATGACTTCACACACCTCCATTCTCCGACTTCACACCCCTCTAATTTGAATTCACACACCTCCATTCTATGACTTCACACACCTCCATTCTGTGACTTCACACACCTCCATTCTGACTTCACACACCTCCATTGTATGACTTCACACACCTCCATTCTGACTTCACACACCTCCATTCTGTGAATTCACACACCTCCATTCTATGATTTCACACACCTCCATTCTGTGACTTCACACACCTCCATTCTATGACTTCACACACCTCCTTTCTGTGACTTCACACACCTCCATTCTATGACTTCACACACCTCCATTCTATGCCTTCACACACCTACACTCTGTCTTCACACACCTCCATTCTATGAGTTCACACACCTGCATTGTGACTTCACCCACCTCCATTCTATGACTTCACACACCTCCATTCTGACCTCACACACCTCCATTCTGACTTCACACACCTAAATTCTGTGACTTCACACACCTCCATTCTATGATTTCACACAAATCCATTCTGTGACTTCACACACCTCCATTGTATGACTTCTCACACCTCCATTCTGTGACTTCACACACCTCCATTCTATCACTTAACAAACTTCCATTGTGACGTCACACACCTCCATTCTCTGAGTTCACACACCTCCATTCTATGACTTCACACACGTAATTTCTATGACTTCACCCATCTCCATTCTATGACTTCACACCTCCATTCTGACTTCACACACCTCAATTCTGTGACTTCACACACCTCCATTCTATGACTTCACAAACTACCATTGTGACGTCACACACCTCCATTCTATGAGTTCACACACCTCCATTCTATGACTTCACTCACCTCCATTCTATGACTTCACACACCTCCAATCTGAATTCACACACCTCCATTCTATTACTTCACCCACCTCCATTCTATGACTTCACACACCTCCATTCTGACTTCACACACCTCTATTCTACGACTTCGTACACCTACATTCTGACTTCACACACCTCCATTCTATGACTTCACAGACCTCGAATCTGTGACTTCACTCACCTCCACTCTTTGAGTTCACACTTCTCCATTCTATGACTTCCCACACCTAATTTCTATGACTTCTCCCACCTCCATTCTATGACTTCACATCTCCATTCTGACTTCACACACCTCCATTCTATGACTTCACACACCTCCATTCTGACTTCACACACCTCCATTCTGTGACTTCACACACCTCCATTCTATGATTTCACACACCTCCATTCTGTGACTTCACACACCTCCATTCTGACTTCACACACCTCCATTCTGTGACTTCACACACCTCCATTGTATGATTTCACACACCTCCATTCTGTGACTTCACACACCTCCATTCTATGACTTCACAAACCTCCATTCTATGCCTTCACACACCTCCATTCTATGACTTCACAAACCTCCATTCCATGCCTTCACACACCTTTATTCTATGACTTCACACACCTCCATTCTATGACTTCACACACCTCCATTCTATGAGTTCACACCTCAATTCTGACTTCACACACCTCCATTCTATGACTTCACACAGCTCCATTCTGACTTCACACACCTCCATTCTATGACTTTGCACACCTCTATTCTGACTTCACACACCTCCATTCTGTGACTTCACAAACCTCCTTTCTATGACTTCACCCAACTCCACTCTATGAATGCACACATCTCCACTCTGTGTCTTTACACACCTCCATTCTGCGAATTCATACCCCTCCATTCTGAGATTTCACACACCTCCATTCTATGACTTCACACACTTCCATTCTATGACTTCACAAACCTCGACTGTGACTTCACACACGTCCATTCTGTGACTTCACACATCTCCATTCTATATCATCACAGACCTCCATTCTATGACTTCACACACTACCATTCTATGACTTCACACAGCTCCAGTCTATTTCTTCACAAACCTCCATTCTATGACTTCACACACCTGCACTCTGACTTCACACACCTCCATTCTATGACTTCATACACCTCCCTTCTATGACTTCATATACCAACATTCTATGACTTCAAACACCTCCATTCTATGACTTCAGAGACCTCGAATCTGTGACTTCACTCACCTCCACTCTATGACTTCACACTTCTCCGTTCTATGACTTCCCACACCTAATTTCTATGACTTCACCCACCTCCATTCTATGACTTCACACCTCCATTCTGACCTCACACACCTCCATTCTATGACTTCACACACCTCCATTTTGCCTTCACACACCTACATTCTGTGACCTCACACACCTCCATTTGTGACTTCACACACCACCATTTTGACTTCACACACCTCCAATCTCTGAATTCACACACCTCCATTCTATGACTTCACACACCTCCATTCTATGACTTCACACACCTACATTGTGACTTCACACACATCCATTCTATGAGTTCACACACCTGCATTGTGACTTCACACACCTCCATTCTATGACTTCACACATCTCCGTTCTGTACTCACACACCTCCATACTGACTTCACACACCTAAATTCTGTGACTTCACACACCTCCATTCTATGACTTCACACACCTCCATTCTATGACTTCACAGACCTACTTTATGAGTTGACACACCTCCATTCTATGACTTCACACACCTCCAATCTGAATTCACACACCTCCATTCTGTGACTTCACACACCTCCATTCCATGAGTTTACACACTTCCATTTTGACTTCACACACCTCTTTCTAAGACTTCACACAGCTCCATTGTGACTTCACACACCTCAATTATATGACTGTACACACCTCTATTCTGACTTCACACACCTCCATTCTATGACTTCACAAACCTCCCTTCTAGGACTTCACACACCTCCACTCTGTGACTTCACACATCTCCAACATGTGACTTTACACACCCCATTCTGCGAATTCACACACCTCCATTCTGTGATTTCACACACCTCCATTCTATGACTTCACACACCTCCATTCTGTGACTTCACACACCTCCATTGTGACTTCACACACCTCCATTCTGTGACTTCACACACCTCACTTCCGTGACTTCACACACCTCCACTGTATGACTTCACACACCTACATTATATGACATCACACACCTCCATTCTATGACTTCACACACTTCCATTCTATGACTTCACACACCTCCATTCTATGACTTCACGCACCTCCATTCTATGACTTCACAAATCTCCATTCTGACTTTACACTCCTCCATTCTATGACATCACACATCTCCTTTCTGTAACTTCACACACTTCCAATGATTGACTTCACAAACCTCCATTCAATGACTTCACACACCTCCATTCTATGAGTTAACACACCTCCATTCTTTGACTTCACACACCTCCATTTTGACTTCACACACCACCATTTTGACTTCACACACCTCCATTCTGTGACTTCACACACCTCCATTCTGTGACTTCACACACCTCCATTTTGACTTCACACACGTCCATTCTGTGATATCACACACCTCCATTCTGTGACTTCACACACCACCATTGTTTGACATCACACACCTCCATTCTTTGACTTCGCACACCTCCATCCACGACTTCACACATGTCCATTCTATGAGTTCACACACATCCATTCTATGAGTTCCCACACCACAATTTTGTCTTCACACACCTCCATTCTATGACTTCACACACCTTAATTCTTAATTCAGAAACATCCATTCAAGACTTCACACACCTCCATTCTATGACTTCGCAAACCTCAATTCTGTTGCTTCACGCACCTCCATTCTGAGTTCACACAACTCCATTTGGTCACTTCACACACCTCCAATCTGACTTCACACATCTCCATTCTATGACTTCACACACTTCCATTCTATTACCTCACACACTTCCATTCAGTGACTTCACACACCTCCTTTCTGAGTTCACACACCTCCATTTTTTGACTTCACACACCTCCAATATATGACTTCAAACACCTCAATTCTCTGACTTCACACACCTTCAATCTATGACTTCATACCCGTCCATTCTATGACTTCACCCACCTCCATTCTATGAGTTCACACACCTACATTCTCCGACTTCACACCCTTCCAATTTGACATCACATACCTCAATTCTATGACTTCACAAACCTCCCTTTGGTGACCTCACAATCCTCCATTCTATGACTTCACACATCTGCATTCCATGACTTCACACACCTCAATTCTGACTCACACAGCTCCATTCTGTGACTTCTCAAAACTCCATTCTATGATTTCACACATGTCCATACTATGACTTCACACACCTCCATCTATGACTTCACACACCTCCATTCTGAGTTCACACACCTCCATTCTGTGACTTCACACACCTCCATTCTGACTTCACACTTCCATTGTATGACTTCACACACTTCCATTCTGTGACTTCACACACCTCCATTCTATGACTTCACCCACCTTCATTCTTAATTCAGAAACATCCATTTTATGACTTCCCACAACTCCATTTGTGACTTCGCAAACCTTCATTCTGTGACTTCACACACCTCCATTCTGAGTTCACACACCTCCATTCGGTGACTTCACACACCTCCATTCTGACTTCACACACCTCCATTCTGTGACTTCACAAACCTCCTTTCTATGACTTCACACACCTCCACTCTGTGAATGCACACATCTCCACTCTGTGTCTTTACACACCTCCATTCTGCGAATTCATACCCCTCCATTCTGTGATTTCACACACCTCCCTTCTATGACTTCACACACCTCCATTCTATGACTTCACAAACCTCCATTTTGACGTCACACACGTCCATTCTGTGCCTTCACACACCTCCCTTACGTGACTTCACACACCTCCATTGTATGACTTCACACACCTCCATTCTATGACATCACACACCTCAATTCTATGACTTCACACACTTCCATTCTATGACTTCACACACCTCCATTCTATGACTTCACAAACCTCCATTCTATGACTTCACACACCTGCACTCTGACTTCACACACCTCCATTCTATGACTTCATACACCTCCCTTCTAGGACTTCATACACCTCCATTCTATGACTTCACACATCTCCTTTTTGTAACTTCCCACACTTCCAATGTTTGACTTCACAAACCTCCATTCCATGATTTCACACACCTCCATTCTATGAGTTCACACACCTCCATTCTTTGACTTCACACACCTCCATTTTGACTTCACACACCTACATTCTGTGACTTCACACACCTCCATTCTTTGACTTCACACACCTCCATTTTGATTTCACACACCTACATTCTGTGACTTCACACACCTCCATTTGTGACTTCACACACCACCATTTTGACTTCACACACCTCCATTCTGTGACTTCACACACCTCCATTCTGTGACTTCACACACCACTATTGTTTGACTTCACACACCTCCATTCTTTGACTTCACACACCTCCATTCTGACTTCATACACCTCCATTCTCTGACTTCACACACCTCCATTCTGTGACGTCACACACCTCAATTCTGTGACTTCACACACCTTCATTCTTACTTCACAAACATACATTCTATGACTTCTCACACCTCCATACTATGACTTCACACACCTCCATTCTTTGACTTCACACACCTCCATTCTGTGTTCACACACCTCAATTCTGTGACTTCACACACCTCCATTTTGACTTCACACACCTCCATTCTATGAATTCACACACCTCCCTTCTATGACTTCGCACACCTCCATTCTTTGACTTCACACACCTAAATTCTGAGTTGACACACCTCCATTCTGTTACTTCCCACACCTCCATTCTGTGACTTCACACACCTACGTTCTATGACTTCACACACCTCCCTTCTATGACTTCACACACCTCCATTCTGTGACTTCACACACCTCCAGTCTATGACTTCACACACTTCCATTGTGACGTCACACACCTCCATTCTATGAGTTCACACATCTCCATTCTGTCTTCACACACCTCCATTCTATGACTTCACACACCTCCATTCTGAATTCACACAGCTCCATTCTGTGACTTCACAAAACTCCATTCTATGATTTCACACACCTCCATACTATGACTTCACACAACTCCATCTATGACTTCACACACCTCAATTCTGACTTCACACACCTCTATTCTATGACTTCGCACACTCCATTTTTACATCACACACCTCCATTCTGTGACTTCACAGACTTCGAATCTGTGACTTCACTGACCTGTACACTATGACTTCACACTCCTCCATTCTATGATTGCCCACACCTCTTTTTATGACTTCACCCACCTCCAATCTATGACTACACACCTCCATTCTGACTTCACACACCTGCATTCTGTGACTTCACACACCTCCATTTTATTAGTTCACACATCTCCATTCTGAGACTTCACACACCTTCATTCTTACTTCAGAAACATCCATTATATAACTTCACAAACCTCCATTCTGTGACTTCACACACCTCCATTCTGAGTTCACACAGCTCCATTCTGTGACTTCACACACCTCCATTCTGTGCCTTCACACACCTCCATTCTATGACTTCACACACTTCCATTCTATGACTTCACACACCTCCATTCTGTGACGTCAAACACCTCCATTCTAAGTTCACACACCTCCAATCTGTGACTTCACACACCTCCATTCTGTGACTTCACACACCTCCATTCTATGAATTCACACACATCCATTCTATGACTTCACACACCTCCATTCTGTGACTTTACACACCTCCATTCTGAGTTCACACACCTCCATTCTTTGACTTCACACACCTCCATTCTGTTACTTCCCACACCTCCATTCTGTGACTTCACACACCTCCGTTCTATGACTTCACACACCTCCCTTCTGTGACTTCACACACCTCCATTCTGTGACTTCACACACCTCCATTCTAAGACTTCACACACCTCCATTCTATGACTTCATACACCTCCAATATATGACTACAAACACCTGAATACTGTGACTTCACACACCTCCACTCTATGACTTCATACCTGTCAATTCTGTGACTTCACACACCTCAGTTCTCTGACTTCACACACGTCCATTCTATGACTTCACCCACCTCCATTCTATGACTTCACACACCTCAAATTTTACTTTACATGCCTCCATTCTATGACTTCACAAACCTCCATTCTCTGACTTCACACACATCCATTCTGTGATTTCACAAACCTCCATTCTATGATTTCACACACCTCCATTTTATGACGTCACACACCTCCATTTTGACTTCACTCATCTCCATTATGTGACTTCACACTCCTCCCTTCGGTTACTTCACACACCTCCATTCTATGAGTTCACACATCTACATTCTATGACTTCACACACCTCCATTCTATGACTTCACACACTTCCATTCTATGATTTCACATACCTCCATGCTATCATTTCACACACCTCCATTCTGTGACTTCACACACCTCCATTCTGAGTTCACATACCTCCATTCTGTGACTCAACACACCTCCATTCTGTCTTCACACACCTCCATTTTGACTTCACACACCTCATTTCTTGACTTCACACACCTCCATGCTGACTTCACACACCTCCATTCTATGACTTCACACAGCTCTATTCTATGACTTCACACACCTCCATGCTGAGTTCACACACCTCCATTCTGTGACTTCACACACCTCCATTCTGACTTTACACATCTCCATTGTATGACTTCACACACCCCCATTCTGTGACTTCACACACCTCCATTCTATGACTTCACACACCTTCATTGTTACTTCAGAAACATCCATTCTATGACTTCGCCCACCTCCATTCTGTGACTTCACACACCTCCATTCAGTGACTTCACATACCTCAATTCTGTGACTTCACACACCTCCATTTTGATATAACACACCTCCATTCTATGACTTCACACACCTCCATTCTATGACTTTACACACCTACATTGTCACTTCACACACCTCCATTCTATGAGTTCACACACCTCCATTCTATGACTTCACTCACCTCCATTCTGTGACTTCACACACCACTATTGTTTGACTTTACACACCTCCATTCTTTGACTTTAGAAACCTCCATTCCACGACTTCACACACCTCCATTCTGTGACTTCACACACCTCCATTCTATGAGTTCACACACCTCCAATTTGACTTCACACACCTCCATTCTATGACTTCACACACCTTCATTCTTACTTTACAAACATCCACTCTATATCTTCACACACCTCCATTCTATGACTTTACACACCTCCATTCTGTGACTTCACATACCTCCATTCTATGACTTCACACACCTCAATTCTGTGACTTCACACTTCCAATCTATGACTTCACACACTTCCATTGTGACGTCACACACCTCCATTCTATGTGTTCACACACCTCCATTCTGACTTCACACACCTCCATTCTATGATTCACACCTCCATTCTATGACTTCACACACCTCCATTCTATGACTTGACACACCTACATTGTCACTTCACACACCTCCATTCTATGAGTTCACATACCTCCATTCTATGACTTCACTCACCTCCATTCTGTGACTTCACACACCACTATTGTTTGACTTCACACACCTCCATTCTTTGACTTCACACACCTCCATTCTGACTTCATACACCTCCATTCTCTGACTTCACACACCTCCATTCTGTGACGTCACACACCTCAATTCTGTGACTTCACACACCTTCATTCTTACTTCACAAACATACATTCTATGACTTCTCACACCTCCATACTATGACTTCACACACCTCCATTCTTTGACTTCACACACCTCCATTCTGTGTTCACACACCTCAATTCTGTGACTTCACACACCTCCATTTTGACTTCACACACCTCCATTCTATGAATTCACACACCTCCCTTCTATGACTTCGCACACCTCCATTCTTTGACTTCACACACCTAAATTCTGAGTTGACACACCTCCATTCTGTTACTTCCCACACCTCCATTCTGTGACTTCACACACCTACGTTCTATGACTTCACACACCTCCCTTCTATGACTTCACACACCTCCATTCTGTGACTTCACACACCTCCAGTCTATGACTTCACACACTTCCATTGTGACGTCACACACCTCCATTCTATGAGTTCACACATCTCCATTCTGTCTTCACACACCTCCATTCTATGACTTCACACACCTCCATTCTGAATTCACACAGCTCCATTCTGTGACTTCACAAAACTCCATTCTATGATTTCACACACCTCCATACTATGACTTCACACAACTCCATCTATGACTTCACACACCTCAATTCTGACTTCACACACCTCTATTCTATGACTTCGCACACTCCATTTTTACATCACACACCTCCATTCTGTGACTTCACAGACTTCGAATCTGTGACTTCACTGACCTGTACACTATGACTTCACACTCCTCCATTCTATGATTGCCCACACCTCTTTTTATGACTTCACCCACCTCCAATCTATGACTACACACCTCCATTCTGACTTCACACACCTGCATTCTGTGACTTCACACACCTCCATTTTATTAGTTCACACATCTCCATTCTGAGACTTCACACACCTTCATTCTTACTTCAGAAACATCCATTATATAACTTCACAAACCTCCATTCTGTGACTTCACACACCTCCATTCTGAGTTCACACAGCTCCATTCTGTGACTTCACACACCTCCATTCTGTGCCTTCACACACCTCCATTCTATGACTTCACACACTTCCATTCTATGACTTCACACACCTCCATTCTGTGACGTCAAACACCTCCATTCTAAGTTCACACACCTCCAATCTGTGACTTCACACACCTCCATTCTGTGACTTCACACACCTCCATTCTATGAATTCACACACATCCATTCTATGACTTCACACACCTCCATTCTGTGACTTTACACACCTCCATTCTGAGTTCACACACCTCCATTCTTTGACTTCACACACCTCCATTCTGTTACTTCCCACACCTCCATTCTGTGACTTCACACACCTCCGTTCTATGACTTCACACACCTCCCTTCTGTGACTTCACACACCTCCATTCTGTGACTTCACACACCTCCATTCTAAGACTTCACACACCTCCATTCTATGACTTCATACACCTCCAATATATGACTACAAACACCTGAATACTGTGACTTCACACACCTCCACTCTATGACTTCATACCTGTCAATTCTGTGACTTCACACACCTCAGTTCTCTGACTTCACACACGTCCATTCTATGACTTCACCCACCTCCATTCTATGACTTCACACACCTCAAATTTTACTTTACATGCCTCCATTCTATGACTTCACAAACCTCCATTCTCTGACTTCACACACATCCATTCTGTGATTTCACAAACCTCCATTCTATGATTTCACACACCTCCATTTTATGACGTCACACACCTCCATTTTGACTTCACTCATCTCCATTATGTGACTTCACACTCCTCCCTTCGGTTACTTCACACACCTCCATTCTATGAGTTCACACATCTACATTCTATGACTTCACACACCTCCATTCTATGACTTCACACACTTCCATTCTATGATTTCACATACCTCCATGCTATCATTTCACACACCTCCATTCTGTGACTTCACACACCTCCATTCTGAGTTCACATACCTCCATTCTGTGACTCAACACACCTCCATTCTGTCTTCACACACCTCCATTTTGACTTCACACACCTCATTTCTTGACTTCACACACCTCCATGCTGACTTCACACACCTCCATTCTATGACTTCACACAGCTCTATTCTATGACTTCACACACCTCCATGCTGAGTTCACACACCTCCATTCTGTGACTTCACACACCTCCATTCTGACTTTACACATCTCCATTGTATGACTTCACACACCCCCATTCTGTGACTTCACACACCTCCATTCTATGACTTCACACACCTTCATTGTTACTTCAGAAACATCCATTCTATGACTTCGCCCACCTCCATTCTGTGACTTCACACACCTCCATTCAGTGACTTCACATACCTCAATTCTGTGACTTCACACACCTCCATTTTGATATAACACACCTCCATTCTATGACTTCACACACCTCCATTCTATGACTTTACACACCTACATTGTCACTTCACACACCTCCATTCTATGAGTTCACACACCTCCATTCTATGACTTCACTCACCTCCATTCTGTGACTTCACACACCACTATTGTTTGACTTTACACACCTCCATTCTTTGACTTTAGAAACCTCCATTCCACGACTTCACACACCTCCATTCTGTGACTTCACACACCTCCATTCTATGAGTTCACACACCTCCAATTTGACTTCACACACCTCCATTCTATGACTTCACACACCTTCATTCTTACTTTACAAACATCCACTCTATATCTTCACACACCTCCATTCTATGACTTTACACACCTCCATTCTGTGACTTCACATACCTCCATTCTATGACTTCACACACCTCAATTCTGTGACTTCACACTTCCAATCTATGACTTCACACACTTCCATTGTGACGTCACACACCTCCATTCTATGTGTTCACACACCTCCATTCTGACTTCACACACCTCCATTCTATGATTCACACCTCCATTCTATGACTTCACACACCTCCATTCTATGACTTGACACACCTACATTGTCACTTCACACACCTCCATTCTATGAGTTCACATACCTCCATTCTATGACTTCACTCACCTCCATTCTGTGACTTCACACACCACTATTGTTTGACTTCACACACCTCCATTCTTTGACTTCACACACCTCCATTCCACGACTTCACACACATCCATTCTATGAGTTCACACACCACAATTTTGTCTTCACACACCTCCATTCTATGACTTCACCCACCTTCATTCTTAATTCAGAAACATCCATTTTATGACTTCCCACAACTCCATTTGTGACTTCGCAAACCTTCATTCTGTGACTTCACACACCTCCATTCTGAGTTCACACACCTCCATTCGGTGACTTCAAACACCTCCATTCTGACTTCACACACCTCCATTCTGTGACTTCACAAACCTCTTTCTATGACTTCACACACCTCCACTCTGTGAATGCACACATCTCCACTCTGTGTCTTTACACACCTCCATTCTGCGAATTCATACCCCTCCATTCTGTGATTTCACACACCTCCCTTCTATGACTTCACACACCTCCATTCTATGACATCACACACCTCAATTCTATGACTTCACACACTTCCATTCTATGACTTCACACACCTCCAGTCTATGACTTCACAAACCTCCATTCTATGACTTCACACACCTGCACTCTGACTTCACACACCTCCATTCTATGACTTCATACACCTCCCTTCTAGGACTTCATACACCAACATTCTATGCCTTCACACACCTCCATTCTGTGACTTCACAAATCTCCATTCTGACTTCACACTCCTCCATTCTATGACATCACACACCTCCATTCTATGACTTCACACATCTCCTTTTTGTAACTTCCCACACTTCCAATGTTTGACTTCACAAACCTCCATTCCATGATTTCACACACCTCCATTCTATGAGTTCACACACCTCCATTCTTTGACTTCACACACCTCCATTTTCACTTCACACACCTACATTCTGTGACTTCACACACCTCCATTTGTGACTTCACACACCACCATTTTGACTTCACACACCTCCATTCTGTGACTTCACACACCTCCATTCTTTGACTTCACACACCTCTATTTTGACTTCACACACTTCCATTCTGTGACTTCACACACCTCCATTCTGTGACTTCACACACCACTATTGTTTGACTTCACACACCTCCATTCTGTGACTTCACACACCTCCATTCTGACTTCATACACCTCCATTCTATGACTTCACACACCTCCATTCTGTGACGTCACACACCTCAATTCTCTGACTTCACACACCTTCATTCTTACTTCACAAACATACATTCTATGACTTCTCACACCTCCATACTATGACTTCACACACCTCCATTCTTTGACTTCACACACCTCCATTCTGTGTTCACACACCTCAATTCTGTGACTTCACACACCTCCATTTTGACTTCACACACCTCCATTCTATGACTTCACACACCTAAATTCTGAGTTGACACACCTCCATTCTGTTACTTCCCACACCTCCATTCTGTGACTTCACACACCTACGTTGTATGATTTCACACACCTCCCTTCTATGACTTCACACACCTCCATTCTGTGACTTCACACACCTCCAATCTATGACTTCACACACTTCCATTGTGACGTCACACACCTCCATTCTATGAGTTCACACATCTCCATTCTGTCTTCACACACCTCCATTCTATGACTTCACACACCTCCATTCTGAATTCACACAGCTCCATTCTGTGACTTCACAAAACTCCATTCTATGATTTCACACACCTCCATACTATGACTTCACACAACTCCATCTATGACTTCACACACCTCAATTCTGACTTCACACACTTCTATTCTATGACTTCGCACACTCCATTTTTACATCACACACCTCCATTCTGTGACTTCACAGACTTCGAATCTGTGACTTCACTGACTTGTACACTATGACTTCACACTCCTCCATTCTATGATTGCCCACACCTCTTTTTATGACTTCACCCACCTCCAATCTATGACTACACACCTCCATTCTGACTTCACACACCTGCATTCTGTGACTTCACACACCTCCATTCTATTAGTTCACACACTTCCATTCTGAGACTTCACACACCTTCATTCTTACTTCAGAAACATCCATTATATAACTTCACAAACCTCCATTCTGTGACTTCACACACCTCCATTCTGAGTTCACACAGCTCCATTCGGTGACTTCACACACCTCCTTTCTGTGCCTTCACACACCTCCATTCTATGACTTCACACACTTCCATTCTATGACTTCACACACCTCCATTCTGTGACGTCAAACACCTCCATTCTAAGTTCACACACCTCCAATCTGTGACTTCACACACCTCCATTCTGTGACTTCACACACCTCCATTCTATGAATTCACACACATCCATTCTATGACTTCACACACCTCCATTCTGTGACTTTACACACCTCCATTCTGAGTTCACACACCTCCATTCTTTGACTTCACACACCTCCATTCTGTTACTTCCCACACCTCCATTCTGTGACTTCACACACCTCCGTTCTATGACTTCACACACCTCCCTTCTGTGACTTCACACACCTCCATTCTGTGACTTCACACACCTCCATTCTAAGACTTCACACACCTCCATTCTATGACTTCATACACCTCCAATATATGACTACAAACACCTGAATACTGTGACTTCACACACCTCCACTCTATGACTTCATACCTGTCAATTCTGTGACTTCACACACCTCAGTTCTCTGACTTCACACACGTCCATTCTATGACTTCACCCACCTCCATTCTATGACTTCACACACCTCCAATTTTACTTTACATGCCTCCATTCTATGACTTCACAAACCTCCATTCTCTGACTTCACACACATCCATTCTGTGATTTCACAAACCTCCATTCTATGATTTCACACACCTCCATTTTATGACGTCACACACCTCCATTTTGACTTCACTCATCTCCATTATGTGACTTCACACTCCTCCCTTCGGTGACTTCACACACCTCCATTCTATGAGTTCACACATCTACATTCTATGACTTCACACACCTCCATTCTATGACTTCACACACTTCCATTCCACGATTTCACATACCTCCATGCTATCATTTCACACACCTCCATTCTGTGACTTCACACACCTCCATTCTGAGTTCACATACCTCCATTCTGTGACTCAACACACCTCCATTCTGACTTCACACACCTCCATTTTGACTTCACACACCTCATTTCTTGACTTCACACACCTCCATGCTGACTTCACACACCTCCATTCTATGACTTCACACAGCTCTATTCTATGACTTCACACACCTCCATGCTGAGTTCACACACCTCCATTCTGTGACTTCACACACCTCCATTCTGACTTTACACATCTCCATTGTATGACTTCACACACCCCCATTCTGTGACTTCACACACCTCCATTCTATGACTTCACACACCTTCATTGTTACTTCAGAAACATCCATTCTATGACTTCGCCCACCGCCATTCTGTGACTTCACACAACTCCATTCTGTGACTTCACACACCTCAATTCTGTGACTTCACACACCTCCATTTTGATATAACACACCTCCATTCTATGACTTCACACACCTCCATTCTATGACTTTACACACCTACATTGTCATTTCACACACCTCCATTCTATGAGTTCACACACCTCCATTCTATGACTTCACTCACCTCCATTCTGTGACTTCACACACCACTATTGTTTGACTTTACACACCTCCATTCTTTGACTTCACAAACCTCCATTCCACGACTTCACACACCTCCATTCTGTGACTTCACACACCTCCATTCTATGAGTTCACACACCTCCAATTTGACTTCACACACCTCCATTCTATGACTTCACACACCTTCATTCTTACTTTACAAACATCCACTCTATATCTTCACACACCTCCATTCTATGACTTTACACACCTCCATTCTGTGACTTCACATACCTCCATTCTATGACTTCACACACCTCAATTCTGTGACTTCACACACTTCCAATCTATGACTTCACACACTTCCATTGTGACGTCACACACCTCCATTCTATGAGTTCACACACCTCCATTCTGACTTCACACACCTCCATTCTATGACTTCACACACCTCCATTCTGACTTCACACACCTCCATTCTATGACTTCACACGCCTCCATTCTGTGACTTCATACACCTCCATTCTATGACTTCACACACCTCCATTCTCCGACTTCACACCCCTCTAATTTGATTTCTCATACCTCCAATCTATGACTTCACAAACCTCCCTTCGGTGACTTCACAATACTCCATTCTATGACTTCACACATCTACATTCTATGACTTCACACACCTCAATTCTGACTCACACAACTCCATTCTGTGACTTCACAAAACTCCATTCTATGATTTCACATATCTCCATACTATGACTTCACATACCTCCATCTATGACTTCACACAACTCCATTCTGAGTTCACACACCTCCATTGTATGACTTCACACACCTCCATTCTGTGACTTCACACACCTCCATTCTATGACTTCACAAACTTCCATTGTGACGTCACACACCTCCATTCTATGAGTTCACACACCCCCATTCTATGACTTCACACCTCCATTCTGACTTCACACACCTCAATTCTGTGACTTCACACACCTCCATTCTACGACTTCACAAACTACCATTGTGACGTCACACACCTCCATTCTATGAGTTCACACACCTCCATTCTATGACTTCACTCACCTCCATTCTATGACTTCACACACCTCCTTTCTGAGTGGACACACCTCCATTCTATGACTTCACACACCTCCAATCTGAATTCACACACCTCCATTCTATGACTTCACCCACCTCCATTCTATGACTTCACACACCTCCATTCTCCGACTTCACACCCCTGTAATTTGATTTCTCATACCTCCATTCTATGACTTCACAAACCTCCCTTCGGTGACTTCACAATACTCCATTCTATGACTTCACACATCTACATTCTATGACTTCACACACCTCAACTCTGACTCACACAACTCCATTCTGTGACTTCACACACCTCCATTCTATGACTTCACAAACTTCCATTGTGACGTCACACAGCTCCATTCTATGCGTTCACACACCTCCATTCTATGACATCACACACCTCCATTCTGACTTCACACACCTCTATTCTACGACTTCGTACACCTACATTCTGACTTCACACACCTCCATTCTGTGACTTCACAGACCTCGAATCTGTGACTTCACTCACCTCCAATCTATGACTTCACACTTCTCCATTCTATGACTTCCCACACCTAATTTCTATGACTTCACCCACCTCCATTCTATGACTTCACACACCTCTCTTCTGACCTCACACACCTCCATTCTGTGACTTCACACAGCTCCATTCTATTATTTCACACACCTCCATTCTGTGACTTCACACACCTCCATTCTATGACTTCACACACCTCCATTCTGTGACTTCACACACCTCCATTCTATGACTTCACACACCTCCATCCTATGACTTCACACACCTACATAGTGACTTCACACACCTCCATTCTATGAGTTCACACACCTGCATTTTGACTTCACACACCTCCATTCTATGACTTCAAACACCTCCATTCTGACCTCACAAACCTCCATTCTGACTTCACACACCTAAATTCTGTGACTTCACACACCTCCATTCTATGATTTCACACACCTCCATTCTGTGACTTCACTCACCTCCATTCTATGACTTCACACAGCTCCTTTCTGAGTTGACACACCTCCATTCTATGACTTCACACACCTCCAATCTGAATTCACACACCTCCATTCTATGACTTCACCCACCTCCATTCTATGACTTCACACACCTCCATTCTCCGACTTCACACCCGTCTAATTTGATTTCTCATACCTCCATTCTATGACTTCACAAACCTCCCTTCGGTGACTTCACAATACTCCATTCTATCACTTCACACATCTACATTCTATGACTTCACACACCTCAATTCTGACTCACAGAACTCCATTCTGTGACTTCACAAAACTCCATTCTATGATTTCACATATCTCCATACTATGACTTCACACACGTCCATCTATGACTTCACACACCTCCATACTGAGTTCACACACCTCCATTGTATGACTTCACACACCTCTATTCTGTGACTTCGCACACCTCCATTCTATGACTTCACAAACTTCCATTGTGACGTCACACACCTCCATTCTATGAGTTCACACACCTCCATTCTATGACTTCACACACCTCCATTCTGACTTCACACACCTCTATTCTATGACTTCGAACACCTACATTCTGACTTCACACACCTCCATTCTATGACTTCACAGAACTCGAATCTGTGACTTCACTCACCTCCACTCTATGACTTCACATTTCTCCATTCTATGACTTCCCACACCTAATTTCTATGACTTCACCCACCTCCATTCTGACTTCACACCTCCATTCTGACTTCACAGACCTCCATTCTATGACTTCACACACCTCCATTCTGACTTCACACACCTCCAGTCTATGATTTCACACACCTCCATTCTATGACTTCACACACCTACATTGTGAATTCACACAACTCCTTTTTATGAGTTCACACACCTGCATTATGACTTCACACACCTCCATTCTATGACTTCACACAGCTCCATCCTGACCTCACACCCCTCCATTCTGACTTCACACACCTAAATTCTGTGACTTCACACACCTCCATTCTATAATTTCACACACCTCCATTCTATGACTTCACACACCTCCTTTCTGAGTTGACACACCTCCATTCTATGACTTCACACACCTCCAATCTGAATTCACACACCTCCATTTTATGACTTCACCCAACTCCATTCTGTGACTTCACACACCTCCATTCTACGACTTCACACCCCTCTAATTTGATTTCTCATACCTCCATTCTATGACTTCCCAAACCTCCTTTCTATGACTTCACCCACCTTCATTCTATGACTTCAGACACCTTCATTCTTACTTCAGAAATATCCATTCTATGACCTCACACACCTACATCTATGACATCACCAACCTCCATTCTGTGACTTCACACACCTCCATACTGAGTTCACAAAACTCCATTCGGTGACTTAACACACCTCCATTCTGACTTCACACACGTCCATTCTATGACTTCACACACGTCCATTCTATGACTTCACAAACCTCCATTCTGTGACTTCACACACCTCCATTCAGTGACTTCACACACCTCCATTCTATGACTTCACACACCTACATTCTATGACTTCACACACCTACATTCTATGACTTCACACATCCATTTTGACTTCACACACCTCCAATATATGACTTCAAACAGCTCAATTCTCTGACTTCACACACCTCCATTCTATGACTTTAAACTCGTCCATTCAGTGACTTCACACACCTCCATTCTATGACTTCACCCACCTCCATTCTATGACTTCACACACCTCCATTCTCCGACTTCACACCCCTCTAATTTGATTTCTCATACCTCCATTCTATGATTTCACAAACCTCCCTTCGTTGACTTCACAATACTAGATTCTATGACTTCACACATCTACATTCTATGACTTCACACACCTCAATTCTGACTCACACAACTCCATTCTGTGACTTCACAAAATTCCATTCTATGATTTCACATATCTCCCTATTATGACTTCACACATCTCCATTTATGACTTCATACACCTGCATTATGAGTTCACACACCTACATTTTGTGACTTCACACACCTCCATTCTGACTTCACACACCTCCATTGTATGACTTCACACACCTCCATTCTGTGACTTCACACGCCTCCATTCTACGACTTCACAAACTTCCATTTTGATGTCACACACCTCCATTCTATGAGTTCACACACCTCCATTCTATGACTTCCCACACCTAATTTCTATGACTTCACCCACCTCCATTCTATGACTTCACACCTCCATTCTGACTTCACACACCTCCATTCTGTGACTTCACACACCTCCATTCTATGACTTCACAAACTTCCATTGTGACGTCACAGACCTCCATTCTATGTGTTCACACACCTCTATTCTATGACTTCACTCACCTCCATTCTATGACTTCAACCACCTCCTTTCTGAGTTGACACACCTCCATTCTATGACTTCACATACCTCCAATCTGAATTCACACACCTCCATTCTATGACTTCACCCACCTCAATTTATGATTTCACACACCTCCATTCTCCGACTTCACACCCCTCTAATTTGATTTCTCATACCTCCATTCTATGACTTCACAAACCTCCCTTCGGTGACTTCACAATACTCCATTCTATGACTTCACACATCTACATTCTATGACTTCACACACCTCAATTCTGACTCACACAACTCCATTCTGTGACTTCACAAAACTCCATTCTATGATTTCAAATATCTCCATACTATGACTTCACATACCTCCATATATGATTGCACACACCTCCATTCTGAGTTCACACACCTCCATTCTGTGACTTCACACACCTCCATTCTGACTTAACACACCTCCATTCTATGACTTCACACACCTCCATTCTGACTTCACACACCTCTATTCTATGACTTCGAACACCTACATTCTGACTTCACACACCTCCATTCTATGACTTCACAGACCTCGAATCTGTGACTTAACTCACCTTCACTCTATGACTTCACACTTCTCCATTCTATGACTTCCCACACCTAATTTCTATGACTTCACCCACCTCCATTCTATGACTTCACACCTCCATTCTGACTTCACCCACCTCCATTCTATGACTTCACACATCTCCATTCTGACTTCACACACCTCCATTCTGCGAATTCACACACCTCCATTCTATGATTTCACACACCTCCATTCTGTGACTTCACACACCTCCATTCTATGACTTCACACACCTCCATTCTGTGTCTTCACACAGCTCCATTCTATGACTTCACACACCTCCATTCTATGACTTCACACACCTACACTGTGACTTCACACACCTCCATTCTATGAGTTCACACACCTGCATTGTGACTTCACCCACCTCCATTCTATGACTTCACACACCTCCATTCTGACCTCACACACCTCCATTCTGACTTCACACACCTAAATTCTGTGACTTCACACACCTCCATTCTATGATTTCACACAAATCCATTCTATGACTTCACTCACCTCAATTCTATGACTTCACACACCTCCTTTCTGAGTTGACACACCTCCATTCTATGACTTCACACACCTCCAATCTGAATTCACACACCTCCATTCTATGACTTCTCCCACCTCCATTCTGTGACTTCACACACCTCCATTCTACGACTTCACACCCTCTAATTTAATTTCTCATACCTCCATTCTATGACTTCACAAACCTCCCTTCGGTGACTTCAAAATATTCCATTCTCTGACTTCACACACCTCCATTCTATGACTTCACAGACCTCGAATCTGTGACTTCACTCACCTCCACTCTATGACTTCACAATTCTCCATTCTATTACTTCACACACCAAAGTTATATGACTTCACCCACCTCCATTCTATGACTTCACACCTCCATTCTGACTTCACACACCTCCATTTTGTGACTTCACACACCTCCATTCTGAGTTCACACACCTCCATTCTGTGACTTTTCACACCTGGATTCTGTGACTTCACACACCTCCAATCTGTGACTTCACACACTTCCATTCTATGATTTCACACACCTCCATTCTGTGACCTCACACACCTCCATTCTATGACTTCACACACCTCCATTCTGTGACGTCACACCCCTCCATTCTGAGTTCACACACCTCCATTCTGTGACTTCTCACACCTGGATTCTGTGACTTCACACACCTCCAATCTGTGACTTCACACACTTCCATTCTATGACTTCACACACCTCCATTCTATGACTTCACACACCTCCATTCTCTGACTTCACACACCTCCAATCTATGACCTCACACACCCTCATTCTATGATTTCACACACCTCCATTCTATGACTTCACACATCCATTTTTACTTCACACACCTCCAATATATGTCTTCAAACACCTCAATTCTGTGACTTCACACTCCTACATTCTATGACTTCATACCGTCCATTCTGTGACTTCACACACCTCCATTCTATGACTTCATACCGTCCATTCTGTGACTTCACACACCTCC
Source organism: Megascapheus bottae (assembly GCA_024803745.1). NCBI lineage: Eukaryota > Metazoa > Chordata > Mammalia > Rodentia > Geomyidae > Megascapheus > Megascapheus bottae. The sequence goes on along the minus strand of JANJXV010000347.1, from coordinate 242,777 downwards.
ATTCTATGACTTCACACACTTCCATTCTATGACTTCACACACCTCCATTTTGTGACTTTACACACCTCCATTCTGGGTTCACACACCTCAATTCTGTGACTTCACACTCCTGCAATCTGTGACTTCCCACACCTCCATTCTGTGACTTCACACACCTCCATTCTATGACTTCACACACCTTCATTCTTACTTCACAAACACCCATTCTATGAGTTCACACACCTCCATTCTATGACTTCACACACCTCCATTCTGTGACTTCACACACCTCCATTCTATGACTTCATACACCTCCATTGTGACTACACACACCTCCATTCTATGAGTTCACACACCCCCATTCTGACTTCACACACCTCCATTCTATGACTTCACACACATCCATTTTGAATTCACACAGCTCAATTCTGTGACTTCACACACTTCCATTGTGACGTCACACACCTCCATTCTATGAGTTCACACACCTCCATTCTATGACTTCACACACCTCCATTCTCACTTCACAAACCTCTATTCTATGACTTCGCACACCTCCATTCTGACATCACACACCTCCAATCTATGACTTCACAGGCCTCGAATCTGTGACTTCACTCACCTCCACTCTATGACTTCACACTCCTCCATTCTATGACTTCCCACACCTCCTTTCTATGCCTTCACCCACGTTCATTCTATGACTTCACACCTCGCGTCTGACTACACACACTTCCATTAAGTGACTTCACACACCTCCATTCAATGACTTCACACACCTCCATTCTATGACTTCACACACATTCATTCTTACTTCAGAAACATCCATTCTATGACCTCACACACCTCCTTCTATGACTTCATAAACCTCCATTCTGTGACTTCACCCACCTCCATACTGAGTTCACAAAACTCCATTCGGTGACTTAACAAACCTCCATTCTGCCTTCACACACGTCCATTCTATGACTTCACACACTTTCATTCTATGACTTCACACACCTCCATTCTATGACTTCACACACCTACATTCTATGACTTCACACATCCATTTTGACTTCACACACCTCCAATATATGACTTCAAACAGCTCAATTCTCTGACTTCACACACCTCCATTCTATGACTTTAAACCCGTCCATTCAGTGACTTCACACACCTCCATTCTATGACTTCATACACCTCCATTCTATGACTTCACCCACCTCCATTCTATGACTTCGCACACCTCCATTCTCCGACTTCACACCCCTCTAATTTGATTTCTCATACCTCCATTCTATGACTTCAAAAACGTCCCTTCGGTGACTTCACAATACTCCATTCTATGATTTCACATATCTCCATATTATGACTTTCACACCTCCATCTATGACTTCGCACACCTCTATTCTGAGTTCACACACCTCCATTCTGTGACTTCACACACCTCCATTGTATGACTTCTCACACCTCCATTCTATGACTTCACACACATAATTTCTATGACTTCACCCATCTCCATTCTATGACTTCACACCTCCATTCTGACTTCACACACCTCAATTCTGTGACTTCACACACCTCCATTCTATGACTTCACAAACTACCATTGTGACGTCACACACCTCCATTCTATGAGTTCACACACCTCCATTCTATGACTTCACTCACCTCCATTCTATGACTTCACACACCTACTTTCTGTGTTGACACACCACCATTCTATGACTTCACACACCTCCAATCTGAATTCACACACCTCCATTCTATTACTTCACCCACCTCCATTCTATGACTTCACACACCTCCATTCTGACTTCACACACCTCTATTCTACGACTTCGTACACCTACATTCTGACTTCACACACCTCCATTCTATGACTTCACAGACCTCGAATCTGTGACTTCATTCACCTCCACTCTTTGACTTCACACTTCTCCATTCTATGACTTCCCACACCTAATTTCTATGACTTCTCCCACCTCCATTCTATGACTCCACATCTCCATTCTGACTTCACACACCTCCATTCTATGAGTTCACACACCTCCATTCTGACTTCACACACCTCCATTCTGTGACTTCACACACCTCCATTCTATGATTTCACACACCTCCATTCTGTGACTTCACACACCTCCATTCTGACTTCACACACCTCCATTCTGTGACTTCACACACCTCCATTCTATGACTTCACAAACCTCCATTCTATGCCTTCACACACCTCCATTCTATGACTTCACAAACCTCCATTCTATGCCTTCACCCACCTTTATTCTATGACTTCACACACCTCCATTCTATGACTTCACACACCTCCATTCTATGAGTTCACACACCTCCATTCTGACTTCACACACCTCCATTCTATGACTTCACACAGCTCCATTCTGACTTCACACACCTCCATTCTATGACTTTGCATACCTCTATTCTGACTTCACACACTTCCATTCTGTGACTTCACAAACCTCCTTTCTATGACTTCACCCAACTCCACTCTGTGAATGCACACATCTCCACTCTGTGTCTTTACACACCTCAATTCTGCGAATTCATACCCCTCCATTCTGAGATTTCACACACCTCCATTCTATGACTTCACACACCTCCATTCTATGACTTCACAAACCTCCACTGTGACTTCACACACGTCCATTCTGTGACTTCACACACCTCCATTCTATATCATCACAGACCTCCATTCTATGACTTCACACACTTCCATTCTATGACTTCTCACAGCTCCAGTCTATTTCTTCACAAAGCTCCATTCTATGACTTCACACACCTGCACTCTGACTTCACACACCTCCATTCTATGACTTCATACACCTCCCTTCTATGACTTCATATACCAACATTCTATGACTTCACACACCTCCATTCTATGACTTCACAGACCTCGAATCTGTGACTTCACTCACCTCCACTCTATGACTTCACACTTCTCCGTTCTATGACTTCCCACACCTAATTTCTATGACTTCACCCACGTCCATTCTATGACTTCACACCTCTATTCTGACCTCACACACCTCCATTCTATGACTTCACACACCTCCATTTTGCCTTCATACACCTACATTCTGTGACCTCACACACCTCCATTTGTGACTTCACACACCACCATTTTGACTTCACACACCTCCAATCTCTGAATTCACACACCTCCATTCTATGACTTCACACACCTCCATTCTATGACTTCACACACCTACATTGTGACTTCACACACATCCATTCTATGAGTTCACACACCTGCATTGTGACTTCACGCACCTCCATTCTATGACTTTACACATCTCCGTTCTGACCTCACACACCTCCATACTGACTTCACACACCTAAATTCTGTGACTTCACACACCTCCATTCTATGACTTCACACACCTCCATTCTATGACTTCACAGAACTACTTTATGAGTTGACACACCTCCATTCTCTGACTTCACACACCTCCAATCTGAATTCACACACCTCCATTCTGTGACTTCACACACCTCCATTCCATGGGTTTACACACTTCCATTTTGACTTCACACACCTCCATTCTAAGACTTCACACAGCTCCATTCTGACTTCACGCACCTCAATTATATGACTGTACACACCTCTATTCTGACTTCACAAACCTCCATTCTATGACTTCACAAACCTCCCTTCTAGGACTTCACACACCTCCACTCTGTGACTTCACACATCTCCAACATGTGAATTTACACACCTCCATTCTGCGAATTCACACACCTCCATTCTGTGATTTCACACACCTCCATTCTATGACTTCACACACCTCCATTCTGTGACTTCACACACCTCCATTGTGACTTCACACACCTCCATTCTGTGACTTCACACACCTCACTTCCGTGACTTCACACACCTCCATTGTATGACTTCACACACCTCCAGTCTATGACTTCACACACCTCCTATCTATGACTTCACACACTTCCATTCTATGACTTCACACACCTCCATTCTATGACTTCACACACCTCCATTCTGTGACTTCACAAATCTCCATTCTGACTTTACACTCCTCCATTCTATGACATCACACATCTCCTTTCGGTAACTTCACACACTTCCAATGATTGACTTCACAAAGCGCCATTCCATGACTTCACACACCTCCATTCTATGAGTTAACACACCTCCATTCTTTGACTTCACACACCTCCATTTTGACTTCACACACCTACATTCTGTGACTTCACACCCCTCCATTTGTGACTTCACACACCACCATTTTGACTTCACACACCTCCATTCTGTGACTTCACACACCACCATTGTTTGACATCACACACCTCCATTCTTTGACTTCGCACACCTCCATCCACGACTTCACACATGTCCATTCTATGAGTTCACACACATCCATTCTATGAGTTCCCACACCACAATTTTGTCTTCACACACCTCCATTCTATGACTTCACACACCTTAATTCTTAATTCAGAAACATCCATTCAAGACTTCACACACCTCCATTCTATGACTTCGCAAACCTCAATTCTGTTGCTTCACGCACCTCCATTCTAAGTTCACACCACTCCATTCGGTCACTTCACACACCTCCAATCTGACTTCACACACCTCCATTCTATGACTTCACACACTTCCATTCTATTACCTCACACACTTCCATTCAGTGACTTCACACACCTCCTTTCTGAGTTCACACACCTCCATTTTTTGACTTCACACACCTCCAATATATGACTTCAAACACCTCAATTCTCTGACTTCACACACCTTCAATCTATGACTTCATACCCGTCCATTCTATGACTTCACCCACCTCCATTCTACGAGTTCACACACCTACATTCTCCGACTTCACACCCTTCCAATTTGACATCACGTACCTCAATTCTATGACTTCACAAACCTCCCTTTGGTGACCTCACAATCCTCCATTCTATGACTTCACACATCTGCATTCTATGACTTCACACACCTCAATTCTGACTCACACAGCTCCATTCTGTGACTTCTCAAAACTCCATTCTATGATTTCACACATGTCCATACTATGACTTCACACACCTCCATCTATGACTTCACACACCTCCATTCTGAGTTCACACACCTCCATTCTGTGACTTCACACACCTCCATTCTGACTTCACACTTCCATTGTATGACTTCACACACTTCCATTCTGTGACTTCACACACCTCCATTCTATGACTTCACACACTTCCATTGGGACGTCACACCTCAGTTCTATGAGTTCACACACCTCCATTCTATGACTTCACACACCTCCATTCTGACTTCACAAACCTCTATTCTATGACTTCGCATACCTACATTCTGACTTCACACACCTCCATTCTGTGACTTCACAGACCTCGAATCTCTGACTTCACTCACCTCCACTCTATGACTTCACACTTCTCCATTCTATGAGTTCCCACACCTAATTTCTATGACTTCACCCACCCCCATTCTATGATTTCACACCTCCATTCTATGACTTCACACACCTCCATTCTATGACTTGACACACCTACATTGTCACTTCACACACCTCCATTCTATGAGTTCACATACCTCCATTCTATGACTTCACTCACCTCCATTCTGTGACTTCACACACCACTATTGTTTGATTTCACACACCTCCATTCTTTGACTTCACACACCTCCATTCCACGACTTCACACACATCTATTCTATGAGTTCACACACCACAATTTTGTCTTCACACACCTCCATTCTATGACTTCACCCACCTTCATTCTTAATTCAGAAACTTCCATTTTATGACTTCCCACAACTCCATTTGTGACTTTGCAAACCTTCATTCTGTGACTTCACACACCTCCATTCTGAGTTCACACACCTCCATTCGGTGACTTCACACACCTCCATTCTGACTTCACACACCTCCATTCTGTGACTTCACAAACCTCCTTTCTATGACTTCACACACCTCCACTCAGCGAATGCACACATCTCCACTCTGTGTCTTTACACACCTCCATTCTGCGAATTCATACCCCTCCGTTCTGTGATTTCACACACCTCCCTTCTATGACTTCACACACCTCCATTCTATGACTTCACAAACCTCCATTTTGACGTCACACACGTCCATTCTGTGCCTTCACACACCTCCCTTACGTGACTTCACACACCTCCATTCTATGACTTCACACACCTCCATTCTATGACATCACACACCTCAATTCTATGACTTCACACACTTCCATTCTATGACTTCACACACCTCCAGTCCATGACTTCACAAACCTCCATTCTATGACTTCACACACCTGCACTCTGACTTCACACACCTCCGTTCTATGACTTCATACACCTCCCTTCTAGGACTTCATACACCAACATTCTATGCCTTCACACACCTCCATTCTGTGACTTCACAAATCTCCATTCTGACTTCACACTCCTCCATTCTATGACATCACACACCTCCATTCTATGACTTCACACATCTCCTTTTTGTAACTTCCCACACTTCCAATGTTTGACTTCACAAACCTCCATTCCATGATTTCACACACCTCCATTCTATGAGTTCACACACCTCCATTCTTTGACTTCACACACCTCCATTTTGACTTCACACACCTACATTCTGTGACTTCACACACCTCCATTTGTGACTTCACACACCACCATTTTGACTTCACACACCTCCATTCTGTGACTTCACACACCTCCATTCTTTGACTTCACACACCTCTATTTTGACTTCACACACCTCCATTCTATGACTTCACACACTTCCATTGTGACGTCACACACCTCCATTCTATGAGTTCACACATCTCCATTCTGTCTTCACACACCTCCATTCTATGACTTCACACACCTCCATTCTGAATTCACACAGCTCCATTCTGTGACTTCACAAAACTCCATTCTATGATTTCACACACCTCCATACTATGACTTCACACAACTCCATCTATGACTTCACACACCTCAATTCTGACTTCACACCCCTCTATTCTATGACTTCGCACACTCCCTTTTTACAACACACACCTCCATTCTGTGACTTCACAGACTTTGAATCTGTGACTTCACTGACCTGTACACTATGACTTCACACTCCTCCATTCTATGATTGCCCACACCTCTTTTTATGACTTCACCCACCTCTAATCTATGACTACACACCTCCATTCTGACTTCACACACCTGCATTCTGTGACTTCACTCACCTCCATTCTATTAGTTCACACACCTCCATTCTGAGACTTCACACACCTTCATTCTTACTTCAGAAACATCCATTATATAACTTCACAAACCTCCATTCTGTGACTTCACACACCTCCATTCTGAGTTCACACAGCTCCATTCGGTGACTTCACACACCTCCATTCTGTGCCTTCACACACCTCCATTCTATGACTTCACACACTTCCATTCTATGACTTCACACACCTCCATTCTGTGACGTCAAACACCTCCATTCTAAGTTCACACACCTCCAATCTGTGACTTCACACACCTCCATTCTGTGACTTCACACACCTCCATTCTATGAATTTACACACATCCATTCTATGACTTCACACACCTCCATTCTGTGACTTTACACACCTCCATTCTGAGTTCACACACCTCCATTCTTTGACTTCACACACCTCCATTCTGTTACTTCCCACACCTCCATTCTGGGACTTCACACACCTCCGTTCTATGACTTCACACACCTCCCTTCTGTGACTTCACACACCTCCATTCTGTGACTTCACACACCTCCATTCTAAGACTTCACACACCTCCATTCTATGACTTCATACACCTCCAATATATGACTACAAACACCTGAATACTGTGACTTCACACACCTCCACTCTATGGCTTCATACCTGTCAATTCTGTGACTTCACACACCTCAGTTCTCTGACTTCACACACGTCCATTCTATGACTTCACCCACCTCCATTCTATGACTTCACACACCTCAAATTTTACTTTACATGCCTCCATTCTATGACTTCACAAACCTCCATTCTCTGACTTCACACACATCCATTCTGTGATTTCACAAACCTCCATTCTATGATTTCACACACCTCCATTTTATGACGTCACACACCTCCATTTTGACTTCACTCATCTCCATTATGTGACTTCACACTCCTCCCTTCGGTGACTTCACACACCTCCATTCTATGACTTCACACACCTCCATTCTATGACTTCACACACTTCCATTCTATGATTTCACATACCTCCATGCTATCATTTCACACACCTCCATTCTGTGACTTCACACATCTCCATTCTGAGTTCACATACCTCCATTCTGTGACTCAACACACCTCCATTCTGACTTCACACACCTCCATTTTGACTTCACACACCTCATTTCTTGACTTCACACACCTCATTTCTTGACTTCACACACCTCCATTCTATGACTTCACACAGCTCTATTCTATGACTTCACACACCTCCATGCTGAGTTCACACACCTCCATTCTGTGACTTCACCCACCTCCATTCTGACTTTACACATCTCCATTCTGTGACTTCACACACCTCAATTCTGTGACTTCACACACCTCCATTTTGATATAACACACCTCCATTCTATGACTTCACACACCTCCATTCTATGACTTTACACACCTACATTGTCACTTCACACACCTCCATTCTATGAGTTCACACACCTCCATTCTATGACTTCACTCACCTCCATTCTGTGACTTCACACACCACTATTGTTTGACTTTACACACCTCCATTCTTTGACTTCACAAACCTCCATTCCACGACTTCACACACCTCCATTCTGTGACTTCACACACCTCCATTCTATGAGTTCACACACCTCCAATTTGACTTCACACACCTCCATTCTATGACTTCACACACCTTCATTCTTACTTTACAAACATCCAATCTATATCTTCACACGCCTCCATTCTATGACTTTACACACCTCTATTCTGTGACTTCACATACCTCCATTCTATGACTTCACAAACCTCAATTCTGTGACTTCACACACTTCCATTGTGACGTCACACACCTCCATTCTATGAGTTCACACACCTCCATTCTGACTTCACACACCTCCATTCTATGACTTCACACATCTCCATTCTGACTTCACACACCTCCATTCTATGACTTCACACACCTCCATTCTGTGACTTCATACACCTCCATTCTATGACTTCACTCACCTCCATTCTATGACTTCACACACCTCCATTCTCCGACTTCACACCCCTCTAATTTGATTTCTCATACCTCCATTCTATGACTTCACAAACCTCCCTTCGGTGACTTCACAATACTCCATTCTATGACTTCACACATCTACATTCTATGACTTCACACACCTCAATTCTGACTCACACAACTCCATTCTGTGACTTCACAAAACTCCATTCTATGATTTCACATATCTCCATACTATGACTTCACACACCTCCATCTATGACTTCACACAACTCCATTCTGAGTTCACACACCTCCATTCTGTGACTTCACACACCTCCATTCTGACTTCACACACCTCCATTGTATGACTTCACACACCTCCATTCTGTGACTTCACACACCTCCATTCTATGACTTCACAAACTTCCATTGTGACGTCACACACCTCCATTCTATGAGTTCACACACCTCCATTCTATGACTTCACACCTCCATTCTGACTTCACACACCTCAATTCTGTGACTTTACACACCTCCATTCTATGACTTCACAAACTACCATTGTGACGTCACACACCTCCATTCTATGAGTTCACACACCTCCATTCTATGACTTCACTCACCTCCATTCTATGACTTCACACACCTCCTTTCTGAGTTGACACACCTCCATTCTATGACTTCACAAACCTCCATTCTCCGACTTCACACCCCTCTAATTTGATTTCTCATACCTCCATTCTATGACTTCACAAACCTCCCTTCGGTGACTTCACAATACTCCATTCTATGACTTCACACATCTACATTCTATGACTTCACACACCTCAACTCTGACTCACACAACTCCATTCTGTGACTTCACACACCTCCATTCTATGACTTCACAAACTTCCATTGTGACGTCACACAGCTCCATTCTAAGAGTTCACACACCTCCATTCTATGACTTCACACACCTCCATTCTGACTTCACACCCCTCTATTCTACGACTTCGTACACCTACATTCTGACTTCACACACCTCCATTCTATGACTTCACAGACCTCGAATCTGTGACTTCACTCACCTCCACTCTATGACTTCACACTTCTCCATTCTATGACTTCCACACCTAATTTCTATGACTTCACCCACCTCCATTCTATGACTTCACACACCTCTCTTCTGACCTCACACACCTCCATTCTGTGACTTCACACAGCTCCATTCTATTATTTCACACACCTCCATTCTGTGACTTCACACACCTCCATTCTATGACTTCACACACCTCCATTCTGTGACTTCACACACCTCCATTCTATGACTTCACACAACTCCATCCTGTGACTTCACACACCTACATAGTGACTTCACACACCTCCATTCTATGAGTTCACACACCTGCATTGTGACTTCACACACCTCCATTCTATGACTTCAAACACCTCCATTCTGACCTCACAAACCTCCATTCTGACTTCACACACCTAAATTCTGTGACTTCACACACCTCCATTCTATGATTTCACACACCTCCATTCTGTGACTTCACTCACCTCCATTCTATGACTTCACACAGCTCCTTTCTGAGTTGACACACCTCCATTCTATGACTTCACACACCTCCAATCTGAATTCACGCACCTCCATTCTATGACTTCACACACCTCCATTCTATGACTTCACACACCTCCATTCTCCGACTTCACACCCCTCTAATTTGATTTCTCATACCTCCATTCTATGACTTCACAAACCTCCCTTCGGTGACTTCACAATACTCCATTCTATGACTTCACACATCTACATTCTATGACTTCACACACCTCAATTCTGACTCACACAACTCCATTCTGTGACTTCACAAAACTCCATTCTATGATTTCACATATCTCCATACTATGACTTCACACACCTCCATCTATGACTTCACACAACTCCATTCTGAGTTCACACACCTCCATTCTGTGACTTCACACACCTCCATTCTGACTTCACACACCTCCATTGTATGACTTCACACACCTCCATTCTGTGACTTCACACACCTCCATTCTATGACTTCACAAACTTCCATTGTGACGTCACACACCTCCATTCTATGAGTTCACACACCTCCATTCTATGACTTTACACCTCCATTCTGACTTCACACACCTCAATTCTGTGACTTTACACACCTCCATTCTATGACTTCACAAACTACCATTGTGACGTCACACACCTCCATTCTATGAGTTCACACACCTCCATTCTATGACTTCACTCACCTCCATTCTATGACTTCACACACCTCCTTTCTGAGTTGACACACCTCCATTCTATGACTTCACAAACCTCCATTCTCCGACTTCACACCCCTCTAATTTGATTTCTCATACCTCCATTCTATGACTTCACAAACCTCCCTTCGGTGACTTCACAATACTCCATTCTATGACTTCACACATCTACATTCTATGACTTCACACACCTCAACTCTGACTCACACAACTCCATTCTGTGACTTCACACACCTCCATTCTATGACTTCACAAACTTCCATTGTGACGTCACACAGCTCCATTCTAAGAGTTCACACACCTCCATTCTATGACTTCACACACCTCCATTCTGACTTCACACCCCTCTATTCTACGACTTCGTACACCTACATTCTGACTTCACACACCTCCATTCTATGACTTCACAGACCTCGAATCTGTGACTTCACTCACCTCCACTCTATGACTTCACACTTCTCCATTCTATGACTTCCACACCTAATTTCTATGACTTCACCCACCTCCATTCTATGACTTCACACACCTCTCTTCTGACCTCACACACCTCCATTCTGTGACTTCACACAGCTCCATTCTATTATTTCACACACCTCCATTCTGTGACTTCACACACCTCCATTCTATGACTTCACACACCTCCATTCTGTGACTTCACACACCTCCATTCTATGACTTCACACAACTCCATCCTGTGACTTCACACACCTACATAGTGACTTCACACACCTCCATTCTATGAGTTCACACACCTGCATTGTGACTTCACACACCTCCATTCTATGACTTCAAACACCTCCATTCTGACCTCACAAACCTCCATTCTGACTTCACACACCTAAATTCTGTGACTTCACACACCTCCATTCTATGATTTCACACACCTCCATTCTGTGACTTCACTCACCTCCATTCTATGACTTCACACAGCTCCTTTCTGAGTTGACACACCTCCATTCTATGACTTCACACACCTCCAATCTGAATTCACACACCTCCATTCTATGACTTCACACACCTCCATTCTATGACTTCACACACCTCCATTCTCCGACTTCACACCCGTCTAATTTGATTTCTCATACCTCCATTCTATGACTTCACAAACCTCCCTTCGGTGACTTCACAATACTCCATTCTATCACTTCACACATCTACATTCTATGACTTCACACACCTCAATTCTGACTCACACAACTCCATTCTGTGACTTCACAAAACTCCATTCTATGATTTCACATATCTCCATACTATGACTTCACACACCTCCATCTATGACTTCACACACCTCCATTGTGTGTTCACACACCTACATTCTGTGACTTCACACACCTCGATTCTGACTTCACACACCTCCATTGTATGACTTCACACACCTCTATTCTGTGACTTCGCACACCTCCATTCTATGACTTCACAAACTTCCAATGTGACGTCACACACCTCCATTCTATGAGTTCACACACCTCCATTCTATGACTTCACACACCTCCATTCTGACTTCACACACCTCTATTCTATGACTTCGAACACCTACATTCTGACTTCACACACCTCTATTCTATGACTTCACACACCTCGAATCTGTGACTTCACTCACCTCCACTCTATGACTTCACAGTTCTCCATTCTATGACTTCCCACACCTAATTTCTATGACTTCACCCACCTCCATTCTGACTTCACACCTCCATTCTGACTTCACAGACCTCCATTCTATGACTTCACACACCTCCATTCTGACTTCACACACCTCCAGTCTATGACTTCACACACCTCCATTCTATGACTTCACACACCTACATTGTGAATTCACACAACTCCTTTTTATGAGTTTACACACCTGCATTATGACTTCACACACCTCCATTCTATGACTTCACACAGCTCCATCCTGACCTCACACGCCTCCATTCTGACTTCACACACCTAAATTCTGTGACTTCACACACCTCCATTCTATAATTTCACACACCTCCATTCTATGACTTCACTCACCTCCCTTCTATGACTTCACACACCTCCTTTCTGAGTTGACACACCTCCATTCTATGACTTCACACACCTCCATTCTGTGACTTCACACACCTCCATTCTATGAGTTCACACACCTCCATTTTGACTTCACACACCTCCATTCAATAACTTAACACAGCTCCATTCTGACTTCACACACCTCAATTCTATAACTTTACACACCTCTATTCTGACTTCACACACGTCCATTCTGTGACTTCACAAACCTCCATTCTATGACTTCACACACCTCCACTCTGTGACTTCACACATCTCCAATCTGTGACTTTACACACCTCCATTCTTCGAATTCACACACCTCCATTCTGTGATTTCACACACCTCCCTTCTATGACTTCACACACCTCCATTCTTTGACTTCACACACCTCCATTCTATGGCTTCACACACCTCCATTGTAACTTCACACACCTCCAATCTGTGACTTCACACACCTCCCTTCCGTAACTTCACACACCTCCATTCTATGACTTCACATACCTACATTCTATGACATCACACACCTCCATTCTATGACTTCACGCACTTCCATTCTATGACTTCACACACCTCCATTCTATGTCTTCACACACCTCCATTCTATGACTTCACACACCTGCATTCTGACTTCACACACCTCCATTCTATGACTTCATACACCTCCATTCTATGACTTCATACACCAACATTCTAGGACTTCACACACCTCCATTCTATGACTTCACAAATCTCCATTCGGACTTCACACTCCTCCATTCTATGACTTCACACACCTCCATTCTATGACTTCACACACCTGCATTCTGACTTCACACACCTCCATTCTATGACTTCATACACCTCCATTCTATGACTTCATACACCAACATTCTAGGACTTCACACACCTCCATTCTATGACTTCACAAATCTCCATTCGGACTTCACACTCCTCCATTCTATGACTTCACACACCTCCATTCTATGACTTCACACACCTGCATTCTGACATCACACACCTCCAATCTATGACTTCACACACCTCGAATCTGTGACTTCACTCACCTCCACTCTATGACTTCACACTCCTCCATTCTATCACTTCCCACACCTCCTTTCTATGACTTCAGCCACCTTCATTCTATGACTTCACACACCTTCAATCTTACTTCAGAAAAATCCATTCTATGACCTCACACACCTAAATCTATGACATCACCAACCTCCATTCTGTGACTTCACACTCCTCCATACTGAGTTCACAAAACTCCATTCGGTGACTTAACACACCTCCATTCTGACTTCACACACGTCCATTCTATGACTTCACACACTTCCATTCTCTGACTTCACAAACCTCCATTCTGTGACTTCACACACCTCCATTCTGAGTTCACACACCTCCATTCTGTGACTTCACACACCTCCATTCTATGACTTCACACACCTACATTCTATGACTTCACACATCCATTTTGACTTCACACACCTCCAATATATGACTTCAAACAGCTCAGTTCTTTGACTTCACACACCTCCATTCTATGACTTTAAACTCGTCCATTCATTGACTTCACACACCTCCATTCTATGACTTCACCCACCTCCATTCTATGACTTCACACACCTCCATTCTCCGACTTCACACCCCTCTAATTTGATTTCTCATACCTCCATTCTATGACTTCACAAACCTCCCTTCGTTGACTTCAAAATACTCCATTCTATGACTTCACACATCTACCTTCTTTGACTTCACACACCTCAATTCTGACTCACACAACTCCATTCTGTGACTTCACAAAACTCCATTCTATGATTTCACATATCTGCATATTATGACTTCACACAACAACATCTATGACTTCACACACCTCAATTATGAGTTCACACACCTACATTCTGTGACTTCACACACCTCCATTCTGACTTCACACACCTCCATAGTGTGACTTCACACACCTCCATTCTGTGACTTCACACACCTCCATTCTATGACTTCACAAACTTCCATTGTGATGTCACACACCTCCATTCTATGAGTTCACACACGTCCATTCTATGACTTCACACACCTAATTTCTATGACTTCACCCACCTCCATTCTATGACTTCACACCTCCATTCTGACTTCACACACCTCCATTCTGTGACTTCACACACCTCCATTCTATGACTTCACAAACTTCCATTGTGACGTCACAAACCTCCATTCTATGAGTTCACACAACTCCATTCTATGACTTCACACACCTCCATTCTGAGATCACACACCTCTATTCTATGACTTCGAACACCTATATTCTGACATCGCAAACCTCCATTTTATGACTTCACAGACCTCGAATCTGTGTCTTCACTAACCTCCACTCTATGACTTCACACTTCTCCATTCTATGACTTCCCACACCTAATTTCTATGAGTTCACCCACCTCCATTCTATGACTTCACACCTCCATTCTTACTTCACACACCTTCATTCTATGACTTCACACACCTCCATTCTGACCTCACACTCCTCCATTCTGTGACTTCACACACCTCCATTCTATGATTTCACATACCTCCATTTTGTGACTTCACACACCTCCATTCTATGACTTCACACACCTCCATTCTGTGACTTCACACACCTCCATTCTATGACTTCACACACCACCATTCTATGACTTCACACACCTACACTGTGACTTCACACACCTCCATTCTATGAGTTCACACACCTGCATTGTGACTTCACCCACCTCCATTCTATGACTTCACACACCTCCATTCTGACCTCACACACCTCCATTCTGATTTCACACACCTAAATTCTGTGACTTCACACACCTCCATTCTATGATTTCACACACCTCCATTCTATGACTTCACTCACCTCCATTCTATGACTTCACACACCTCCTTTCTGAGTTGACACACCTCCATTCTATGACTTCACACACCTTCAATCTGAATTCACACACCTCCATTCTATGACTTCACCCACCTCCATTCTATGACTTCACACACCTCCATTCTCCGACTTCACACCCCTCTAATTTGATTTCTCATACCTCCATTCTATGACTTCACAAACCTCCCTTCGGTGACTTCACAATACTACATTCTATGACTTCACACACCTCCATTCTATGACTTCACAGACCTCGAATCTGTGACTTCACTCACCTCCACTCTATGACTTCACAATTGTCCATTCTATGACTTCCCATACCTAAGTTCTATGACTTCACCCATCTCCATTCTATGACTTCACACCTCCATTCTGACTTCACACACCTCCACTCTATGACTTCACACACCTCCATTCTGTGAATCACAAACCTCCATTCTATGATTTCACACACCTCCATTCTGTGACCTCACACACCACCATTCTATGACTTCACACACCTCCATTCTGTGACGTCACACACCTCCATTCTGAGTTCACACACCTCCATTCTGTGACTTCACACACCTCGATTCTGTGACCTCACACACCTCCATTCTATGACTTCACACACCTATATTCTGTGACGTCACACACCTGCATTCTGAGTTCACACACCTCCATTCTGTGACTTCACACACCTCCATTCTATGACTTCACACACCTCCATTCTGTGACTTCACACACCTCCATTCTATGACTTCACAAATCTCCATTCGGACTTCACACTCCTCCATTGTATGACTTCACACACCTCCATTCTATGACTTCACACATCTCTTTCTGTAACTTCACACACTTCCAATGTTTTACTTCTCAAACCTCCACTCCATGACTTCACACACCTCCATTCCATGAGTTCACACACCGCCATTCTTTGACTAAACACACCTCCATTTTGACTTCACACACCTACATTCTGTGACTTCACAAACCTACATTTATGACGTCACACACCTCCATTTTGAATTCACACACCTCCATTCTGTGACTTCACACACCTTCATTCTATGACTTCACACACTTCCTTTCTATTACTTCACACACTTCCATTCTGTGACTTCACACACCTCCTTTCTGAGTTCACACACCTCCATTGTTTGACTTCAAACACCTCCAATATATGACCTCAAACACCTCAATTCTCTGACTTCACACACCTTCATTCTATGACTTCATACCCGTCCATTCTGTGACTTCACAGACCTCCATTCTATGACTTCATACACCTCCATTCTATGACTTCACCCACCTCCATTCTATGACTTCACACACCTCCATTCTCTGACTTCACACACCTCCAATTTGACTTCACATACCTCCATTCTATGACTTCACAAACCTCCCTTCGGGGACTTCACAATCCTCCATTCTATGACTTCACACATCTGCATTCTATGACTTCACACACCTCAATTCTGACTCACACAGCTCCATTCTGTGACTTTACAAAACTCCATTGTATGATTTCACACATCTCCATTCTATGACTTCACACACCTCCATTCTATGACTTCACACACCTCCATTCTATGACTTCACACACCTCCATTCTATGACTTCACACACCTCCATTCTATGATTTCACACACCTCGATTCTATGACTTCACACACCTCCATTCTGTGACTTCAAACACCTCCATTCTATGACTTCACAAAGCTCCATTCTGACTTCACACACCTCCATTCTATGACTTTGCACACCTCTATTCTGACTTCACACACCTCCATTCTATGACTTCACAAACCTCCTTTCTCTGACTTCACCCAACTCCACTCTGTGAATGCACACATCTCCACTCTGTGTCTTTACACACCTCCATTTTGCGAATTCATACCCCTCCATTCTGAGATTTCACACACCTCCATTCTATGACTTCACACACCTCCATTCTATGACTTCACAAACCTCCATTGTGACTTCACACACGTCCATTCTGTGACTTCAAGCACCTACATTCTATATAATCACAGACCTCCATACTATGACTTCACACACTTCCATTCTATGACTTCACACAGCTCCAGTCTATGACTTCACAAACCTCCATTCTATGACTTCACACACCTGCACTCTGACTTCACACACCTCCATTCTATGACTTCATACACCTCCCTTCTATGACTTCATACACAACATTCTATGACTTCACACACCTCCATTCTGTGACTTCACAAATCCCCATTCTGACTTCACACTCCTCCATTCTATGACTTCACATACCACGATTCTATGACTTCAGACACCTCCATTCTTTGACTTCACACACCTCCATTTTGACTTCACACACCTACATTCTGTGACTTCACACATCTCCATTTGTGACTTCACACACCACCATGTTGACTTCACACACCTCCATTCTGTGACTTCACACACTTCCATTCTATGACTTCACACACCTACATTGTGACTTCACACACCTCCATTCTATGACTTCACACATCTCCATTCTGACCTCACACACGTCCATACTGACTTCACACACCTAAATTCTGTGACTTCACACACCTCCATTCTATGATTTCACACACCTCCATTCTATGACTTCACACACCTCCATTCTATGACTTCACGGACCTACTTTATGAGTTGACACACCTCCATTCTCTGACTTCACACACCTCCAATCTGAATTCACACACCTCCATTCTGTGACTTCACACACCTCCATTCTATGAGTTTACACACTTCCATTTTGACTTCACACACCTCCATTCTATGACTTCACCCAGCTCCATTCTGACTTCACACACCTCAATTATATGACTTTACACACCTCTATTCTGACTTCACACACCTCCATTCTATGACTTCACAAACCTCCCTTCTATGACTTCACACACCTCCACTCTGTGACTTCACACATCTCCACTCTGTGACTTTACACACCTCCATTCTGCGAATTCACACACCTCCATTCTGTGATTTCACACACCTCCATTCTATGACTTCACACACCTCCATTCTTTGACTTCACACACCTCCATTCTATGACTTCACACACCTGCATTCTGACATCACACACCTCCAATCTATGACTTCACAGACCTCGAATCTGTGACTTCACTCACCTCCACTCTATGACTTCACACTCCTCCTTTCTATCACTTCCCACACCTCCTTTCTATGACTTCAGCCACCTTCATTCTATGACTTCACACACCTTCAATCTTACTTCAGAAAAATCCATTCTATGACCTCACACACCTAAATCTATGACATCACCAACCTCCATTCTGTGACTTCACACTCCTCCATACTGAGTTCACAAAACTCCATTCGGTGACTTAACACACCTCCATTCTGACTTCACACACGTCCATTCTATGACTTCACACACTTCCATTCTCTGACTTCACAAACCTCCATTCTGTGACTTCACACACCTCCATTCTGAGTTCACACACCTCCATTCTGTGACTTCACACACCTCCATTCTATGACTTCACACACCTACATTCTATGACTTCACACATCCATTTTGACTTCACACACCTCCAATATATGACTTCAAACAGCTCAATTCTTTGACTTCACACACCTCCATTCTATGACTTTAAACTCGTCCATTCATTGACTTCACACACCTCCATTCTATGACTTCACCCACCTCCATTCTATGACTTCACACACCTCCATTCTCCGACTTCACACCCCTCTAATTTGATTTCTCATACCTCCATTCTATGACTTCACAAACCTCCCTTCGTTGACTTCACAATACTCCATTCTATGACTTCACACATCTACCTTCTATGACTTCACACACCTCAATTCTGACTCACACAACTCCATTCTGTGACTTCACAAAACTCCATTCTATGATTTCACATATCTGCATATTATGACTTCACACAACAACATCTATGACTTCACACACCTCAATTATGAGTTCACACACCTACATTCTGTGACTTCACACACCTCCATTCTGACTTCACACACCTCCATTGTGTGACTTCACACACCTCAATTCTGTGACTTCACACACCTCCATTCTATGACTTCACAAACTTCCATTGTGACGTCACACACCTCCATTCTATGAGTTCACACACGTCCATTCTATGACTTCACACACCTAATTTCTATGACTTCACCCACCTCCATTCTATGACTTCACACCTCCATTCTGACTTCACACACCTCCATTCTGTGACTTCACACACCTCCATTCTATGACTTCACAAACTTCCATTGTGACGTCAGAGACCTCCATTCTATGTGTTCACACACCTCCATTCTATGACTTCACTCACCTCCACTCTATGACTTCACAATTCTCCATTCTATGACTTCCCACACCTAAGTTCTATGACTTCAACCATCTCCATTCTATGACTTCACACCTCCATTCTGACTTCACACACCTCCACTCTATGACTTCACACACCTCCATTCTGACTTCACACACCTCCATTCTGTGACCTCACACACCTCCATTCTATGATTACACACACCTCCATTCTGTGACCTCACACACCTCCATTCTATGACTTCACACACCTTCATTTTGTGACATCACACACCTCCATTCTGAGTTCAAACACCTCCATTTTCTGACTTCACACACCTCCATTCTGTGACCTCACACACCTCCATTCTGTGACTTTGCACACCTCCATTCTTTGACTTCACACACCTCCATTCTGTGACTTCACACACCTCCATTCTATGACCTCACACACCCTCATTCTATGATTTCACACACCTCCATTCTATGACTTCACACATCCATTTTGATTTCACACACCTCCAATATATGTCTTCAAACACCTCAATTCTGTGACTTCACACACCTCCATTCTATGACTTCATACCGTCCATTCTGTGACTTCACACACCTCCATTCTATGTCTTGACACACTTCCATTCTATGACTTCACACACCTCCATTTTGTGACTTTACACACCTCCATTCTGGGTTCACACACCTCCATTCTGTGACTTCACACACCTCCATTCTATGACTTCACAAACTTCCATTGTGATGTCACACACATCCATTCTATGAGTTCACACACGTCCATTCTATGACTTCACACACCTAACTTCTATGACTTCACCCACCTCCATTCTATGACTTCACACCTCCATTCTGACTTCACACACCTCCATTCTGTGACTTCACACACCTCCATTCTATGACTTCACAAACTTCCATTGTGACATCACAGACCTCCATTCTATGTGTTCACACACCTCCATTCTATGACTTCACTCACCTCCATTCTATGACTTCACACAACTCCTTTCTGAGTTGGCACACCTCCATTCTATGACTTCACACACCTCCAATCTGAATTCACACACCTCCATTCTATGACTTCACCCACCTCAATTCTATGACTTCACACACCTCCATTCTCCGACTTCACACCCCTCTAATTTAATTTCTCATACCTCCATTCTATGACTTCACAAACCTCCCTTCGGTGACTTCACAATACTCCATTCTATGACTTCACACATCTACATTCTATGACTTCACACACCTCAATTCTGACTCACACAACTCCATTCTGTGACTTCACAAAACTCCATTCTATGATTTCACATATCTCCATACTATGACTTCACACAGCTCCATCTATGATTGCACACACCTCCATTCTGAGTTCACACACCTCCATTCTGTGACTTCACACACCTCCATTATGACTTCACACACCTCCATTGTATGACTTCACACACCTCCATTCTGTGACTTCACACACCTCCATTCTATGACTTCACAAACTTCCAATGTGACGTCACACACCTCCATTCTATGAGTTCACACACCTCCATTCTATGACTTCACACACCTCCATTCTGACTTCACACACCTCCATTCTGTGACTTCACACACCTCCATTCTATGATTTCACACACCTCCATTTTGTGACTTCACCCACCTCCATTCTGTGACCTCACACACCTCCATTCTGTGACTTCGCACACCTCCATTCTATGACTTCACACACCTCCATTCTGTGACTTCACACACCTCCATTCTATGACCTCACACACCCTCATTCTATGATTTCACACACCTCCATTCTATGACTCCACACATCCATTTTGATTTCACACACCTCCAATATATGACTTCACACAGCTCAATTCTCTGACTTCACACACCTCCATTTTATGACTTTAAACCCGTCCATTCAGTGACTTCTCACACCTCCATTCTATGACTTCATACAACTCCATTCTATGACTTCACCCACCTCCATTCTATGACTTCACACATCTACATTCTATGACTTCACACACCTCAATTCTGACTCACACAACTCCATTCTGTGACTTCACAAAACTCCATTCTATGATTTCACATATCTCCATACTATGACTTTACACACCTCCATCTATGACTTCACACACCTCCATTCTGAGTTCACACACCTCCATTCTGTGACTTCACACACCTCCATTCTGACTTCACACACCTCCATTGTATGACTTCACACACCTCCATTCTGTGACTTCACACACCTCCATTCTATGACTTCACAAACTTCCATTGTGACGTCACACACCTCCATTCTATGAGTTCACACACCTCCATTCTATGACTTCACGCACCTAATTTCTATGACTTCACCCACCTCCATTTTATGACTTCACACCTCCATTCTGACTTCACACACCTCAATTCTGTGACTTCACACACCTCCATTCTATGACTTCACAAACTACCATTGTGACGTCACACACCTCCATTCTATGACTTCACTCACCTCCATTCTATGACTTCACACACCTCCTTTCTGAGTTGACACACCTCCATTGTATGACTTCACACACCTCCATTCTGTGACTTCACACACCTCCATTCTGTGACTTCACAAACTTCCATTGTGACGTCACAAACCTCCATTCTATGAGTTCACACACCTCCATTCTATGACTTCACACACCTCCATTCTGAGTTCACACACCTCTATTCTATGACTTCGAACACCTATATTCTGACTTCGCAAACCTCCATTTTATGACTTCACAGACCTCGAATCTGTGCCTTCACTAACCTCCACTCTATGACTTCACACTTCTCCATTCTATGACTTCCCACACCTAATTTCTATGACTTCACCCACCTCCATTCTATGACTTCACACCTCCATTCTGACTTCACACACCTTCATTCTATGACTTCACACACCTCCATTCTGACCTCACACTCCTCCATTCTGTGACTTCACACACCTCCATTCTATGATTTCACACACCTCCATTTTGTGACTTCACACACCTCCATTCTTTGACTTCACACACCTCCATTCTGTGACTTCACACACCTCCATCTATGACTTCACACACCTCCATTCTATGACTTCACACACCTACACTGTGACTTCACACACCTCCATTCTATGAGTTCACACACCTGCATTGTGACTTCACCCACCTCCATTCTATGACTTCACACACCTCCATTCTGACCTCACACACCTCCATTCTGATTTCACACACCTAAATTCTGTGACTTCACACACCTCCATTCTATGATTTCACACACCTCCATTCTATGACTTCACTCACCTCCATTCTATGACTTCACACACCTCCTTTCTGAGTTGACACACCTCCATTCTATGACTTCACACACCTTCAATCTGAATTCACACACCTCCATTTTATGACTTCACCCACCTCCATTCTATGACTTCACACACCTCCATTCTCCGACTTCACACCCCTCTAATTTGATTTCTCCTACCTCCATTCTATGACTTCACAAACCTCCCTTCGGTGACTTCACAATACTACATTCTATGACTTCACACACCTCCATTCTATGACTTCACAGACCTCGAATCTGTGACTTCACTCACCTCCACTCTATGACTTCACAATTGTCCATTCTATGACTTCCCATACCTAAGTTCTATGACTTCACCCATCTCCATTCTATGACTTCACACCTCCATTCTGACTTCACACACCTCCACTCTATGACTTCACACACCTCCATTCTGACTTCACACACCTCCATTCTGTGAATCACACACCTCCATTCTATGATTTCACACACCTCCATTCTGTGACCTCACACACCTCCATTCTATGACTTCACACACCTCCATTCTGTGACGTCACACACCTCCATTCTGAGTTCACACACCTCCATTCTGTGACTTCACACACCTCGATTCTGTGACCTCACACACCTCCATTCTATGACTTCACACACCTATATTCTGTGACGTCACACACCTGCATTCTGAGTTCACACACCTCCATTCTGTGACTTCACACTCCTCCATTCTATGACTTCACACACCTCCATTCTGTGACTTCACACACTTCCATTCTATGACCTCACACACCCTCATTCTATGATTTCACACACCTCCATTCTCTGACTTCACACATCCATTTTGATTTCACACACCTGCAATATATGTCTTCAAACACCTCAATTCTGTGACTTCACACACCTCCATTCTATGACTTGACACACTTCCATTCTATGACTTCACACACCTCCATTTTGTGATTTTACACACCTCCATTCTGGGTTCACACACCTCCATTCTGTGACTTCACACTCCTGCAATCTGTGACTTCCCACACCTCCATTCTGGGACTTCACAAACCTCCATTCTATGACTTCACACACCTTCATTCTTACTTCACAAACACCCATTCTATGACTTCACACACCTCCATTCTATGATTTCACACACCTCCATTCTGTGACTTCACACACCTCCATTCTGGGACTTCACACACCTCCATTCTATGACTTCACACACCTTCATTCTTACTTCACAAACACCCATTCTATGACTTCACACACCTCCATTCTATGACTTCACACACCTCCATTCTATGACTTCACACACCTCCATTCTGAGTTCACACACCTCTATTCTATGACTTCGAACACCTGTATTCTGACTTCGCAAACCTCCATTTTATGACTTCACAGACCTCGAATCTGTGCCTTCACTAACCTCCACTCTATGACTTCACACTTCTCCATTCTATGACTTCACACACCTCCATTCTGTGACGTCACACACCTCCATTCTGAGTTCACACACCTCCATTCTGTGACTTCACACACCTCGATTCTGTGACCTCACACACCTCCATTCTATGACTTCACACACCTATATTCTGTGACGTCACACACCTGCATTCTGAGTTCACACACCTCCGTTCTATGACTTCACCCACCTCCATTCTATGACTTCACACACCTCCATTCTCCGACTTCACACCCCTCTAATTTGATTTCTCATACCTCCATTCTATGACTTCACAAACCTCCCTTCGGTGACTTCACAATACTACATTCTATGACTTCACACACCTCCATTCTATGACTTCACAGACCTCGAATCTGTGACTTCACTCACCTCCACTCTATGACTTCACAATTGTCCATTCTATGACTTCCCATACCTAAGTTCTATGACTTCACCCATCTCCATTCTATGACTTCACACCTCCATTCTGACTTCACACACCTCCACTCTATGACTTCACACAACTCCATTCTGGCTTCACACACCTCCATTCTGTGAATCACACACCTCCATTCTATGATTTCACACACCTCCATTCTGTGACCTCACACACCTCCATTCTATGACTTCACACACCTCCATTCTGTGACGTCACACACCTCCATTCTGAGTTTACACACCTCCATTCTGTGACTTCACACACCTCGATTCTGTGACCTCACACACCTCCATTCTATGACTTCACACACCTATATTCTGTGACGTCACACACCTGCATTCTGAGTTCACACACCTCCACTCTGTGACTTCACACACTTCCATTCTATGACCTCACACATCCTCATTCTATGATTTCACACACCTCCATTCTATGACTCCACACATCCATTTTGATTTCACACACCTCCAATATATGTCTTCAAACACCTCAATTCTGTGACTTCACACACCTCCATTCTATGACTTGACACACTTCCATTCTATGACTTCACACACCTCCATTTTGTGATTTTACACACCTCCATTCTGGGTTCACACACCTCCATTCTGTGATTTCACACTCCTGCAATCTGTGACTTTCCACACCTCCATTCTGGGACTTCACACACCTCCATTCTATGACTTCACACACCTTCATTCTTACTTCACAAACACCCATTCTATGACTTCACACACCTCCATTCTATGATTTCACACACCTCCATTCTGTGACTTCACACACCTCCATTCTGGGACTTCACACACCTCCATTCTATGACTTCACACACCTTCATTCTTACTTCACAAACACCCATTCTATGACTTCACACACCTCCATTCTATGACTTCACACACCTCCATTCTGTGACTTCACACACCTCCATTCTATGAGTTCACACACCTCCATTGTGACTACACACACCTCCATTCTATGAGTTCACACACTTCCATTCTGTGACTTCCCACACCTCCATTCTGAATTCACACAGCTCAATTCTGTGACTTCACAAAATTCCATTCTGACTTCACATACCTCCATTGTATGAATTCACACACTTCCATTCTGTGACTTCACACACTTCCATCGTGACGTCACACACCTCCATTCTATGATTTCACACACCTCCATTCTATGACTTCACACACCTCCATTCTCGCTTCACAAACCTCTATTCTATGACTTCGCACACCTCCATTCTGACATCACACACCTCCAATCTATGACTTCACAGACCTCGAATCTGTGACTTCACTCACCTCCACTCTATGACTTCACACTCCTCCATTCTATGACTTCCCACACCTCCTTTCTATGATTTCACCCACTTTCATTCTATGACTTCACACCTCCAATCTGACTTCACACACTTGCATTCAGTGACTTCACACACCTCCATTCAATGACTTAACACACCTCCATTCTATGACTTCACACACCTTCATTCTTACTTCAGAAATATCCATTCTATGACCTCACACACCTCCATCTATGACATCACCAACGTCCATTCTGTGACTCCACACACCTCCATACTGAGTTCACAAAACTCCATTCGGTGACTTAACACACCTCCATTCTGACTTCACACACGTCCATTCTATGTCTTCACACACTTCCATTCTATGACTTCACAAAACTCCATTCTGTGACTTCACACACCTCCATTCTGAGTTCACACACCTCCATTCTGTGACTTCACACACCTCCATTCTATGACTTCACACACCTACATTCTATGACTTCACACATCCATTTTGACTTCACACACCTCCAATATCTGACTTCACACAGCTCAATTCTCTGACTTCACACACCTGCATTTTATGACTTTAAACCCGTCCATTCAGTGACTTCTCACACCTCCATTCTATGACTTCAACCACCTCCATTCTGACTCACACAACTCCATTCTGTGACTTCACAAAACTCCATTCTATGATTTCACATATCTCCATACTATGACTTTACACACCTCCATCTATGACTTCACACACCTCCATTCTGAGTTCACACACCTCCATTCTGTGACTTCACACACCTCCATTCTGACTTCACACCCCTCCATTGTATGACTTCACACACCTCCATTCTAAACTTCACACACCTCCATTCTATGACTTCACAAACTTCCATTGTGACGTCACACACCTCCATTCTATGAGTTCACACACCTCCATTCTATGACTTCACACACCTAATTTCTATGACTTCTCCAACCTCCATTCTATGACTTCACACCTCCATTCTGACTTCACACACCTCAATTCTGTAACTTCACACACCTCCATTCTATGACTTCACAAACTACCATTGTGATGTCACACACCTCCATTCTATGAGTTCACACACCTCCATTCTATGACTTCACTCACCTCCATTCTATGACTTCACACACCTCCTTTCTGAGTTGACACACCTCCATTCTATGACGTCACAAACCTCCAATCTGAATTCATACACCTCCATTCTATGACTTCACCCACCTCCATTCTGTGACTTCACACACCTCCATTCTCCGACTTCACACCCCTCTAATTTGATTTCTCATACCTCCATTCTATGACTTCACAAACCTCCCTTCGGTGACTTCACAATACTCCATTCTATGACTTCACACATCTACATTCTATGACTTCACACACCTCAATTCTGACTCACACAACTCCATTCTGTGACTTCACAAAACTGCATTCTATGATTTCACTTATCTCCATACTATAACTTCACACACCTCCATCTATTACTTCACACACCGCCATTCTGAGCTCACACACCACCATTCTTTGACTTCACACACCTGCATTCTGACTTCACACACATCCATTGTATGACTTCACACACCTCCATTCTGTGACTTCACACACCTTCATTCTATGACTTCACAAACTTCCATTGTGACGTCACACACCTCCATTCTATTAGTGCACACACCTCCATTCTATGACTTCACACACCTCCATTCTGACTTCACACACCTCTATTCTACGACTTCGTACACCTACATTCTGAGTTCACACACCTCCATTCTATGACTTCACAGACCTCGAATCTGTGACTTCACTCACCTCCACTCTATGACTTCACACTTCTCCATTCTATGACTTCCCACACCTAATTTCTATGACTTCACGCACCTCCATTCTATGACTTCACACCTCTATTCTGACCGCACACACCTCCATTCTATGACTTCACACACCTCCATTCTGACTTCACACACCTCCATTCTGTGACTTCACACACCTCCATTCTATGATTTCACACATCTCCATTCCGTGACTTCATACACCTCCATTCTATGACTTCACACACCTCCATTCTGTGACGTCACACACCTCCATTCTGAGTTTACACACCTCCATTCTGTGACTTCACACACCTCAATTCTATGAGTTCACAACTTGCATTGTGACTTCACACACCTCCATTCTATGACTTCACACACCTCCATTCTGACCTCACACACCTCCATTCTGATTTCACACACCTAAATTCTGTGACTTCACACACCTCCATTCTATGATTTCACACACCTCCATTCTATGACTTCACTCACCTCCATTCTATGACTTCACACACCTCCTTTCTGAGTTGACACACCTCCATTCTATGACTTCACACACCTTCAATCTGAATTCACACACCTCCGTTCTATGACTTCACCCACCTCCATTCTATGACTTCACACACCTCCATTCTCCGACTTCACACCCCTCTAATTTGATTTCTCATACCTCCATTCTATGCCTTCACAAACCTCCCTTCGGTGACTTCACAATACTACATTCTATGACTTCACACACCTCCATTCTATGACTTCACAGACCTCGAATCTGTGACTTCACTCACCTCCACTCTATGACTTCACAATTGTCCATTCTATGACTTCCCATACCTAAGTTCTATGACTTCACCCATCTCCATTCTATGACTTCACACCTCCATTCTGACTTCACACACCTCCACTCTATGACTTCACACACCTCCATTCTGACTTCACACACCTCCATTCTGTGAATCACACACCTCCATTCTATGATTTCACACACCTCCATTCTGTGACCTCACACACCTCCATTCTATGACTTCACACACCTCCATTCTGTGACGTCACACACCTCCATTCTGAGTTCACACACCTCCATTCTGTGACTTCACACACCTCGATTCTGTGACCTCACACACCTCCATCTATGACTTCACACACCTATATTCTGTGACGTCACACACCTGCATTCTGAGTTCACACACCTCCATTCTGTGACTTCACACTCCTCCATTCTATGACTTCACACACCTCCATTCTGTGACTTCACACACTTCCATTCTATGACCTCACACACCCTCATTCTATGATTTCACACACCTCCATTCTCTGACTTCACACATCCATTTTGATTTCACACACCTCCAATATATGTCTTCAAACACCTCAATTCTGTGACTTCACACACCTCCATTCTATGACTTGACACACTTCCATTCTATGACTTCACACACCTCCATTTTGTGATTTTACACACCTCCATTCTGGGTTCACACACCTCCATTCTGTGACTTCACACTCCTGCAATCTGTGACTTCCCACACCTCCATTCTGGGACTTCACAAACCTCCATTCTATGACTTCACACACCTTCATTCTTACTTCACAAACACCCATTCTATGACTTCACACACCTCCATTCTATGATTTCACACACCTCCATTCTGTGACTTCACACACCTCCATTCTGGGACTTCACACACCTCCATTCTATGACTTCACACACCTTCATTCTTACTTCACAAACACCCATTCTATGACTTCACACACCTCCATTCTATGACTTCACACACCTCCATTCTATGACTTCACACACCTCCATTCTGAGTTCACACACCTCTATTCTATGACTTCGAACACCTGTATTCTGACTTCGCAAACCTCCATTTTATGACTTCACAGACCTCGAATCTGTGCCTTCACTAACCTCCACTCTTTGACTTCACACTTCTCCATTCTATGACTTCCCACACCTAATTTCTATGACTTCACCCACCTCCATTCTATGACTTCACACCTCCATTCTGACTTCACACACCTTCATTCTATGACTTCACACACCTCCATTCTGACCTCACACTCCTCCATTCTGTGACTTCACACACCTCCATTCTATGATTTCACACACCTCCATTTTGTGACTTCACACACCTCCATTCTATGACTTCACACACCTCCATTCTGTGACTTCACACACCTCCATTCTATGACTTCACACACCTCCATTCTATGACTTCACACACCTACACTGTGACTTCACACACCTCCATTCTATGAGTTCACACACCTGCATTGTGACTTCACCCACCTCCATTCTATGACTTCACACACCTCCATTCTGACCTCACACACCTCCATTCTGATTTCACACACCTAAATTCTGTGACTTCACACACCTCCATTCTATGATTTCACACACCTCCATTCTATGACTTCACTCACCTCCATTCTATGACTTCACACACCTCCTTTCTGAGTTGACACACCTCCATTCTATGACTTCACACACCTTCAATCTGAATTCACACACCTCCGTTCTATGACTTCACCCACCTCCATTCTATGACTTCACACACCTCCATTCTCCGACTTCACACCCCTCTAATTTGATTTCTCATACCTCCATTCTATGACTTCACAAACCTCCCTTCGGTGACTTCACAATACTACATTCTATGACTTCACACACCTCCATTCTATGACTTCACAGACCTCGAATCTGTGACTTCACTCACCTCCACTCTATGACTTCACAATTGTCCATTCTATGACTTCCCATACCTAAGTTCTATGACTTCACCCATCTCCATTCTATGACTTCACACCTCCATTCTGACTTCACACACCTCCACTCTATGACTTCACACAACTCCATTCTGGCTTCACACACCTCCATTCTGTGAATCACACACCTCCATTCTATGATTTCACACACCTCCATCCTGTGACCTCACACACCTCCATTCTATGACTTCACACACCTCCATTCTGTGACGTCACACACCTCCATTCTGAGTTTACACACCTCCATTCTGTGACTTCACACACCTCGATTCTGTGACCTCACACACCTCCATTCTATGACTTCACACACCTATATTCTGTGACGTCACACACCTGCATTCTGAGTTCACACACCTCCACTCTGTGACTTCACACACTTCCATTCTATGACCTCACACACCCTCATTCTATGATTTCACACACCTCCATTCTATGACTCCACACATCCATTTTGATTTCACACACCTCCAATATATGTCTTCAAACACCTCAATTCTGTGACTTCACACACCTCCATTCTATGACTTGACACACTTCCATTCTATGACTTCACACACCTCCATTTTGTGATTTTACACACCTCCATTCTGGGTTCACACACCTCCATTCTGTGATTTCACACTCCTGCAATCTGTGACTTTCCACACCTCCATTCTGGGACTTCACACACCTCCATTCTATGACTTCACACACCTTCATTCTTACTTCACAAACACCCATTCTATGACTTCACACACCTCCATTCTATGATTTCACACACCTCCATTCTGTGACTTCACACACCTCCATTCTGGGACTTCACACACCTCCATTCTATGACTTCACACACCTTCATTCTTACTTCACAAACACCCATTCTATGACTTCACACACCTCCATTCTATGACTTCACACACCTCCATTCTGTGACTTCACACACCTCCATTCTATGAGTTCACACACCTCCATTGTGACTACACACACCTCCATTCTATGAGTTCACACACTTCCATTCTGTGACTTCCCACACCTCCATTCTGAATTCACACAGCTCAATTCTGTGACTTCACAAAATTCCATTCTGACTTCACACACCTCCATTGTATGAATTCACACACTTCCATTCTGTGACTTCACACACTTCCATCGTGACGTCACACACCTCCATTCTATGATTTCACACACCTCCATTCTATGACTTCACACACCTCCATTCTCGCTTCACAAACCTCTATTCTATGACTTCGCACACCTCCATTCTGACATCACACACCTCCAATCTATGACTTCACAGACCTCGAATCTGTGACTTCACTCACCTCCACTCTATGACTTCACACTCCTCCATTCTATGACTTCCCACACCTCCTTTCTATGATTTCACCCACTTTCATTCTATGACTTCACACCTCCAATCTGACTTCACACACTTGCATTCAGTGACTTCACACACCTCCATTCAATGACTTAACACACCTCCATTCTATGACTTCACACACCTTCATTCTTACTTCAGAAATATCCATTCTATGACCTCACACACCTCCATCTATGACATCACCAACGTCCATTCTGTGACTCCACACACCTCCATACTGAGTTCACAAAACTCCATTCGGTGACTTAACACACCTCCATTCTGACTTCACAAACGTCCATTCTATGTCTTCACACACTTCCATTCTATGACTTCACAAAACTCCATTCTGTGACTTCACACACCTCCATTCTGAGTTCACACACCTCCATTCTGTGACTTCACACACCTCCATTCTATGACTTCACACACCTACATTCTATGACTTCACACATCCATTTTGACTTCACACACCTCCAATATCTGACTTCACACAGCTCAATTCTCTGACTTCACACACCTGCATTTTATGACTTTAAACCCGTCCATTCAGTGACTTCTCACACCTCCATTCTATGACTTCAACCACCTCCATTCTGACTCACACAACTCCATTCTGTGACTTCACAAAACTCCATTCTATGATTTCACATATCTCCATACTATGACTTTACACACCTCCATCTATGACTTCACACACCTCCATTCTGAGTTCACACACCTCCATTCTGTGACTTCACACACCTCCATTCTGACTTCACACCCCTCCATTGTATGACTTCACACACCTCCATTCTAAACTTCACACACCTCCATTCTATGACTTCACAAACTTCCATTGTGACGTCACACACCTCCATTCTATGAGTTCACACACCTCCATTCTATGACTTCACACACCTAATTTCTATGACTTCTCCAACCTCCATTCTATGACTTCACACCTCCATTCTGACTTCACACACCTCAATTCTGTAACTTCACACACCTCCATTCTATGACTTCACAAACTACCATTGTGATGTCACACACCTCCATTCTATGAGTTCACACACCTCCATTCTATGACTTCACTCACCTCCATTCTATGACTTCACACACCTCCTTTCTGAGTTGACACACCTCCATTCTATGACGTCACAAACCTCCAATCTGAATTCATACACCTCCATTCTATGACTTCACCCACCTCCATTCTGTGACTTCACACACCTCCATTCTCCGACTTCACACCCCTCTAATTTGATTTCTCATACCTCCATTCTATGACTTCACAAACCTCCCTTCGGTGACTTCACAATACTCCATTCTATGACTTCACACATCTACATTCTATGACTTCACACACCTCAATTCTGACTCACACAACTCCATTCTGTGACTTCACAAAACTGCATTCTATGATTTCACTTATCTCCATACTATAACTTCACACACCTCCATCTATTACTTCACACACCGCCATTCTGAGCTCACACACCACCATTCTTTGACTTCACACACCTGCATTCTGACTTCACACACATCCATTGTATGACTTCACACACCTCCATTCTGTGACTTCACACACCTTCATTCTATGACTTCACAAACTTCCATTGTGACGTCACACACCTCCATTCTATTAGTGCACACACCTCCATTCTATGACTTCACACACCTCCATTCTGACTTCACACACCTCTATTCTACGACTTCGTACACCTACATTCTGAGTTCACACACCTCCATTCTATGACTTCACAGACCTCGAATCTGTGACTTCACTCACCTCCACTCTATGACTTCACACTTCTCCATTCTATGACTTCCCACACCTAATTTCTATGACTTCACGCACCTCCATTCTATGACTTCACACCTCTATTCTGACCGCACACACCTCCATTCTATGACTTCACACACCTCCATTCTGACTTCACACACCTCCATTCTGTGACTTCACACACCTCCATTCTATGATTTCACACATCTCCATTCCGTGACTTCATACACCTCCATTCTATGACTTCACACACCTCCATTCTGTGACTTCACACACCTCCATTCTATGACTTCACACACCTACATTGTGACTTCACACACCTCAATTCTATGAGTTCACAACTTGCATTGTGACTTCACACACCTCCATTCTATGACTTCAAACACCTCCATTCTGAACTCACACACCTCCATTCTGACTTCACACACGTCCATTCTATGACTTCACACACTTCCGTTCTTTGACTTCACAAACCTCCATTATGTGACTTCACACACCTCCATTCTGAGTTCACACACCTCCATTCTGTGACTTCACACACCTCCATTCTATGACTTCACACACCTACATTCTATGACTTCACACATCCATTTTGACTTCACACACCTCCAATATATGACTTCAAACAGCTCAATTCTCTGACTTCACACACCCCCATTTTACGACTTTCAACCCGTCCATTCAGTTACTTCACACACCTCCATTCTATGTCTTCATACACCTCCATTCTATGACTTCACCCACCTCCATTCTATGATTTCACACACCTCCATTCTCCGACTTCACACCGCTCTCATTTGATTTCTCATACCTCCATTCTATGACTTCACAAACGTCCCTTCGGTGACTTCACAATACTCCATTCTATGACTTCACACACCTCCATTGAATGACTTCACACACCTCCATTCTGAGTTCACACACCTCCATTCTGTGACTTCACACACCTCCATTCTATGACTTCCCACACCTAATTTCTATGACTACACCCACCTCCATTCTGACTTCACACCTCCATTCTGACTTCACACACCTCCATTCTATGACTCCACACACCTCCATTCTGACTCCACACATCTCCATTCTGTGACTTCACACACCTCCATTCTATGATTTCACACACTTCCAACTGTGACTTCACACACCTCCATTCTATGACTTCACACACCTCCATTCTGTGACTTCACACACCTCCAGTCTGACTTCACACACCTCCATTCTATGACTTCACACACATACATTGTGACTTCACACAACTCCATTTTATGAGTTCACACACTTGCATTGTGACTTCACACACCTCCATTCTATGACTTCACACACCTCCATTCTGACATCACACACCTCCATTCTGACTTCACACACCTCAATTCTGTGACTTCACACACCTCCATTGTATGATTTCACACACCTCCATTCTATGACTTCACTCACCTCCATTCTATGACTTCACACACCTCCTTTCTGAGTTGACACACCTCCATTCTATGACTTCACACACCTCCAATCTGATTTCACACACCTCCATTCTATGACTTCACACACCTCCATTCTTTGACTTCACACACCTCCATTCTATGACTTCACACACCTCCATTGTAACTTCACACACCATCATTCTATGAGTTCACACACCGCCATTCTGACTTCACTTACCTCCATTCTATGACTTCACACAGCTCCATTCTGACGTCACACAGCTCCATTCTATGACTTCGCACACATCTATTCTGACTTCACACACCTCCATTCTATGACTTCACACACCTCCATTCTATAACTTAACACACCTATATTGTGAATTCACACACCTCCATTCTATGAGTTCACACACCTGCATTGTGGCTTCACACACCTCCATTCTATGACTTCACCCACCAACATTCCGACTTCACACACCTCCATTTTGACTTCACACGCCTCAGTTCTCTGCCTTCACACACCTCCATTCTATGATTTCACACACTTCCATTCTATGACTTCACACACCTAGATTCTATGACTTCAGAAACCTCATTTCTGAGTTGACACACCACCATTCCGTGATTTCACACACCTCCAATCTGACTTCACACACCTCCATTCTATGACTTAACACACCTCCATTCTGAGTTCACACAACTCCATTCGGTGACTTCACACACCTCCATTCTGTGCCTTCACTCACCTCCATTCTATGACTTCACACACTTCCATTCTATGACTTCACACACCTCCATTCTGTGACGTCAAACACCTCCATTCTAAGTTCACACACCTCCAATCTGTGACTTCACACACCTCCATTCTGTGACTTCACACACCTCCATTCTATGAATTCACACACATCCATTCTATGACTTCACATACCTCCATTGTGTGACTTTACACACCTCCATTCTGAGTTCTCACACCTCCATTCTTTGACTTCACACACCTCCATTCTGATACTTCCCACACCTCCATTCTGTGACTTCACACACCTCCGTTCTATGACTTCACACACCTCCCTTCTATGACTTCACACACCTCCATTCTGTGACTTCACACACCTCCATTCTATGACTTCACACACCTCCATTGTGACTTCACACACCTCCATTCTATGAGTTCACACACCTCCATTCTGACTTCACACACCTCAATTCTATGACTTCACACAGCTAAATTCTGACTTCACACCTCCATTTGTGACTTCACACTCCACAATTTTGACTTCACACACCTCCTTTCTGTGACTTCACACACATCCATTTTGACTTCACACACTTCCATTCTATGACTTCACACACCTCCATTCTATGACTTCACACACCTCCATTCAATGACTTCACACACCTCCATTCTATGAGATTACACACCACCATTCTATGAGTTCACACACCTACATTGTGACTTCACACACCTCCATTCTATGACTTCACACACCATCATTATTACTTCAGAATCATCCATTCTATGACTTCACACACCTCCATTCTATGACTTCACAAACCTCCGTTCTGTGACCTCACACACCTTCATTTTGAGGTCACACACCTCCATTCTGTGACTTCACACACCTCCATTCTGACTTCACACACCTCCATTCTATGACTTCACACACTTCCTTTCTATGACTTCACACAACTCCATTCTGTGACTTCACACACCTCCATTCTGTGACTTCACACACCTCCATTCTATGACTTCACACAGCTCCATTCTGTGACTTAACACACATCCATTCTGTGACTTCATACACCTCCATTCTATGACTTCACACACCTCCATTCTGTGACTTCACACACCTCCATTCTGGGTTCACACACCTCCAATCTGTGACTTCACACCCCTCCATTCTGTGACTTCACACACCTCCATTCTATGACTTCACACACCTCCATTCTATGACTTCACACACGTCCATTCTATGATTTTACACACCTCCATTATGTGACTTCACACACCTCCATTCTATAACTTCACACACCTCCATTCTGACTTCACACACCTCCATTCTATGACTTCACACACCTCCCTTCTATGACTTCGCACACCTCCATTCTTTGACATCACACACCTAAATTCTGAGTTGACACACCTCCGTTCTGTGACTTCACACACCTCCATTCTGAATTCACACAGCGCCATTCTGTGACTTCACAAAACTTCATTCTATGATTTCACACACCTCCATACTATGACTTCACACAACTCCATCTATGACTTCACACACCTCAATTCTGACTTCACAAACCTCTATTCTATGACTTCGCACACCTCCATTTTGACATCACACACCTCCATTCTATGACTACATAGACCTCGAATCTGTGACTTCACTCACCTGCACTCTATGACTTCACACTCCTCCATTCTATGATTTCCCACACCTCCTTTTTATGACTTCATCCACCTCCAATCTATGACTACACACCTCCATTCTGACTTCACGAACCTGCATTCTGTGACTTCACACACCTCCATTCTATGAGTTCACACACCTCCATTCTGTGACTTCACACACCTTCATTCTTACTTCAGAAACATCCATTCTATGACTTCACAAACCTCCATTCTATGACTTCACACACCTCCATTCTGAGTTCACACAACTCCATTCGGTGACTTCACACACCTCCATTCTGTGCCTTCACTCACCTCCATTCTATGACTTCACACACTTCAATTCTATGACTTCACACACCTCCATTCTGTGACGTCAAACACCTCCATTCTAAGTTCACACACCTCCAATCTGTGACTTCACACACCTCCATTCTGTGACTTCACACACCTCCATTCTATGAATTCACACACATCCATTCTATGACTTCACATACCTCCATTGAGTGACTTTACACACCTCCATTCTGAGTTCACACACCTCCATTCTTTGACTTCACACACCAACATTCTGTTACTTCCCACACCTCCATTCTGTGACTTCACACACCTCCGTTCTATGACTTCACACACCTCCCTTCTATGACTTCCCACACCTCCATTCTGTGACTTCACACACCTCCATTCTATGACTTCACACACCTCCATTCTATGACTTCACACACCTCCAATATATGACTACAAACACATGAATACTGTGACTTCACACACCTCCATTCTATGACTTCATACCCGTCAATTCTGTGACTTCACACACCTCAGTTCTCTGACTACACACGTCCATTCTATGACTTCACCCACCTCCATTCTATGACTTCATACACCCCCAATTTGACTTTACATACCTCCATTCTATGACATCACAAACCTCCATTCTCTGACTTCACACACCTCCATTCTTTGATTTCACAAACCTCCATTCTATGATTTCACACACCTCCATTTTATGACGTCACACACCTCCATTTTGACTTCACTCACCTCCATTATGTGACTTCACACTCCTCCCTTCGGTGACTTCACACACCTCCATTCTATGACTTCACACATCTACATTCTATGACTTCACACACCTCCATTCTATGACTTCACACACTTCCATTCTATGATTTCACATACCTCCATGCTATCATTTCACACACCTCCATTCTGTGACTTCACACACCACCATTCTGACTTCACACACCTCCATTTTGACTTCACAAACGTCATTTCTTGACTTCACACACCTCCATGCTGACTTCACACACCTCCATTCTATGACTTCACACAGCTCTATTCCATGACTTCACACACCTCCATTCTGAGTTCACACACCTCCATTCTGTGACTTCACACACCTCCATTCTGACTTTACACATCTCCATTGTATGACTTCACACACCTCCATTCTTTGACTTCACACATCCATTCTATGACTTCACACACCTTCATTGTTACTTCAGAAACATCCATTCTATGACTTCGCCCACCTCCATTCTGTGACTTCACACACCTCCATTCTGTGTCTTCACACACCTAAATTCTGTGACTTCACACACCTCCTTTTTGACTTAACACACCTCCATTCTATGACTTCACACACCTCCATTCTATGACTTTACACACCTCCATTCTGTGACTTCACACACCTCCCTTCTGATTTCACCCAGGCCCAATCTATGACTTCACACACCTCCATTCTGTGACTTCACAAACCTCCATTTTATGACTTCACACACCTCGATTGTGATTTCACACACCTCCATTCTATGAGTTCACATACCTCCATTCTGACTTCACACACCTTAATTCTATGACTGCACACACCTCCATTCTGACTTCACACACCTCCATTCTGTGACTTCACACACCTCCATTCTATGATTTCACACAACTCCATTCTATGACTTCACACACCTCCAATATATGACTTCAAACACCTCAATTCTGTGACTTCACACACCTGCATTCTATGATTTCACACACCTCCATTCTATGACTTCACACACCTTCAATATATGACTTCAAACACCTCAATTCTCTGACTTCACACACCTCCATTCTATGACTTCCACACCTCCATTCTGTGACTTCACACACCACCATTTTATGACTTCACACACCTCCATTGTGACTTCACACACCTCTATTCTATGAGTTCACACACCTCCATTCTGACTTCACACCACTCCATTCTATGACTTCACACACCTACATTCTGACTTCACACACCTCCATTCTATGACTTCGAACACCACAATTCTGACTTCACACTCCTCCATTCTGTGACTTCACACACCTCCATTTGTGACTTCACATACCTCCATTTGTGACTTCACACACCACATTTTTGACTTCACACACCTCCAGTCTGTGACTTCACACAACTCCATTCTGTGACTTCACACGCCTCCGTTTTGTCTTCACACACCTCCATTTTGTGATTTCACACACCTACATTCTGTGACTTCACACTCCTCTATTGTTTGACTTCACACAGCTCCATTCTTTGACTTCACACACCTCCATTCCATGAGTTCACACATCTCCATTCTATGAGTTCACACACCTCCATTCTATGAGTTCACACACCTCCATTTTGACTTCACACACCTCCATTCTATGATTTCACACACCTTCATTCTTACTTCAGAAAGTTCCATTCTATGACTTCACACACCTTCATTGTATGACTTCACAAACCTCCGTTCTGTGACCTCAGACACCTTCATTTTGAGGCCACACACCTCCATTCTGTGACTTCACACACCTCCATTCTGAATTCACACACCTCCATTCTATGACTTCACACACTTCCTTTCTGTGACTTCACACACCTCCATTCTGTGACTTCACACACCTCCATTCTATGACTTCACACACCTCCATCTGTGACTTAACACACCTACATTCTGTGATTCACACACCTCTATTCTATGACTTCACACACCTACATTCTGTGACTTCACACACCTCCCTTCTGGGTTCACACACCTCCAATCTGTGACTTCACACACCTCCATTCTGTGACTTCACACACCTCCATTCTATGACTTCACACACCTCCATTCTATGACTTCACA
The DNA here is from genome assembly GCA_024803745.1 of Megascapheus bottae. Classification (NCBI taxonomy): domain Eukaryota; kingdom Metazoa; phylum Chordata; class Mammalia; order Rodentia; family Geomyidae; genus Megascapheus; species Megascapheus bottae. The sequence continues at coordinate 201,119 of JANJXV010000347.1, read as the reverse complement.
CACGTCCATTCTATGATTTTACACACCTCCATTCTGTGACTTCACACACCTCCATTCTATAACTGCACACATATCCATTTTGTGAGTTCACACACCTCCATTCTATGACTTCACACACCTCCATTCTATGACATCACACACCTCCATTCTATGACTTCACACATCTCCATTCTGTGACTTCACACACCACCATTCTATGATTTCATACACCTCAATTCTGTGACTTCACACACCTCCATTCCATGACTTAACACACCTCCATTCTATGAGATTACACACCACCATTCTATGAGTTCACACACCTACATTGTGACTTCACAAACCTCCATTCTATGACTTCACACACCTTCATTTTTTTCTTCAGAATCATCCGTTCTATGACTTCACACACCTCCATTCTATGATTTCACAAAATTCCATTCTGTGACTTCACACATCTCCATTCTGACTTCACACACATCCATTCTATTACTTCACACACTTCCATTCTATGACTTCACACACCTCCATTCTGTGACTTCACACACCTCCATTGTGAATTCACACACCTGCATTCTGTCACTTCACACACCTCCATTCTGTGACTTCACACACCTCCATTCTGTGACTTCACTCACCTCCATTTTTTGAATTCACATACCTACATTCTTTGACTTCGCACACCTCCATTCCATGACTTCACACACCTCCATTCCATGAGTTCACACACCTCCATTCTATGAGTTCACACACCACCATTTTGACTTCACACACCTCCATTCTATGACTTCACACACCTTCATTCTTACTTCAGAAACATCCATTCTATGACTTCACACACTTCCATTCTGTGACTTCACACACCTCCATTCTGAGTTCACACACCCCCATTCTATGACTTCACACACCTTCAATCTGTGACTTGACACACCTCCATTCTATTACTTCACACACCTCCATTCTATGACTTCACAAACCTCCAATACATGACTTCACACACCTCCATTCTGTGACTTCACACACCTCCATTCTATGACTTCACCACCTCCATTCTGTGACTTCACACACCTACACTGTGACTTCACACACCTCCATTCTATGAGTTCACTCAAATGCATTTTGAATTCACACACCTCCATTCTATGACTTCACACACCTCCATTCTCACTTCACACACCTCAATTCTGACTTCACACACCTCAATTCTGTGACTTCACACACCTCCATTCTATGATTTCACACACCTCCATTCTATGACTTCACACACCTCCATTCTATGACTTCACACACCTCCTTTCTGAGTTGACACACCTCCATTCTATGATTTCACACACCTCCAATCTGACTTCACACACCTCCATTCTATGACTTCACACACCTCCATTCTGTGACTTCAAAAACCTCCATTCTATGACTTCACACACCTCCATTGTGACTTCACAAACCATCATTCTATGAGTTCACAAACCGCTATTCTGACTTCACTCACCTCCATTCTATGACTTCACACAGCTCCATTCTGACTTCACACAGCTCCATTCTATTACTTCGCACACATCTATTCTGACTTCGCACACATCTATTCTGACTTCACACACCTCCATTCTGTGACTTCACACACCTCCATTCTGTGACTTCACACACCTCGATTCTGAGTTCACACACCTCCATTTTGTGATTTCACACACCTACATTCTCAGACTTCACACACCTCCATTTTATGACTTCACACACCTAAATTCTATGACTTCACACACCTCCATTCTATGACTTCACACACCTCCATTCTGTGACTTCACACACCTCCATTCTATGACTTCACACACCTCCATTCTGTGACTTCACACACCTCCATTCTATGACCTCACACACCTCCATTCTATGACTTCGCACACCTGCATTGTGACTTCTCACACCTCCATTCTATGAGTTCACACACCTCCATTTTGACTTCACACACCTCCATTCTATGACTTCACACACCTCCATTCTGACTTCACACACCTCCATTCTATGACTTCACACAACTCCATCTGACTTCACACACCTCCATTCCATGACTTCACACACCTCCATTCGATGACTTCACACACCTCCTTTCTTTGACTGCATGCACCTCCATTCTATGAGTTCACACACCTCCATTCTGTGACTTCACACACATTTATTGTTTGACTTCACACACCTCCATTCTTTGACTTCACATACCTCCATTCCATGACTTCACACACCTCCATTCTATGAGTTCACACACCTCCACTCTATGATTCACACACCTCCATTTTGACTTCACACACCTCCATTCTTTGACTTCATACACCTTCGTTCTCACTTCAGAAACATCCATTCTATGACTTCAGGCACCTCCATTCTATGACTTCACAAACCTCCGTTCTGTGACCACACATCTCCATTCTGAATTCCCACACCTCCATTCTGTGACTTCACTCACCTCCATCCTGACTTCACACACCTCCATTCTATGATTTTACACTCTTCCATTCTATGAATTCACACAACTCCATTCTATGACTTCACACACCCCATTTCTGAGTTGACACACCTCCATTCTGTGATTTCACACACATCCAATTTGACTTCACACACCCCCATTCTATGACTTCACACACCCCATTGTGACTTCACACACTCCATTCTATGAGTTCACACACCTCCATTCTGACTTCACATACCTCCATTCTATGGCTTCACACAGCTGCATTCTGACTTCAGACACCTCCATTTGTGACTTCACACACCACAATTTTGACTTCAAACACCTTCATTCTGTGACTTCACACACTTCAATTATGTGACTTCACACACCTCCATTTTGACTTCACAGACTTCCATTCTTTCACTTAACACACCTGCATTCTGTGACTTCACACACCACCATTGTTTGACTTCACAACCTATATTCTTGGACTTTACACACCTCCATTCCATGACTTCATATATCTCCATTTTATGAGTTCACACACCTTCATTCTACTTCAGAAACATCCATTCTATGACTTCACCCACCTCCATTCTATGACTTCACAAACCTCCATTCTGTGACTTCACACACCTCCATTCTGAGTTCACACACCTCAATTCCGTGACTTCACACACCTCAATTCTCACTTCACACACCTCAATTCTATGAGTTCACACAATTCCATTCTACGACTTCACACACCTCCATTCTTTGAATTCACACACCTCCATTGTGAGTTCACACACCTCCATTCTGTGACTTCACACACCTCCATTCTGTGACTTCACACACCTCCATTCTGTGACTTCACACACCTCCATTCTATGATTTCTCACACCTCCATTCTATTAATTCACACACCTCCATTCTGTGACTTCACACAACTCCATTCTATGACTACCCACACCTCCATTCTGTGACTTCACACACCTCCATTCTGACTTCACAAACCTCCATTCTGTGACTTCACACGCCTCAATTATGACTTCACACACCTCCATTCTATGACTTCACACACCTCCACTCTATGACTTCATACACCTAGATTCTGTGACTTCACACACCTCCATTCTGAGTTCACACACCTCTATTCTGTGACTTCCCACACCTCCATTCTATGATTTCACACACCTCCATTCTATGACTTCACACACCTCCATTCTGTGACTTCACACACCTCGATTCTGAGTTCAAACACCTCCGTTCTGTGACTTAACACACCTCCATTCTGTGACTTCACACACCTCCATTCTGAGTTCGCAAACCTCTATTCTGTGACTTCACACACCTCCATTCTATGACCTCACACACCTCCATTCTATGACTTCGCACACCTGCATTGTGACTTCTCACACCTCCATTCTATGAGTTCACACACCTCCATTTTGACTTCACACACCTCCATTCTATGACTTCACACACCTCCATTCTGACTTCACACACCTCCATTCTATGACTTCACACAACTCCATCTGACTTCACACACCTCCATTCCATGACTTCACACACCTCCATTCGATGACTTCACACACCTCCTTTCTTTGACTGCATGCACCTCCATTCTATGAGTTCACACACCTCCATTCTGTGACTTCACACACATTTATTGTTTGACTTCACACACCTCCATTCTTTGACTTCACATACCTCCATTCCATGACTTCACACACCTCCATTCTATGAGTTCACACACCTCCACTCTATGATTCACACACCTCCATTTTGACTTCACACACCTCCATTCTTTGACTTCATACACCTTCGTTCTCACTTCAGAAACATCCATTCTATGACTTCAGGCACCTCCATTCTATGACTTCACAAACCTCCGTTCTGTGACCACACACCTCCATTCTGAATTCCCACACCTCCATTCTGTGACTTCACTCACCTCCATCCTGACTTCACACACCTCCATTCTATGATTTTACACTCTTCCATTCTATGAATTCACACAACTCCATTCTATGACTTCACACACCCCATTTCTGAGTTGACACACCTCCATTCTGTGATTTCACACACATCCAATTTGACTTCACACACCCCCATTCTATGACTTCACACACCCCATTGTGACTTCACACACTCCATTCTATGAGTTCACACACCTCCATTCTGACTTCACATACCTCCATTCTATGGCTTCACACAGCTGCATTCTGACTTCAGACACCTCCATTTGTGACTTCACACACCACAATTTTGACTTCAAACACCTTCATTCTGTGACTTCACACACTTCAATTATGTGACTTCACACACCTCCATTTTGACTTCACAGACTTCCATTCTTTCACTTAACACACCTGCATTCTGTGACTTCACACACCACCATTGTTTGACTTCACAACCTATATTCTTGGACTTTACACACCTCCATTCCATGACTTCATATATCTCCATTTTATGAGTTCACACACCTTCATTCTACTTCAGAAACATCCATTCTATGACTTCACCCACCTCCATTCTATGACTTCACAAACCTCCATTCTGTGACTTCACACACCTCCATTCTGAGTTCACACACCTCAATTCCGTGACTTCACACACCTCAATTCTCACTTCACACACCTCAATTCTATGAGTTCACACAATTCCATTCTACGACTTCACACACCTCCATTCTTTGAATTCACACACCTCCATTGAGAGTTCACACACCTCCATTCTGTGACTTCACACACCTCCATTCTGTGACTTCACACACCTCCATTCTGTGACTTCACACACCTCCATTCTATGATTTCTCACACCTCCATTCTATTAATTCACACACCTCCATTCTGTGACTTCACACAACTCCATTCTATGACTACCCACACCTCCATTCTGTGACTTCACACACCTCCATTCTGACTTCACAAACCTCCATTCTGTGACTTCACACGCCTCAATTATGACTTCACACACCTCCATTCTATGACTTCACACACCTCCACTCTATGACTTCATACACCTAGATTCTGTGACTTCACACACCTCCATTCTGAGTTCACACACCTCTATTCTGTGACTTCCCACACCTCCATTCTATGATTTCACACACCTCCATTCTATGACTTCACACACCTCCATTCTGTGACTTCACACACCTCGATTCTGAGTTCAAACACCTCCGTTCTGTGACTTAACACACCTCCATTCTGTGACTTCACACACCTCCATTCTGAGTTCGCAAACCTCTATTCTGTGACTTCACACACCTCCATTCTGACTTCACACAGCTCCATTCTATGACTTCACACACCTCCATTCTTTGCCTTCACACACCTCCATCCTATGACTCAACACACATTCATTCATACTTAACAAACATCCATTCTATGACTTCACACACCTCCATTCTATGACTTCACACACCTCCATTCTATGACTTCACACACCTCCATTCTGTGACTTCACACACCTCCACTCTGTGACTTCACACACCTCCATTATGACTTCACACACATCCATTCTATGACTTCACACACCTCCATTCTGTGACTTCACACACCTCCATTCTGTGACTTCACACACCTGCATTCTGAGTTCACACACCTCCATTCTGTGACTTCACACTCCTCCATTCTATGACTTCACACACCTCCAATATATGACTACAAACACCTGAATACTGTGACTTCACACACCTCCATTCTATGACTTCATACCCGTCAATTCTGTGACTTCACACACCTCAGTTCTCTGACTACACACGTCCATTCTATGACTTCACCCACCTCCATTCTATGACTTCACACACCCCCAATTTGACTTTACATACCTCCATTCTATGACATCACAAACCTCCATTCTCTGACTTCACACACCTCCATTCTTTGATTTCACAAACCTCCATTCTATGATTTCACACACCTCCATTTTATGACGTCACACACCTCCATTTTGACTTCACTCACCTCCATTATGTGACTTCACACTCCTCCCTTCGGTGACTTCACACACCTCCATTCTATGACTTCACACATCTACATTCTATGACTTCACACACCTCCATTCTATGAATTCACACACTTCCATTCTATGATTTCACATACCTCCATACTATCATTTCACACACCTCCATTCTGTGACTTCACACACCTCCATTCTGACTTCACACACCTCCATTTTGACTTCACAAACGTCATTTCTTGACTTCACACACCTCCATGCTGACTTCACACACCTCCATTCTATGACTTCACACAGCTCTATTCCATGACTTCACACACCTCCATTCTGAGTTCACACACCTCCATTCTGTGACTTCACACACCTCCATTCTGACTTTACACATCTCCATTGTATGACTTCACACACCTCCATTCTGTGACTTCACACACATCCATTCTATGACTTCACACACCTTCATTGTTACTTCAGAAACATCCATTCTATGACTTCGCCCACCTCCATTCTGTGACTTCACACACCTCCATTCTGTGTCTTCACACACCTCAATTCTGTGACTTCACACACCTCCTTTTTGACTTAACCCACCTCCATTCTATGACTTCACACACCTCCATTCTATGACTTTACACACCTCCATTCTGTGACTTCACACACCTCCATTCTGACTTCACCCAGTCCCATTCTATGACTTCACACACCTCCATTCTGTGACTTCACACACCTCCATTTTATGACTTCACACACCTCGATTGTGATTTCACACACCTCCATTCTATGAGTTCACATACCTCCATTCTGACTTCACACACCTTAATTCTATGACTTCACACACCTCCATTCTGACTTCACACACCTCCATTCTGTGACTTCACACACCTCCATTCTATGATTTCACACACCTCCATTCTATGACTTCACACACCTCCAATATATGACTTCAAACACCTCAATTCTGTGACTTCACACACCTGCATTCTATGATTTCACACACCTCCATTCTATGACTTCACACACCTCCAATATATGACTTCAAACACCTCAATTCTCTGACTTCACACACCTCCATTCTATGACTTCCACACCTCCATTCTGTGACTTCACACACCACCATTCTATGACTTCACACACCTCCATTGTGACTTCACACACCTCTATTCTATGAGTTCACACACCTCCATTCTGACTTCACACCACTCCATTCTATGACTTCACACACCTACATTCTGACTTCACACACCTCCATTCTATGACTTCGAACACCACCATTCTGACTTCACACTCCTCCATTCTGTGACTTCACACACCTCCATTCCATGACTTCACATACCTCCATTCGATGACTTCACACACCTCCATTTTGACTTCACACACCTCCACTCTGTGACTTCACACACCTCCATTTGTGACTTCACACACCACATTTTTGACTTCACACACCTCCATTCTGTGACTTCACACAACTCCATTCTGAGACTTCACACGCCTCCGTTTTGTCTTCACTCACCTCCATTTTGTGACTTCACACACCTACATTCTGTGACTTCACACTCCTCTATTGTTTGACTTCACGCAGCTCCATTCTTTGACTTCACACACCTCCATTCCATGAGTGCACACACCTCCATTCTATGAGTTCACACACCTCCATTCTATGAGTTCACACACCTCCATTTTGACTTCACACACCTCAATTCTATGACTTCACACACCTTCATTCTTACTTCAGAAAGTCCCATTCTGTGACTTCACACACCTTCATTGTATGACTTCACAAACCTCCGTTCTGTGACCTCAGACACCTTCATTTTGAGGTCACACACCTCCATTCTGTGACTTCACACACCTCCATTCTGACTTCACACACCTCCATTCTATGACTTCACACACTTCCTTTCTGTGACTTCACACACCTCCATTCTGTGACTTCACACACCTCCATTCTATGACTTCACACACCTCCATTCTGTGACTTAACACACCTACATTCTGTGACTTCACACACCTCCATTCTATGACTTCACACACCTACATTCTGTGACTTCACACACCTCCATTCTGGGTTCACACACCTCCAATCTGTGACTTCACACACCTCCATTCTGTGACTTCACACACCTCCATTCTATGACTTCACACACCTCCATTCTATGACTTCACACACGTCCATTCTATGATTTTACACACCTCCATTCTGTGAATTCACACACCTCCATTCTATAACTGCACACATATCCATTTTGTGACTTCACACACCTCCATTCTATGACTTCACACATCTCAGTTCTGTGACTTCACACACCGCCATTCTATGATTTCATACACCTCCATTCTGTGACTTCACACACCTCCATTCTATGACTTCACAAACCTCCATTCTATAACTTAACACACCTATATTGTGACTTCACACACCTCCATTCTATGAGTTCACACACCTACATTGTGCCTTCACACACCTCCATTCTATGACTTCACACACCTTCATTATTACTTCAGAATCATCCATTCTATGACTTCACACACCTCCACTCTATGACTTCACAAACCTCCGTTCTGTGACCTCACACAACTTCATTTTGAGGTCACACACCTCCATTCTGTGACTTCACACACCTCCATTCTGAGTTCACACACCTCCATTCCGGTACTTTACACACATCCATTCTGTGATTTCATACACCTCCATTCTATGACTTCACACACCTCCATTCTGTGACTTCACACACCTCCATTCTTGGTTCACACACCTCCAATCTGTGACTTCACACCCCTCCATTCTGTGACTTCACACACCTCCATTGTATGACTTCACACACCTCCATTGTATGACTTCACACACGTCCATTCTATGATTTTACACACCTCCATTCTGTGACTTCACACCTCCATTCTATAACTTCACACACCTGCATTCTGTGACTTCACACACCTCCATTCTATGACTTCACACACCTCCATTCTATGACTTCACACACCTCCATTCTGTGACTTCACACACCTCCATTCTATGATTTCATACACCTCCATTGTGTGACTTCACACACCTCCATTCTATGACTTCACACACCTCCATTCTATAACTTAACACACCTACATTTTGACTTCAGACCTCCATTCTATGAGTTCACACACCTGCATGTGACTTCACACACCTCCATTTTGACTTAACACGCCTCAGTTCTGTGATTTCACACACCTCCATTCTATGATTTCACACACTTCCATTCTATGACTTCACACACCTAGATTCTATGACTTCACACACCTCATTTCTGAGTTGACACACCTCCATTCTGTGTTTTCACACACCTCCAATCTGACTTCACACACCTCCATTCTATGACTTCACACACCTCCATTGTGACTTCACACACCTCCATTCTATGAGTTCACACACCTCCATTCTGACTTCACACACTTCCATTCTATGACTTCACACAGCTAAATTCTGACTTCACACCTCCATTTGTGACTTCACACTCCACAATTTTGACCTAACACTCCTCCATTGTGTGACTTCGCACACCTCCATTCTGTGACTTCACACACATCCATTTTGACTTCACACACTTCCATTATTTGACTTCACACGCCTACATTCTGTGAGTTCACACACCTCCATTCCATGACTTCACACACCTCCATTCTATGAGATTACACACCACCATTCTATGAGTTCACACACCTACATTGTGACTTAACACACCTCCATTCTATGACTTCACACACCTTCATTTTTTCTTCAGAATCATCCATTCTATGACTTCACACACCTCCATTCTATGATTTCACAAAATTCCATTCTGTGACTTCACACACCTCCATTCTGACTTCACACACCTCCATTCTATGACTTCACACACTTACATTCTATGACTTCACACACCTCCTTTCTGTGACTTCACACACCTCCATTTTGAGTTCACACACCTGCATTCTGTCACTGCACACACCTCCATTCTGTGACTTCACACACCTCCATTCTGTGACTTCACTCACCTCCATTTTTTGAATTCACATACCTCCATTCATTGATTTCACACACCTCCATTCCATGACTTCACACACCTCCATTCCATGAGTTCACACACCTCCATTCTATGAGTTCACTCACCACCATTTTGACTTCACACACATCCAATCTATGACTTCACACACCGTCATTCTTACTTCAGAAACATCCATTCTATGACTTCACACACCTCCATTCTGTGACTTCACACACCTCCATTCTGAGTTCACACACCCCCATTCTGTGACTTCACACACCTTCAATCGGTGACTTGACACACTTCCATTCTATTACTTCACACACCTCCATTCTATGACGTCACAAACCTCCAATATATGACTTCACACACCTCCATTCTGTGACTTCACACACCTCCATTCTATGACTTCACACACCTCCATTCTGTGACTTCACACACCTACATTGTGTCTTCACAGACCTCCATTCTATGAGTTCACACACCTCCATTCTGACCTCACACACCTCCATTCTGACTTCACAGACCTCAATTCTGTGACTTCACACAATTCCATTCTATGATTTCACACCCCTCCATTCTATGACTTCACACACCTCCATTCTATGACTTCACACACCTCCTTTCTGAGTTGACACACCTCCATTCTATGACTTCCACACCTCCAATCTGACTTCACACACCTCCATTCTATGACTTCACACACCTCCATTCTGTGACTTCAAAAACCTCCATTCTATGACATCACACACCTCCATTGTGACTTCACACACCATCATTCTATGAGTTCACGCACCGCCATTCTGACTTCACTCACCTCCATTCTATGACTTCACACAGCTCCATTCTGACGTCACACAGCTCCATTCTATGACTTCGCACACATCTATTCTGACTTCACACACCTCCATTCTGTGACTTCACACACCTCCATTCTATGACTTCACACACCTCCATTCTATAATTTAACACACCTATATTGTGACTTCACACACCTCCATTCTATGAGTTCACACACCTGCATTGTGACTTCACACACCTCCATTCTATGACTTCACCCACCAATATTCCGACTTCACACACCTCCATTCTCACTTCACACACCTCCATTCTGACTTCACACACCTCAATTCTGTGACTTCACACACCTCCATTCTATGATTTCACACACCTCCATTCTATGACTTCACACACCTCCATTCTATGACTTCACACACCTCCTTTCTGAGTTGACACACCTCCATTCTATGATTTCACACACCTCCAATCTGTCTTCACACACCTCCATTCTATGACTTCACACACCTCCATTCTGTGACTTCAAAAACCTCCATTCTATGACTTCACACACCTCCATTGTGACTTCACACACCATCATTCTATGAGTTCACAAACCGCCATTCTGACTTCACTCACCTCCATTCTATAACTTCACACAGCTACATTCTGACTTCACACAGCTCCATTCTATTACTTCGCACACATCTATTCTGACTTCGCACACATCTATTCTGACTTCACACACCTCCATTCTGTGACTTCACACACCTCCATTCTGTGACTTCACACACCTCGATTCTGAGTTCACACACCTCCATTTTGTGATTTCACACACCTACATTCTCAGACTTCACACACCTCCATTTTATGACTTCACACACCTAAATTCTATGACTTCACACGCCTCCATTCTATGACTTCACACACCTCCATTCTGTGACTTCACACACCTCCATTCTATGACTTCACACACCTCCATTCTGTGACTTCACACACCTCCATTCTATGACCTCACACACCTCCATTGTATGACTTCGCACACCTGCATTGTGACTTCTCACACCTCCATTCTATGAGTTCACACACCTCCATTTTGACTTCACACACCTCCATTCTATGACTTCACACACCTCCATTCTGACTTCACACACCTCCATTCTATGACTTCACACAACTCCATCTGACTTCACACACCTCCATTCCATGACTTCACACACCTCCATTCGATGACTTCACACACCTCCTTTCTTTGACTGCATGCACCTCCATTCTATGAGTTCACACACCTCCATTTTGTGACTTCACACACATTTATTGTTTGACTTCACACACCTCCATTCTTTGACTTCACATACCTCCATTCCATGACTTCACACACCTCCATTCTATGAGTTCACACACCTCCACTCTATGATTCACACACCTCCATTTTGACTTCACACACCTCCATTCTTTGACTTCATACACCTTCGTTCTCACTTCAGAAACATCCATTCTATGACTTCAGGCACCTCCATTCTATGACTTCACAAACCTCCGTTCTGTGACCACACACCTCCATTCTGAATTCCCACATCTCCATTCTGTGACTTCACTAACCTCCATCCTGACTTCACACACCTCCATTCTATGATTTTACACTCTTCCATTCTATGAATTCACACACCTCCATTCTATGACTTCACACACCCCATTTCTGAGTTGACACACCTCCATTCTGTGATTTCACACACATCCAATTTGACTTCACACACCCCCATTCTATGACTTCACACACCCCATTGTGACTTCACACACTCCATTCTATGAGTTCACACACCTCCATTCTGACTTCACATACCTCCATTCTATGGCTTCACACAGCTGCATTCTGACTTCAGACACCTCCATTTGTGACTTCACACACCACAATTTTGACTTCAAACACCTTCATTCTGTGACTTCACACACTTCAATTATGTGACTTCACACACCTCCATTTTGACTTCACAGACTTCCATTCTTTCACTTAACACACCTGCATTCTGTGACTTCACACACCACCATTGTTTGACTTCACAACCTATATTCTTGGACTTTACACACCTCCATTCCATGACTTCATATATCTCCATTTTATGAGTTCACACACCTTCATTCTACTTCAGAAACATCCATTCTATGACTTCACCCACCTCCATTCTATGACTTCACAAACCTCCATTCTGTGACTTCACACACCTCCATTCTGAGTTCACACACCTCAATTCCGTGACTTCACACACCTCAATTCTCACTTCACACACCTCCATTCTATGAGTTCACACAATTCCATTCTACGACTTCACACACCTCCATTCTGTGACTTCACACTCCTCCATTCTATGACTTCACACACCTCCAATATATGACTACAAACACCTGAATACTGTGACTTCACACACCTCCATTCTATGACTTCATACCCGTCAATTCTGTGACTTCACACACCTCAGTTCTCTGACTACACACGTCCATTCTATGACTTCACCCACCTCCATTCTATGACTTCACACACCCCAATTTGACTTTACATACCTCCATTCTATGACATCACAAACCTCCATTCTCTGACTTCACACACCTCCATTCTTTGATTTCACAAACCTCCATTCTATGATTTCACACACCTCCATTTTATGACGTCACACACCTCCATTTTGACTTCACTCACCTCCATTATGTGACTTCACACTCCTCCCTTCGGTGACTTCACACACCTCCATTCTATGACTTCACACATCTACATTCTATGACTTCACACACCTCCATTCTATGAATTCACACACTTCCATTCTATGATTTCACATACCTCCATACTATCATTTCACACACCTCCATTCTGTGACTTCACACACCTCCATTCTGACTTCACACACCTCCATTTTGACTTCACAAACGTCATTTCTTGACTTCACACACCTCCATGCTGGCTTCACACACCTCCATTCTATGACTTCACACAGCTCTATTCCATGACTTCACACACCTCCATTCTGAGTTCACACACCTCCATTCTGTGACTTCACACACCTCCATTCTGACTTTACACATCTCCATTGTATGACTTCACACACCTCCATTCTGTGACTTCACACACATCCATTCTATGACTTCACACACCTTCATTGTTACTTCAGAAACATCCATTCTATGACTTCGCCCACCTCCATTCTGTGACTTCACACACCTCCATTCTGTGCCTTCACACACCTCAATTCTGTGACTTCACACACCTCCTTTTTGACTTAACCCACCTCCATTCTATGACTTCACACACCTCCATTCTGTGACTTCACACACCTCCATTTTATGACTTCACACACCTCGATTGTGATTTCACACACCTCCATTCTATGAGTTCACACACCTCCATTCTATGACTTCACACACCTCCTTTCTGAGTTGACACACCTCCATTCTATGATTTCACACACCTCCAATCTGACTTCACACACCTCCATTCTATGACTTCACACACCTCCATTCTGTGACTTCAAAAACCTCCATTCTATGACTTCACACACCTCCATTGTGACTTCACACACCATCATTCTATGAGTTCACAAACCGCCATTCTGACTTCACTCACCTCCATTCTATAACTTCACACAGCTACATTCTGACTTCACACAGCTCCATTCTATTACTTCGCACACATCTATTCTGACTTCGCACACATCTATTCTGACTTCACACACCTCCATTCTGTGACTTCACACACCTCCATTCTGTGACTTCACACACCTCGATTCTGAGTTCACACACCTCCATTTTGTGATTTCACACACCTACATTCTCAGACTTCACACACCTCCATTTTATGACTTCACACACCTAAATTCTATGACTTCACACACCTCCATTCTATGACTTCACACACCTCCATTCTGTGACTTCACACACCTCCATTCTATGACTTCACACACCTCCATTCTGTGACTTCACACACCTCCATTCTATGACCTCACACACCTCCATTGTATGACTTCGCACACCTGCATTGTGACTTCTCACACCTCCATTCTATGAGTTCACACACCTCCATTTTGACTTCACACACCTCCATTCTATGACTTCACACACCTCCATTCTGACTTCACACACCTCCATTCTATGACTTCACACAACTCCATCTGACTTCACACACCTCCATTCCATGACTTCACACACCTCCATTCGATGACTTCACACACCTCCTTTCTTTGACTGCATGCACCTCCATTCTATGAGTTCACACACCTCCATTTTGTGACTTCACACACATTTATTGTTTGACTTCACACACCTCCATTCTTTGACTTCACATACCTCCATTCCATGACTTCACACACCTCCATTCTATGAGTTCACACACCTCCACTCTATGATTCACACACCTCCATTTTGACTTCACACACCTCCATTCTTTGACTTCATACACCTTCGTTCTCACTTCAGAAACATCCATTCTATGACTTCAGGCACCTCCATTCTATGACTTCACAAACCTCCGTTCTGTGACCACACACCTCCATTCTGAATTCCCACATCTCCATTCTGTGACTTCACTAACCTCCATCCTGACTTCACACACCTCCATTCTATGATTTTACACTCTTCCATTCTATGAATTCACACACCTCCATTCTATGACTTCACACACCCCATTTCTGAGTTGACACACCTCCATTCTGTGATTTCACACACATCCAATTTGACTTCACACACCCCCATTCTATGACTTCACACACCCCATTGTGACTTCACACACTCCATTCTATGAGTTCACACACCTCCATTCTGACTTCACATACCTCCATTCTATGGCTTCACACAGCTGCATTCTGACTTCAGACACCTCCAATTGTGACTTCACACACCACAATTTTGACTTCAAACACCTTCATTCTGTGACTTCACACACTTCAATTATGTGACTTCACACACCTCCATTTTGACTTCACAGACTTCCATTCTTTCACTTAACACACCTGCATTCTGTGACTTCACACACCACCATTGTTTGACTTCACAACCTATATTCTTGGACTTTACACACCTCCATTCCATGACTTCATATATCTCCATTTTATGAGTTCACACACCTTCATTCTACTTCAGAAACATCCATTCTATGACTTCACCCACCTCCATTCTATGACTTCACAAACCTCCATTCTGTGACTTCACACACCTCCATTCTGAGTTCACACACCTCAATTCCGTGACTTCACACACCTCAATTCTCACTTCACACACCTCCATTCTATGAGTTCACACAATTCCATTCTACGACTTCACACACCTCCATTCTGTGACTTCACACTCCTCCATTCTATGACTTCACACACCTCCAATATATGACTACAAACACCTGAATACTGTGACTTCACACACCTCCATTCTATGACTTCATACCCGTCAATTCTGTGACTTCACACACCTCAGTTCTCTGACTACACACGTCCATTCTATGACTTCACCCACCTCCATTCTATGACTTCACACACCCCAATTTGACTTTACATACCTCCATTCTATGACATCACAAACCTCCATTCTCTGACTTCACACACCTCCATTCTTTGATTTCACAAACCTCCATTCTATGATTTCACACACCTCCATTTTATGACGTCACACACCTCCATTTTGACTTCACTCACCTCCATTATGTGACTTCACACTCCTCCCTTCGGTGACTTCACACACCTCCATTCTATGACTTCACACATCTACATTCTATGACTTCACACACCTCCATTCTATGAATTCACACACTTCCATTCTATGATTTCACATACCTCCATACTATCATTTCACACACCTCCATTCTGTGACTTCACACACCTCCATTCTGACTTCACACACCTCCATTTTGACTTCACAAACGTCATTTCTTGACTTCACACACCTCCATGCTGGCTTCACACACCTCCATTCTATGACTTCACACAGCTCTATTCCATGACTTCACACACCTCCATTCTGAGTTCACACACCTCCATTCTGTGACTTCACACACCTCCATTCTGACTTTACACATCTCCATTGTATGACTTCACACACCTCCATTCTGTGACTTCACACACATCCATTCTATGACTTCACACACCTTCATTGTTACTTCAGAAACATCCATTCTATGACTTCGCCCACCTCCATTCTGTGACTTCACACACCTCCATTCTGTGCCTTCACACACCTCAATTCTGTGACTTCACACACCTCCTTTTTGACTTAACCCACCTCCATTCTATGACTTCACACACCTCCATTCTGTGACTTCACACACCTCCATTTTATGACTTCACACACCTCGATTGTGATTTCACACACCTCCATTCTATGAGTTCACACACCTCCATTCTATGACTTCACACACCTCCTTTCTGAGTTGACACACCTCCATTCTATGATTTCACACACCTCCAATCTGACTTCACACACCTCCATTCTATGACTTCACACACCTCCATTCTGTGACTTCAAAAACCTCCATTCTATGACTTCACACACCTCCATTGTGACTTCACACACCATCATTCTATGAGTTCACAAACCGCCATTCTGACTTCACTCACCTCCATTCTATAACTTCACACAGCTACATTCTGACTTCACACAGCTCCATTCTATTACTTCGCACACATCTATTCTGACTTCGCACACATCTATTCTGACTTCACACACCTCCATTCTGTGACTTCACACACCTCCATTCTGTGACTTCACACACCTCGATTCTGAGTTCACACACCTCCATTTTGTGATTTCACACACCTACATTCTCAGACTTCACACACCTCCATTTTATGACTTCACACACCTAAATTCTATGACTTCACACACCTCCATTCTATGACTTCACACACCTCCATTCTGTGACTTCACACACCTCCATTCTATGACTTCACACACCTCCATTCTGTGACTTCACACACCTCCATTCTATGACCTCACACACCTCCATTCTATGACTTCGCACACCTGCATTGTGACTTCTCACACCTCCATTCTATGAGTTCACACACCTCCATTTTGACTTCACACACCTCCATTCTATGACTTCACACACCTCCATTCTGACTTCACACACCTCCATTCTATGACTTCACACAACTCCATCTGACTTCACACACCTCCATTCCATGACTTCACACACCTCCATTCGATGACTTCACACACCTCCTTTCTTTGACTGCATGCACCTCCATTCTATGAGTTCACACACCTCCATTCTGTGACTTCACACACATTTATTGTTTGACTTCACACACCTCCATTCTTTGACTTCACATACCTCCATTCCATGACTTCACACACCTCCATTCTATGAGTTCACACACCTCCACTCTATGATTCACACACCTCCATTTTGACTTCACACACCTCCATTCTTTGACTTCATACACCTTCGTTCTCACTTCAGAAACATCCATTCTATGACTTCAGGCACCTCCATTCTATGACTTCACAAACCTCCGTTCTGTGACCACACACCTCCATTCTGAATTCCCACATCTCCATTCTGTGACTTCACTAACCTCCATCCTGACTTCACACACCTCCATTCTATGATTTTACACTCTTCCATTCTATGAATTCACACACCTCCATTCTATGACTTCACACACCCCATTTCTGAGTTGACACACCTCCATTCTGTGATTTCACACACATCCAATTTGACTTCACACACCCCCATTCTATGACTTCACACACCCCATTGTGACTTCACACACTCCATTCTATGAGTTCACACACCTCCATTCTGACTTCACATACCTCCATTCTATGGCTTCACACAGCTGCATTCTGACTTCAGACACCTCCATTTGTGACTTCACACACCACAATTTTGACTTCAAACACCTTCATTCTGTGACTTCACACACTTCAATTATGTGACTTCACACACCTCCATTTTGACTTCACAGACTTCCATTCTTTCACTTAACACACCTGCATTCTGTGACTTCACACACCACCATTGTTTGACTTCACAACCTATATTCTTGGACTTTACACACCTCCATTCCATGACTTCATATATCTCCATTTTATGAGTTCACACACCTTCATTCTACTTCAGAAACATCCATTCTATGACTTCACCCACCTCCATTCTATGACTTCACAAACCTCCATTCTGTGACTTCACACACCTCCATTCTGAGTTCACACACCTCAATTCCGTGACTTCACACACCTCAATTCTCACTTCACACACCTCCATTCTATGAGTTCACACAATTCCATTCTACGACTTCACACACCTCCATTCTGTGACTTCACACTCCTCCATTCTATGACTTCACACACCTCCAATATATGACTACAAACACCTGAATACTGTGACTTCACACACCTCCATTCTATGACTTCATACCCGTCAATTCTGTGACTTCACACACCTCAGTTCTCTGACTACACACGTCCATTCTATGACTTCACCCACCTCCATTCTATGACTTCACACACCCCAATTTGACTTTACATACCTCCATTCTATGACATCACAAACCTCCATTCTCTGACTTCACACACCTCCATTCTTTGATTTCACAAACCTCCATTCTATGATTTCACACACCTCCATTTTATGACGTCACACACCTCCATTTTGACTTCACTCACCTCCATTATGTGACTTCACACTCCTCCCTTCGGTGACTTCACACACCTCCATTCTATGACTTCACACATCTACATTCTATGACTTCACACACCTCCATTCTATGAATTCACACACTTCCATTCTATGATTTCACATACCTCCATACTATCATTTCACACACCTCCATTCTGTGACTTCACACACCTCCATTCTGACTTCACACACCTCCATTTTGACTTCACAAACGTCATTTCTTGACTTCACACACCTCCATGCTGGCTTCACACACCTCCATTCTATGACTTCACACAGCTCTATTCCATGACTTCACACACCTCCATTCTGAGTTCACACACCTCCATTCTGTGACTTCACACACCTCCATTCTGACTTTACACATCTCCATTGTATGACTTCACACACCTCCATTCTGTGACTTCACACACCTTCATTGTTACTTCAGAAACATCCATTCTATGACTTCGCCCACCTCCATTCTGTGACTTCACACACCTCCATTCTGTGTCTTCACACACCTCAATTCTGTGACTTCACACACCTCCTTTTTGACTTAACCCACCTCCATTCTATGACTTCACACACCTCCATTCTGTGACTTCACACACCTCCATTTTATGACTTCACACACCTCGATTGTGATTTCACACACCTCCATTCTATGAGTTCACATACCTCCATTCTGACTTCACACACCTTAATTCTATGACTTCACACACCTCCATTCTGACTTCACACACCTCCATTCTGTGACTTCACACACCTCCATTCTATGATTTCACACACCTTCATTCTATGACTTCACACACCTCCAATATATGACTTCAAACACCTCAATTCTGTGACTTCACACACCTGCATTCTATGATTTCACACACCTCCATTCTATGACTTCACACACCTCCAATATATGACTTCAAACACCTCAATTCTCTGACTTCACACACCTCCATTCTATGACTTCCACACCTCCATTCTGTGACTTCACACACCACCATTCTATGACTTCACACACCTCCATTGTGACTTCACACACCTCTATTCTATGAGTTCACACACCTCCATTCTGACTTCACACCACTCCATTCTATGACTTCACACACCTACATTCTGACTTCACACACCTCCATTCTATGACTTCGAACACCACCATTCTGACTTCACACTCCTCCATTCTGTGACTTCACACACCTCCATTCCATGACTTCACATACCTCCATTCGATGACTTCACACACCTCCATTTTGACTTCACACACCTCCACTCTGTGACTTCACACACCTCCATTTGTGACTTCACACACCACATTTTTGACTTCACACACCTCCATTCTGTGACTTCACACAACTCCATTCTGAGACTTCACACGCCTCCGTTTTGTCTTCACACACCTCCATTTTGTGACTTCACACACCTACATTCTGTGACTTCACACTCCTCTATTGTTTGACTTCACGCAGCTCCATTCTTTGACTTCACACACCTCCATTCCATGAGTGCACACACCTCCATTCTATGAGTTCACACACCTCCATTCTATGAGTTCACACACCTCCATTTTGACTTCACACACCTCAATTCTATGACTTCACACACCTTCATTCTTACTTCAGAAAGTCCCATTCTATGACTTCACACACCTTCATTGTATGACTTCACAAACCTCCGTTCTGTGACCTCAGACACCTTCATTTTGAGGTCACACACCTCCATTCTGTGACTTCACACACCTCCATTCTGACTTCACACACCTCCATTCTATGACTTCACACACTTCCTTTCTGTGACTTCACACACCTCCATTCTGTGACTTCACACACCTCCATTCTATGACTTCACACACCTCCATTCTGTGACTTAACACACCTACATTCTGTGACTTCACACACCTCCATTCTATGACTTCACACACCTACATTCTGTGACTTCACACACCTCCATTCTGGGTTCACACACCTCCAATCTGTGACTTCACACACCTCCATTCTGTGACTTCACACACCTCCATTCTATGACTTCACACACCTCCATTCTATGACTTCACACACGTCCATTCTATGATTTTACACACCTCCATTCTGTGAATTCACACACCTCCATTCTATAACTGCACACATATCCATTTTGTGACTTCACACACCTCCATTCTATGACTTCACACATCTCAGTTCTGTGACTTCACACACCGCCATTCTATGATTTCATACACCTCCATTCTGTGACTTCACACACCTCCATTCTATGACTTCACAAACCTCCATTCTATAACTTAACACACCTATATTGTGACTTCACACACCTCCATTCTATGAGTTCACACACCTACATTGTGCCTTCACACACCTCCATTCTATGACTTCACACACCTTCATTATTACTTCAGAATCATCCATTCTATGACTTCACACACCTCCACTCTATGACTTCACAAACCTCCGTTCTGTGACCTCACACAACTTCATTTTGAGGTCACACACCTCCATTCTGTGACTTCACACACCTCCATTCTGAGTTCACACACCTCCATTCCGGTACTTTACACACATCCATTCTGTGATTTCATACACCTCCATTCTATGACTTCACACACCTCCATTCTGTGACTTCACACACCTCCATTCTTGGTTCACACACCTCCAATCTGTGACTTCACACCCCTCCATTCTGTGACTTCACACACCTCCATTGTATGACTTCACACACCTCCATTGTATGACTTCACACACGTCCATTCTATGATTTTACACACCTCCATTCTGTGACTTCACACCTCCATTCTATAACTTCACACACCTGCATTCTGTGACTTCACACACCTCCATTCTATGACTTCACACACCTCCATTCTATGACTTCACACACCTCCATTCTGTGACTTCACACACCTCCATTCTATGATTTCATACACCTCCATTGTGTGACTTCACACACCTCCATTCTATGACTTCACACACCTCCATTCTATAACTTAACACACCTACATTTTGACTTCAGACCTCCATTCTATGAGTTCACACACCTGCATGTGACTTCACACAACTCCATTTTGACTTAACACGCCTCAGTTCTGTGATTTCACACACCTCCATTCTATGATTTCACACACTTCCATTCTATGACTTCACACACCTAGATTCTATGACTTCACACACCTCATTTCTGAGTTGACACACCTCCATTCTGTGATTTCACACACCTCCAATCTGACTTCACACACCTCCATTCTATGACTTCACACACCTCCATTGTGACTTCACACACCTCCATTCTATGAGTTCACACACCTCCATTCTGACTTCACACACTTCCATTCTATGACTTCACACAGCTAAATTCTGACTTCACACCTCCATTTGTGACTTCACACTCCACAATTTTGACCTAACACACCTCCATTGTGTGACTTCGCACACCTCCATTCTGTGACTTCACACACATCCATTTTGACTTCACACACTTCCATTATTTGACTTCACACGCCTACATTCTGTGAGTTCACACACCTCCATTCCATGACTTCACACACCTCCATTCTATGAGATTACACACCACCATTCTATGAGTTCACACACCTACATTGTGACTTAACACACCTCCATTCTATGACTTCACACACCTTCATTTTTTCTTCAGAATCATCCATTCTATGACTTCACACACCTCCATTCTATGATTTTACAAAATTCCATTCTGTGACTTCACACACCTCCATTCTGACTTCACACACCTCCATTCTATGACTTCACACACTTACATTCTATGACTTCACACACCTCCTTTCTGTGACTTCACACACCTCCATTTTGAGTTCACACACCTGCATTCTGTCACTGCACACACCTCCATTCTGTGACTTCACACACCTCCATTCTGTGACTTCACTCACCTCCATTTTTTGAATTCACATACCTCCATTCATTGATTTCACACACCTCCATTCCATGACTTCACACACCTCCATTCCATGAGTTCACACACCTCCATTCTATGAGTTCACTCACCACCATTTTGACTTCACACACATCCAATCTATGACTTCACACACCGTCATTCTTACTTCAGAAACATCCATTCTATGACTTCACACACCTCCATTCTGTGACTTCACACACCTCCATTCTGAGTTCACACACCCCCATTCTGTGACTTCACACACCTTCAATCGGTGACTTGACACACTTCCATTCTATTACTTCACACACCTCCATTCTATGACGTCACAAACCTCCAATATATGACTTCACACACCTCCATTCTGTGACTTCACACACCTCCATTCTATGACTTCACACACCTCCATTCTGTGACTTCACACACCTACATTGTGTCTTCACAGACCTCCATTCTATGAGTTCACACACCTCCATTCTGACCTCACACACCTCCATTCTGACTTCACAGACCTCAATTCTGTGACTTCACACAATTCCATTCTATGATTTCACACCCCTCCATTCTATGACTTCACACACCTCCATTCTATGACTTCACACACCTCCTTTCTGAGTTGACACACCTCCATTCTATGACTTCCACACCTCCAATCTGACTTCACACACCTCCATTCTATGACTTCACACACCTCCATTCTGTGACTTCAAAAACCTCCATTCTATGACATCACACACCTCCATTGTGACTTCACACACCATCATTCTATGAGTTCACGCACCGCCATTCTGACTTCACTCACCTCCATTCTATGACTTCACACAGCTCCATTCTGACGTCACACAGCTCCATTCTATGACTTCGCACACATCTATTCTGACTTCACACACCTCCATTCTGTGACTTCACACACCTCCATTCTATGACTTCACACACCTCCATTCTATAACTTAACACACCTATATTGTGACTTCACACACCTCCATTCTATGAGTTCACACACCTGCATTGTGACTTCACACACCTCCATTCTATGACTTCACCCACCAATATTCCGACTTCACACACCTCCATTTTGACTTCACACGCCTCAGTTCTGTGCCTTCACACACCTCCATTCTATGACTTCACACACTTCCATTCTGTGACTTCACACACCTCCATTCTGAGTTCACACACCCCCATTCTATGACTTCACACACCTTCAATCTGTGACTTGACACACCTCCATTCTATTACTTCACACACCTCCATTCTATGACTTCACAAACCTCCAATACATGACTTCACACACCTCCATTCTGTGACTTCACACACCTCCATTCTATGACTTCACCACCTCCATTCTGTGACTTCACACACCTACATTGTGACTTCACACACCTCCATTCTATGAGTTCACACAAATGCATTTTGAATTCACACACCTCCATTCTATGACTTCACACACCTCCATTCTCACTTCACACACCTCAATTCTGACTTCACACACCTCAATTCTGTGACTTCACACACCTCCATTCTATGATTTCACACACCTCCATTCTATGACTTCACACACCTCCATTCTATGACTTCACACACCTCCTTTCTGAGTTGACACACCTCCATTCTATGATTTCACACACCTCCAATCTGACTTCACACACCTCCATTCTATGACTTCACACACCTCCATTCTGTGACTTCAAAAACCTCCATTCTATGACTTCACACACCTCCATTGTGACTTCACAAACCATCATTCTATGAGTTCACAAACCGCTATTCTGACTTCACTCACCTCCATTCTATGACTTCACACAGCTCCATTCTGACTTCACACAGCTCCATTCTATTACTTCGCACACATCTATTCTGACTTCGCACACATCTATTCTGACTTCACACACCTCCATTCTGTGACTTCACACACCTCCATTCTGTGACTTCACACACCTCGATTCTGAGTTCACACACCTCCATTTTGTGATTTCACACACCTACATTCTCAGACTTCACACACCTCCATTTTATGACTTCACACACCTAAATTCTATGACTTCACACACCTCCATTCTATGACTTCACACACCTCCATTCTGTGACTTCACACACCTCCATTCTATGACTTCACACACCTCCATTCTGTGACTTCACACACCTCCATTCTATGACCTCACACACCTCCATTCTATGACTTCGCACACCTGCATTGTGACTTCTCACACCTCCATTCTATGAGTTCACACACCTCCATTTTGACTTCACACACCTCCATTCTATGACTTCACACACCTCCATTCTGACTTCACACACCTCCATTCTATGACTTCACACAACTCCATCTGACTTCACACACCTCCATTCCATGACTTCACACACCTCCATTCGATGACTTCACACACCTCCTTTCTTTGACTGCATGCACCTCCATTCTATGAGTTCACACACCTCCATTCTGTGACTTCACACACATTTATTGTTTGACTTCACACACCTCCATTCTTTGACTTCACATACCTCCATTCCATGACTTCACACACCTCCATTCTATGAGTTCACACACCTCCACTCTATGATTCACACACCTCCATTTTGACTTCACACACCTCCATTCTTTGACTTCATACACCTTCGTTCTCACTTCAGAAACATCCATTCTATGACTTCAGGCACCTCCATTCTATGACTTCACAAACCTCCGTTCTGTGACCACACACCTCCATTCTGAATTCCCACACCTCCATTCTGTGACTTCACTCACCTCCATCCTGACTTCACACACCTCCATTCTATGATTTTACACTCTTCCATTCTATGAATTCACACACCTCCATTCTATGACTTCACACACCCCATTTCTGAGTTGACACACCTCCATTCTGTGATTTCACACACATCCAATTTGACTTCACACACCCCCATTCTATGACTTCACACACCCCATTGTGACTTCACACACTCCATTCTATGAGTTCACACACCTCCATTCTGACTTCACATACCTCCATTCTATGGCTTCACACAGCTGCATTCTGACTTCAGACACCTCCATTTGTGACTTCACACACCACAATTTTGACTTCAAACACCTTCATTCTGTGACTTCACACACTTCAATTATGTGACTTCACACACCTCCATTTTGACTTCACAGACTTCCATTCTTTCACTTAACACACCTGCATTCTGTGACTTCACACACCACCATTGTTTGACTTCACAACCTATATTCTTGGACTTTACATACCTCCATTCCATGACTTCATATATCTCCATTTTATGAGTTCACACACCTTCATTCTACTTCAGAAACATCCATTCTATGACTTCACCCACCTCCATTCTATGACTTCACAAACCTCCATTCTGTGACTTCACACACCTCCATTCTGAGTTCACACACCTCAATTCCGTGACTTCACACACCTCAATTCTCACTTCACACACCTCCATTCTATGAGTTCACACAATTCCATTCTACGACTTCACACACCTCCATTCTTTGAATTCACACACCTCCATTGTGAGTTCACACACCTCCCTTCTGTGACTTCACACACCTCCATTCTGTGACTTCACACACCTCCATTCTGTGACTTCACACACCTCCATTCTATGATTTCTCACACCTCCATTCTATTAATTCACACACCTCCATTCTGTGACTTCACACAACTCCATTCTATGACTACCCACACCTCCATTCTGTGACTTCACACACCTCCATTCTGACTTCACAAACCTCCATTCTGTGACTTCACACGCCTCAATTATGACTTCACACACCTCCATTCTATGACTTCACACACCTCCACTCTATGACTTCATACACCTAGATTCTGTGACTTCACACACCTCCATTCTGAGTTCACACACCTCTATTCTGTGACTTCCCACACCTCCATTCTATGATTTCACACACCTCCATTCTATGACTTCACACACCTCCATTCTGTGACTTCACACACCTCGATTCTGAGTTCAAACACCTCCGTTCTGTGACTTAACACACCTCCATTCTGTGACTTCACACACCTCCATTCTGAGTTCGCAAACCTCTATTCTGTGACTTCACACACCTCCATTCTGACTTCACACAGCTCCATTCTATGACTTCACACACCTCCATTCTTTGCCTTCACACACCTCCATCCTATGACTCAACACACATTCATTCTTACTTAACAAACATCCATTCTATGACTTCACACACCTCCATTCTATGACTTCACACACCTCCATTCTATGACTTCACACACCTCCATTCTGTGACTTCACACACCTCAAATCTGTGACTTCACACACCTCCATTATGACTTCACACACTTCCATTCTATGACTTCACACACCTCCATTCTGTGACTTCACACACCTCCATTCTGTGACTTCACACACCTGCATTCTGAGTTCACACACCTCCATTCTGTGACTTCACACTCCTCCATTCTATGACTTCACACACCTCCAATATATGACTACAAACACCTGAATACTGTGACTTCACACACCTCCATTCTATGACTTCATACCCGTCAATTCTGTGACTTCACACACCTCAGTTCTCTGACTACACACGTCCATTCTATGACTTCACCCACCTCCATTCTATGACTTCACACACCCCCAATTTGACTTTACATACCTCCATTCTATGACATCACAAACCTCCATTCTCTGACTTCACACACCTCCATTCTTTGATTTCACAAACCTCCATTCTATGATTTCACACACCTCCATTTTATGACGTCACACACCTCCATTTTGACTTCACTCACCTCCATTATGTGACTTCACACTCCTCCCTTCGGTGACTTCACACACCTCCATTCTATGACTTCACACATCTACATTCTATGACTTCACACACCTCCATTCTATGAATTCACACACTTCCATTCTATGATTTCACATACCTCCATACTATCATTTCACACACCTCCATTCTGTGACTTCACACACCTCCATTCTGACTTCACACACCTCCATTTTGACTTCACAAACGTCATTTCTTGACTTCACACACCTCCATGCTGACTTCACACACCTCCATTCTATGACTTCACACAGCTCTATTCCATGACTTCACACACCTCCATTCTGAGTTCACACACCTCCATTCTGTGACTTCACACACCTCCATTCTGACTTTACACATCTCCATTGTATGACTTCACACACCTCCATTCTGTGACTTCACACACATCCATTCTATGACTTCACACACCTTCATTGTTACTTCAGAAACATCCATTCTATGACTTCGCCCACCTCCATTCTGTGACTTCACACACCTCCATTCTGTGTCTTCACACACCTCAATTCTGTGACTTCACACACCTCCTTTTTGACTTAACCCACCTCCATTCTATGACTTCACACACCTCCATTCTATGACTTTACACACCTCCATTCTGTGACTTCACACACCTCCATTCTGACTTCACCCAGTCCCATTCTATGACTTCACACACCTCCATTCTGTGACTTCACACACCTCCATTTTATGACTTCACACACCTCGATTGTGATTTCACACACCTCCATTCTATGAGTTCACATACCTCCATTCTGACTTCACACACCTTAATTCTATGACTTCACACACCTCCATTCTGACTTCACACACCTCCATTCTGTGACTTCACACACCTCCATTCTATGATTTCACACACCTCCATTCTATGACTTCACACACCTCCAATATATGACTTCAAACACCTCAATTCTGTGACTTCACACACCTGCATTCTATGATTTCACACACCTCCATTCTATGACTTCACACACCTCCAATATATGACTTCAAACACCTCAATTCTCTGACTTCACACACCTCCATTCTATGACTTCCACACCTCCATTCTGTGACTTCACACACCACCATTCTATGACTTCACACACCTCCATTGTGACTTCACACACCTCTATTCTATGAGTTCACACACCTCCATTCTGACTTCACACCACTCCATTCTATGACTTCACACACCTACATTCTGACTTCACACACCTCCATTCTATGACTTCGAACACCACCATTCTGACTTCACACTCCTTCATTCTGTGACTTCACACACCTCCATTCCATGACTTCACATACCTCCATTCGATGACTTCACACACCTCCATTTTGACTTCACACACCTCCACTCTGTGACTTCACACACCTCCATTTGTGACTTCACACACCACATTTTTGACTTCACACACCTCCATTCTGTGACTTCACACAACTCCATTCTGTGACTTCACACGCCTCCGTTTTGTCTTCACACACCTCCATTTTGTGACTTCACACACCTACATTCTGTGACTTCACACTCCTCTATTGTTTGACTTCACGCAGCTCCATTCTTTGACTTCACACACCTCCATTCCATGAGTGCACACACCTCCATTCTATGAGTTCACACACCTCCATTCTATGAGTTCACACACCTCCATTTTGACTTCACACACCTCAATTCTATGACTTCACACACCTTCATTCTTACTTCAGAAAGTCCCATTTTATGACTTCACACACCTTCATTGTATGACTTCACAAACCTCCGTTCTGTGACCTCAGACACCTTCATTTTGAGGTCACACACCTCCATTCTGTGACTTCACACACCTCCATTCTGACTTCACACACCTCCATTCTATGACTTCACACACTTCCTTTCTGTGACTTCACACACCTCCATTCTGTGACTTCACACACCTCCATTCTATGACTTCACACACCTCCATTCTGTGACTTAACACACCTACATTCTGTGACTTCACACACCTCCATTCTATGACTTCACACACCTACATTCTGTGACTTCACACACCTCCATTCTGGGTTCACACACCTTCAATCTGTGACTTCACACACCTCCATTCTGTGACTTCACACACCTCCATTCTATGACTTCACACACCTCCATTCTATGACTTCACACACGTCCATTCTATGATTTTACACACCTCCATTCTGTGAATTCACACACCTCCATTCTATAACTGCACACATATCCATTTTGTGACTTCACACACCTCCATTCTATGACTTCACACATCTCAGTTCTGTGACTTCACACACCGCCATTCTATGATTTCATACACCTCCATTCTGTGACTTCACACACCTCCATTCTATGACTTCACAAACCTCCATTCTATAACTTAACACACCTATATTGTGACTTCACACACCTCCATTCTATGAGTTCACACACCTACATTGTGCCTTCACACACCTCCATTCTATGACTTCACACACCTTCATTATTACTTCAGAATCATCCATTCTATGACTTCACACACCTCCACTCTATGACTTCACAAACCTCCGTTCTGTGACCTCACACAACTTCATTTTGAGGTCACACACCTCCATTCTGTGACTTCACACACCTCCATTCTGAGTTCACACACCTCCATTCCGGTACTTTACACACATCCATTCTGTGATTTCATACACCTCCATTCTATGACTTCACACACCTCCATTCTGTGACTTCACACACCTCCATTCTTGGTTCACACACCTCCAATCTGTGACTTCACACCCCTCCATTCTGTGACTTCACACACCTCCATTGTATGACTTCACACACCTCCATTGTATGACTTCACACACGTCCATTCTATGATTTTACACACCTCCATTCTGTGACTTCACACACCTCCATTCTATAACTTCACACACCTGCATTCTGTGACTTCACACACCTCCATTCTATGACTTCACACACCTCCATTCTATGACTTCACACACCTCCATTCTGTGACTTCACACACCTCCATTCTATGATTTCATACACCTCCATTGTGTGACTTCACACACCTCCATTCTATGACTTCACACACCTCCATTCTATAACTTAACACACCTACATTTTGACTTCAGACCTCCATTCTATGAGTTCACACACCTGCATGTGACTTCACACACCTCCATTTTGACTTAACACGCCTCAGTTCTGTGATTTCACACACCTCCATTCTATGATTTCACACACTTCCATTCTATGACTTCACACACCTAGATTCTATGACTTCACACACCTCATTTCTGAGTTGACACACCTCCATTCTGTGATTTCACACACCTCCAATCTGACTTCACACACCTCCATTCTATGACTTCACACACCTCCATTGTGACTTCACACACCTCCATTCTATGAGTTCACACACCTCCATTCTGACTTCACACACTTCCATTCTATGACTTCACACAGCTAAATTCTGACTTCACACCTCCATTTGTGACTTCACACTCCACAATTTTGACCTAACACACCTCCATTGTGTGACTTCGCACACCTCCATTCTGTGACTTCACACACATCCATTTTGACTTCACACACTTCCATTATTTGACTTCACACGCCTACATTCTGTGAGTTCACACACCTCCATTCCATGACTTCACACACCTCCATTCTATGGGATTACACACCACCATTCTATGAGTTCACACACCTACATTGTGACTTAACACACCTCCATTCTATGACTTCACACACCTTCATTTTTTCTTCAGAATCATCCATTCTATGACTTCACACACCTCCATTCTATGATTTCACAAAATTCCATTCTGTGACTTCACACACCTCCATTCTGACTTCACACACCTCCATTCTATGACTTCACACACTTACATTCTATGACTTCACACACCTCCTTTCTGTGACTTCACACACCTCCATTTTGAGTTCACACACCTGCATTCTGTCACTGCACACACCTCCATTCTGTGACTTCACACACCTCCATTCTGTGACTTCACTCACCTCCATTTTTTGAATTCACATACCTCCATTCATTGATTTCACACACCTCCATTCCATGACTTCACACACCTCCATTCCATGAGTTCACACACCTCCATTCTATGAGTTCACTCACCACCATTTTGACTTCACACACATCCAATCTATGACTTCACACACCGTCATTCTTACTTCAGAAACATCCATTCTATGACTTCACACACCTCCATTCTGTGACTTCACACACCTCCATTCTGAGTTCACACACCCCCATTCTGTGACTTCACACACCTTCAATCGGTGACTTGACACACTTCCATTCTATTACTTCACACACCTCCATTCTATGACGTCACAAACCTCCAATATATGACTTCACACACCTCCATTCTGTGACTTCACACACCTCCATTCTATGACTTCACACACCTCCATTCTGTGACTTCACACACCTACATTGTGTCTTCACAGACCTCCATTCTATGAGTTCACACACCTCCATTCTGACCTCACACACCTCCATTCTGACTTCACAGACCTCAATTCTGTGACTTCACACAATTCCATTCTATGATTTCACACCCCTCCATTCTATGACTTCACACACCTCCATTCTATGACTTCACACACCTCCTTTCTGAGTTGACACACCTCCATTCTATGACTTCCACACCTCCAATCTGACTTCACACACCTCCATTCTATGACTTCACACACCTCCATTCTGTGACTTCAAAAACCTCCATTCTATGACATCACACACCTCCATTGTGACTTCACACACCATCATTCTATGAGTTCACGCACCGCCATTCTGACTTCACTCACCTCCATTCTATGACTTCACACAGCTCCATTCTGACGTCACACAGCTCCATTCTATGACTTCGCACACATCTATTCTGACTTCACACACCTCCATTCTGTGACTTCACACACCTCCATTCTATGACTTCACACACCTCCATTCTATAACTTAACACACCTATATTGTGACTTCACACACCTCCATTCTATGAGTTCACACACCTGCATTGTGACTTCACACACCTCCATTCTATGACTTCACCCACCAATATTCCGACTTCACACACCTCCATTTTGACTTCACACGCCTCAGTTCTGTGCCTTCACACACCTCCATTCTATGATTTCACACACTTCCATTCTATAACTTCACACACCTAGATTCTATGACTTCAGAAACCTCATTTCTGAGTTGACACACCACCATTCCGTGATTTCACACACCTCCAATCTGACTTCACACACCTCCATTCTATGAGTTCACACACCTACATTGTGACTTCACACACCTCCATTCTATGAGTTCACAGACCTCCATTCTGACTTCACACACCTCAATTCTATGACTTCACATAGCTAAATTCTGACTTCACACCTCCATCTGTGACTTCACACTCCACAATTTTGACTTCACACACCTCCATTCTGTGACTTCACACACCTCCATTCTGTGACTTCACACACATCCATTTTGACTTCACACACTTCCATTCTATAACTTCACACACCTCCATTCTATGACTTCACACACCTCCATTCAATGACTTCACACACCTCCATTCTATGAGATTACACACCACCATTCTATGAGTTCACACACCTACATTGTGACTTCACACACCTCCATTCTATGACTTCACACACCATCATTATTACTTCAGAATCATCCATTCTATGACTTCACACACCTCCATTCTATGACTTCACAAACCTCCGTTCTGTGACCTCACACACCTTCATTTTGAGGTCACACACCTCCATTCTGTGACTTCACACACCTCCATTCTGACTTCACACACCTCCATTCTATGACTTCACACACTTCCTTTCTATGACTCACACAACTCCATTCTGTGACTTCACACACCTCCATTCTGTGACTTCACACACCTCCATTCTATGACTTCACACAGCTCCATACTGTGACTTAACACACATCCATTCTGTGACTTCATACACCTCCATTCTATGACTTCACACACCTCCATTCTGTGACTTCACACACCTCCATTCTGGGTTCACACACCTCCAATCTGTGACTTCACACCCCTCCATTCTGTGACTTCACACACCTCCATTCTATGACTTCACACACCTCCATTCTATGACTTCACACACGTCCATTCTATGATTTTACACACCTACATTATGTGACGTCACACACCTCCATTCTATAACTTCACACACCTCCATCCTGACTTCACACACCTCCATTCTATGACTTCACACACCTCCCTTCTATGACTTCGCACACCTCCATTCTTTGACATCACACACCTAAATTCTGAGTTGACACACCTCCGTTCTGTGACTTCACACACCTCCATTCTGAATTCACACAGCTCCATTCTGTGACTTCACAAAACTTCATTCTATGATTTCTCACACCTCCATGCTATGACTTCACACAACTCCATCTATGACTTCACACACCTCAATTCTGACTTCACAAACCTCTATTCTATGACTTCGCACACCTCCATTTTGACATCACACACCTCCATTCTATGACTACATAGACCTCATATCTGTGACTTCACTCACCTGCACTCTATGACTTCACACTCCTCCATTCTATGATTTCCCACACCTCCTTTTTATGACTTCACCCACCTCCAATCTATGACTACACACCTCCATTCTGACTTCACAAACCTGCATTCTGTGACTTCACACACCTCCATTCTATGAGTTCACACACCTCCATTCTGTGACTTCACACACCTTCATTCTTACTTCAGAAACATCCATTCTATGACTTCACAAACCTCCATTCTATGACTTCACACACCTCCATTCTGAGTTCACACAACTCCATTCGGTGACCTCACACACCTCCATTCTGTGCCTTCACTCACCTCCATTCTATGACTTCACACACTTCCATTCTATGACTTCACACACCTCCATTCTGTGAAGTCAAACACCTCCATTCTAAGTTCACACACCTCCAATCTGTGACTTCACACACCTCCATTCTGTGACTTCACACACCTCCATTCTATGAATTCACACACATCCATTCTATGACTTCACATACCTCCATTGTGTGACTTTACACACCTCCATTCTGAGTTCACACACCTCCATTCTTTGACTTCACACACCTCCATTCTGTTACTTCCCACACCTCCATTCTGTGACTTCACACACCTCCGTTCTATGACTTCACACACCTCCCTTCTATGACTTCACACACCTCCATTCTGTGACTTCACACACCTCCATTCTATGACTTCACACACCTCCATTCTATGACTTCACACACCTCCAATATATGACTACAAACACCTGAATACTGTGACTTCACACACCTCCATTCTATGACTTCATACCCGTCAATTCTGTGACTTCACACACCTCAGTTCTCTGACTACACACGTCCATTCTATGACTTCACCCACCTCCATTCTATGACTTCATACACCCCCAATTTGACTTTACATACCTCCATTCTATGACTTCACAAACCTCCATTCTCTGACTTCACACACCTCCATTCTTTGATTTCACAAACCTCCATTCTATGATTTCACACACCTCCATTTTAAGACGTCACACACCTCCATTTTGACTTCAATCACCTCCATTATGTGACTTCAAACTCCTCCCTTCGGTGACTTCACACACCTCCATTCTATGACTTCACACATCTACATTCTATGACTTCACACACCTCCATTCTATGACTTCACACACTTCCATTCTATGATTTCACATACCTCCATGCTATCATTTTACACACCTCCATTCTGTGACTTCACACACCACCATTCTGACTTCACACACCTCCATTTTGACTTCACAAACGTCATTTCTCAACTTCACACACCTCCATGCTGACTTCACACACCTCCATTCTATGACTTCACACAGCTCTATTCCATGACTTCACACACCTCCATTCTGAATTCACACACCTCCATTCTGTGACTTCACACACCTCCATTCTGACTTTACACATCTCCATTTATGACTTCACACACCTCCATTCTGTGACTTCACACACATCCATTCTATGACTTCACACACCTTCATTGTTACTTCAGAAACATCCATTCTATGACTTCGCCCACCTCCATTCTGTGACTTCACACACCTCCATTCTGTGTCTTCACACACCTCAATTCTGTGACTTCACACACCTCCTTTTTGACTTAACACACCTCCATTCTATGACTTCACACACCTCCATTCTATGACTTTACACACCTCCATTCTGTGACTTCACACACCTCCATTTTATGACTTCACACACCTCGATTGTGATTTCACACACCTCCATTCTATGAGTTCACATACCTCCATTCTGACTTCACACACCTTAATTCTATGACTTCACACACCTCCATTCTGACTTCACACACCTCCATTCTGTGACTTCACACACCTCCATTCTATGATTTCACACAACTCCATTCTATGACTTCACACACCTCCAATATATGACTTCAAACACCTCAATTCTGTGACTTCACACACCTCCATTCTATGATTTCACACACCTCCATTCTATGACTTCACACACCTCCAATATATGACTTCAAACACCTCAATTCTCTGACTTCACACACCTCCATTCTATGACTTCCACACCTCCATTCTGTGACTTCACACACCACCATTCTATGACTTCACACACCTCCATTGTGACTTCACACACCTCTATTCTATGAGTTCACACACCTCCATTCTGACTTCACACCACTCCATTCTATGACTTCACACACCTACATTCTGACTTCACACACCTCCATTCTATGACTTCGAACACCACAATTCTGACTTCACACTCCTCCATTCTGTGACTTCACACACCTCCATTTGTGACTTCACATACCTCCATTCGATGACTTCACACACCATATTTTTGACTTCACACACCTCCAGTCTGTGACTTCACACAACTCCATTCTGTGACTTCACACGCCTCCGTTTTGTCTTCACACACCTCCATTTTGTGACTTCACACACCTACATTCTGTGACTTCACACTCCTCTATTGTTTGACTTCACACAGCTCCATTCTTTGACTTCACACACCTCCATTCCATGAGTTCACACACCTCCATTCTATGAGTTCACACACCTCCATTCTATGAGTTCACACACCTCCATTTTGACTTCACACACCTCCATTATATGACTTCACACACCTTCATTCTTACTTCAGAAAGTTCCATTCTATGACTTCACACACCTTCATTGTATGACTTCACAAACCTCCGTTCTGTGACCTCAGACACCTTCATTTTGAGGTCACACACCTCCATTCTGTGACTTCACACACCTCCATTCTGAATTCACACACCTCCATTCTATGACTTCACACACTTCCTTTCTGTGACTTCACACACCTCCATTCTGTGACTTCACACACCTCCATTCTATGACTTCACACACCTCCATTCTGTGACTTAACACACCTACATTCTGTGACTTCACACACCTCTATTCTATGACTTCACACACCTACATTCTGTGACTTCACACACCTCCCTTCTGGGTTCACACACCTCCAATCTGTGAGTTCACACACCTCCATTCTGTGACTTCACACACCTCCATTCTATGACTACACACACCTCCATTCTATGACTTCACACACGTCCATTCTATGATTTTACACACCTCCATTCCGTGACTTCACACACCTCCATTCTATAACTGCACACATATCCATTTTGTGACTTCACACACCTCCATTCTATGACTTCACACACCTCCATTCTATGACATCACACACCTCCATTCTATGACTTCACACATCTCCATTCTGTGACTTCACACACCACCATTCTATGATTTCATACACCTCCATTCTGTGACTTCACACACCTCTATTCTATGACTTTACACACCTCCATTCTATAACTTAACACACCTATATTGTGACTTCACACACCTCCATTCTATGAGTTCACACACCTACATTGTGACTACACACCCCTCCATTTTATGACTTCACACACCTTCATTATTATGTCAGAATCATCCATTCTATGACTTCACACACCTCCATTCTAAGACTTCACAAACCTCCGTTCTGTGACCTCACACACCTTCATTTTGAGGTCACACACCTCCATTCTGTGACTTCACACACCTCCTTCTGAGTTCACACACCTCCATTCCGGTATTTTACACACATTCATTCTGTGACTTCATACACCTCCATTCTATGACTTCACACACCTCCATTCTGTGACTTCACACACCTCCATTCTGGGTTCACACACCTCTAATCTGTGACTTCATACCCCTCCATTGTGTGACTTCACACACCTCCATATTATGACTTCACACACCTCCATTTATGACTTCACACATGTCCATTCTATGATTTTACACACCTCCATTCTGTGACTTCACACACCTCCATTCTATAACTTCACACACCTCCATTCTGTGACTTCACACACCTTAATTCTGTGACTTCACACACCTTCATTCTCTGACTTCACACAACTCCATTCTGTGACTTCACACACCTCCATTCTATGATTTCACACACCTCCATTGTGTGACTTCACACACCTCCATTCTATGACTTCACACACCTCCATTCTATAACTTAACACACCTACATTGTGAATTCACACCTCCATTCTATGAGTTCACACACCTGCATGTGACTTCACACACCTCCATTTTGACTTAACACGCCTCAGTTCTGTGATTTCACACACCTCCATTCTATGATTTCACACAATTCCATTCTATGACTTCACACACCTAGATTCTATGACTTCACACACCTCATTTCTGAGTTGACACACCTCCATTCTGTGATTTCACACACCTCCAATCTGACTTCACACAACTCCATTCTTTGACTTCACACACCTCCATTGTGACTTCACACACCTCCATTCTATGAGTTCACACACCTCCATTCTGACTTCACACACTTCCATTCTATGACTTCACACAGCTAAATTCTGACTTCACACCTCCATTTGTGACTTCACAATCCACAATTTTGACTTAACACACCTCCATTCTGTGTCTTCGCACACCTCCATTCTGTGACTTCACACACATCCATTTTGACTTCACACACTTCCATTATTTGACTTCACACACCTCCATTCTGTGAGTTCACACACCTCCATTCCATGACTTCACACACCTCCATTCTATGAGATTACACACTATCGTTCTATGAGT
Organism: Megascapheus bottae; assembly: GCA_024803745.1. Lineage (NCBI taxonomy): Eukaryota > Metazoa > Chordata > Mammalia > Rodentia > Geomyidae > Megascapheus > Megascapheus bottae. The sequence continues at coordinate 161,516 of JANJXV010000347.1, read as the reverse complement.
TCACACACCTACATTGTGACTTCACACACCTCCATTCTATGACTTCACACACCTTCATTTTTTCTTCAAAATCATCCATTCTATGACTTCACACACCTCCATTCTATGATTTCACAAAATTCCATTCTGTGACTTCACACACCTCCATTCTGACTTCACACACCTCCATTCTATGACTTCACACACTTACATTCTATGACTTCACACACCTCCTTTCTGTGACTTCACACACCTCCATTTTGAGTTCACACACCTGCATTCTGTCACTTCACACACCTCCATTCTGTGACTTCACACACCTCCATTCTGTGACTTCGCTCACCTCCATTTTTTGAATTCACATACCTCCATTCATTGACTTCACACACCTCCATTCCATGACTTCACACACCTCCATTCCATGAGTTCACACACCTCCATTCTATGAGTTCACTCACCACCATTTTGACTTCACACACATCCATTCTATGACTTCACACACCGTCATTCTTACTTCAGAAACATCCAGTCTATGACTTCACACACCTCCATTCTGTGACTTCACACACCTCCATTCTGAGTTCACACACCCCCATTCTGTGACTTCACACACCTTCAATCTGTGACTTGACACACCACAAACCTCCAATATATGACTTCACACACCTCCATTCTGTGACTTCACACACCTCCATTCTATGACTTCACACACCTCCATTCTGTGACTTCACACACCTACATTGTGACTTCACAGACCTCCATTCTATGAGTTAACACACCTCCATTCTGACTTCACACACCTCCATTCTGACTTCACAGACCTCAATTCTGTGACTTCACACAACTCCATTCTATGATTTCACACCCCTCCATTCTATGACTTCACACACCTCCATTCTATGACTTCACACACGTCCTTTCTGAGTTGACGCACCTCCATTCTATGACTTCACACACCTCCAATCTGACTTCACACACCTCCATTCTATGACTTCACACACTTCCTTTCTATGACTTCACACAACTCCATTCTGTGACTTCACACACCTCCATTCTGTGACTTCACACACCTCCATTTTATGACTTCACACAGCTCCATTCTGTGACGTAACACACATCTATTCTGTGACTTCATACACTTCCATTCTATGACTTCACACACCTCCATTCTGTGACTAGACACACCTCCATTCTGGGTTCACACACCTCCAATCTGTGACTTCACACCCCTCCATTCTGTGTCTTCACACACCTCCATTCTATGACTTCACACACCTCCATTCTATGACTTCACACACGTCCATTCTATGATTTTACACACCTACATTATGTGACTTCACACCCCTCCATTCTATAACTTCACACACCTCCATTCTGTGACTTCACACACCTCCTTTTTGACTTAACACACCTCCATTCTATGACTTCACACACCTCCATTCTATGACTTTACACACCTCCATTCTGTGACTTCACACACCTCCTTTCTGACTTCACCGAGCCCCAATCTATGACTTCACACACCTCCATTCTGTGACTTCACACACCTCCATTTTATGACTTCACACACCTCGATTGTGATTTCACACACCTCCATTCTATGAGTTCACATACCTCCATTCTGACTTCACACACCTTAATTCTATGACTTCACACACCTCCATTCTGACTTCACACACCTCCATTCTGTGACTTCACCCACCTCCATTCTATGATTTCACACAACTCCATTCTATGACTTCACACACCTCCAATATATGACTTCACACACCTCCATTCTGTGACTTCACACACCTCCATTCTATGACTTCACACACCTCCATTCTGTGACTTCACACACCTACATTGTGACTTCACAGACCTCCATTCTATGAGTTAACACACCTCCATTCTGACTTCACACACCTCCATTCTGACTTCACAGACCTCAATTCTGTGACTTCACACAACTCCATTCTATGATTTCACACCCCTCCATTCTATGACTTCACACACCTCCATTCTATGACTTCACACACCTCCTTTCTAGTTGACACACCTCCATTCTATGACTTCACACACCTCCAATCTGACTTCACACACCTCCATTCTATGACTTCACACACCTCCATTCTGTGACTTCAAAAACCTCCATTCTATGATTTCACACACCTCCATTGTGACTTCACACACCATCATTCTATGAGTTCACACACCGCCATTCTGACTTCACTCACCTCCATTCTATGACTTCACACAGCTCCATTCTGACGTCACACAGCTCCATTCTATGACTTAGCACACATCTATTCTGACTTCACACACCTCCATTCCGTGACTTCACACACCTCCATTCTATGACTTCACACACCTCCATTCTATAACTTAACACACATATATTGTGACTTCACACACCTCCATTCTATGAGTTCACACACCTGCATTGCGACTTCACACACCTCCATTCTATGACTTCACCCACCAACATTCCGACTTCACACACCTCCATTTTGACTTCACACGCCTCAGTTCTGTGCCTTCACACACCTCCATTCTATGATTTCACACACTTCCATTCTATGACTTCACACACCTAGATTCTATGACTTCAGACACCTCCATTTTATGACTTCACACACCTCCATTCCATGACTTCACACACCTCCATTCTATGAGATTACACACCACCATTCTATGAGTTCACACACCTACATTGTGACTTCACACACCTCCATTCTATGACTTCACACACCATCATTATTACTTCAGAATCATCCATTCTATGACTTCACACACCTCCATTCTATGACTTCACAAATCTCCGTTCTGTGACCTCACACACCTTCATTTTGAGGTCACACACCTCCATTCTGTGACTTCACACACCTCCATTCTGACTTCACACACCTCCATTCTATGACTTCACACACTTCCTTTCTATGACTTCACACAACTCCTTTCTGTGACTTCACACACCTCCATTATGAGTTCACACACCTGCATTCTGTCACTTCACACACCTCCAATCTGTGACTTCACACACCTCCATTCTGTGACTTCGCTCACCTCCATTTTTTGAATTCACATACCTCCATTCATTGACTTCACACACCTCCATTCCATGACTTCACACACCTCCATTCCATGAGTTCACACACCTCCATTCTATGAGTTCACTCACCACAATTTTGACTTCACACACATCCATTCTATGACTTCACACACCGTCATTCTTACTTCAGAAACATCCAGTCTATGACTTCACACACCTCCATTCTGTGACTTCACACACCTCCATTCTGAGTTCACACACCCCCATTCTGTGACTTCACACACCTTCAATCTGTGACTTGACACACCACAAACCTCCAATATATGACTTCACACACCTCCATTCTGTGACTTCACACACCTCCATTCTATGACTTCACACACCTCCATTCTGTGACTTCACACACCTACATTGTGACTTCACAGACCTCCATTCTATGAGTTAACACACCTCCATTCTGACTTCACACACCTCCATTCTGACTTCACAGACCTCAATTCTGTGACTTCACACAACTCCATTCTATGATTTCACACCCCTCCATTCTATGACTTCACACACCTCCATTCTATGACTTCACACACGTCCTTTCTGAGTTGACACACCTCCATTCTATGACTTCACACACCTCCAATCTGACTTCACACACCTCCATTCTATGACTTCACACACTTCCTTTCTATGACTTCACACAACTCCATTCTGTGACTTCACACACCTCCATTCTGTGACTTCACACACCTCCATTTTATGACTTCACACAGCTCCATTCTGTGACGTAACACACATCTATTCTGTGACTTCATACACTTCCATTCTATGACTTCACACACCTCCATTCTGTGACTAGACACACCTCCATTCTGGGTTCACACACCTCCAATCTGTGACTTCACACCCCTCCATTCTGTGTCTTCACACACCTCCATTCTATGACTTCACACACCTCCATTCTATGACTTCACACACGTCCATTCTATGATTTTACACACCTACATTATGTGACTTCACACCCCTCCATTCTATAACTTCACACACCTCCATTCTGTGACTTCACACACCTCCTTTTTGACTTAACACACCTCCATTCTATGACTTCACACACCTCCATTCTATGACTTTACACACCTCCATTCTGTGACTTCACACACCTCCTTTCTGACTTCACCGAGCCCCAATCTATGACTTCACACACCTCCATTCTGTGACTTCACACACCTCCATTTTATGACTTCACACACCTCGATTGTGATTTCACACACCTCCATTCTATGAGTTCACATACCTCCATTCTGACTTCACACACCTTAATTCTATGACTTCACACACCTCCATTCTGACTTCACACACCTCCATTCTGTGACTTCACCCACCTCCATTCTATGATTTCACACAACTCCATTCTATGACTTCACACACCTCCAATATATGACTTCAAACACCTCAATTCTGTGACTTCACACACCTCCATTCTATGATTTCACACACCTCCATTCTATGACTTCACACACCTCCAATATATGACTTCAAACACCTCAATTCTGTGACTTCACACACCTCTATTCTATGACTTCCACACCTCCATTCTGTGACTTCACACACCACCATTCTATGACTTCACACACCTCCATTGTGACTTCTCACACCTCTATTCTATGAGTTCACACACCTCCATTCTGACTTCACACCACTCCATTCTATGACTTCACACACCTACATTCTGACTTCACACACCTCCATTCTATGACTTCGAACACCACAGTTCTGACTTCACACTCCTCCATTCTGTGACTTCACACACCTCCATTTGTGACTTCACATACCTCCATTTGTGACTTCACACACCACATTTTTGACTTCACACACCTCCAGTCTGTGACTTCACACAACTCCATTCTGTGACTTCACACGCCTCCGTTTTGTCTTCACACACCTCCATTTTGTGACTTCACACACCTACATTCTGTGACTTCACACTCCTCTATTGTTTGACTTCACACAGCTCCATTCTTTGACTTCACACACCTCCATTCCATGAGTTCACACACCTCCATTCTATGAGTTCACACACCTCCATTCTATGAGTTCACACACCTCCATTTTGACTTCACACACCTCCATTCTATGACTTCACACACCTTCATTCTTACTTCAGAAAGTTCCATTCTATGACTTCACACACCTTCATTGTATGACTTCACAAACCTCCGTTCTGTGACCTCAGACACCTTCATTTTGAGGTCACACACCTCCATTCTGTGACTTCACACACCTCCATTCTGAATTCACACTCCTCCATTCTATGACTTCACACACTTCCTTTCTGTGACTTCACACACCTCCATTCTGTGACTTCACACACCTCCATTCTATGACTTCACACACCTCCATTCTGTGACTTAACACACCTACATTCTGTGACTTCACACACCTCTATTCTATGACTTCACACACCTACATTCTGTGACTTCACACACCTCCCTTCTGGGTTCACACACCTCCAATCTGTGACTTCACACACCTCCATTCTGTGACTTCACACACCTCCATTCTATGACTTCACACACCTCCATTCTATGACTTCACACACGTCCATTCTATGATTTTACACACCTCCATTCTGTGACTTCACACACCTCCATTCTATAACTGCACACATATCCATTTTGTGACTTCACACACCTCCATTCTATGACTTCACACACCTCCATTCTATGACATCACACACCTCCATTCTATGACTTCACACATCTCCATTCTGTGACTTCACACACCACCATTCTATGATTTCATACACCTCCATTCTGTGACTTCACACACCTCTATTCTATGACTTCACACACCTCCATTCTATAACTTAACACACCTATATTGTGACTTCACACACCTCCATTCTATGAGTTCACACACCTACATTGTGACTTCACACCCCTCCATTTTATTTCTTCACACACCTTCATTATTATGTCAGAATCATCCATTCTATGACGTCACACACCTCCATTCTATGACTTCACAAACCTCCGTTCTGTGACCTCACACACCTTCATTTTGAGGTCACACACCTCCATTCTGTGACTTCACACACCTCCATTCTATAACTTCACACACCTCCATTCTGTGACTTCACACACCTTAATTCTGTGACTTCACACACCTTCATTCTCTGACTTCACACAACTCCATTCTGTGACTTCACACACCTCCATTCTATGATTTCACACACCTCCATTGTGTGACTTCACACACCTCCATTCTATGACTTCACACACCTCCATTCTATAACTTAACACACCTACATTGTGACTTCACACCTCCATTCTATGAGTTCACACACCTGCATGTGACTTCACACACCTCCATTTTGACTTAACACGCCTCAGTTCTGTGATTTCACACACCTCCATTCTATGATTTCACACACATCCATTCTATGACTTCACACACCTAGATTCTATGACTTCACACACCTCATATCTGAGTTGACACACCTCCATTCTGTGATTTCACACACCTCCAATCTGACTTCACACAACTCCATTCTTTGACTTCACACACCTCCATTGTGACTTCACACACCTCCATTCTATGAGTTCACACACCTCCATTCTGACTTCACACACTTCCATTCTATGATTTCACACAGCTAAATTCTGACTTCACACCTCCATTTGTGACTTCACAATCCACAATTTTGACTTAACACACCTCCATTCTGTGTCTTCGCACACCTCCATTCTGTGACTTCACACACATCCATTTTGACTTCACACACTTCCATTATTTGACTTCACACACCTCCATTCTGTGAGTTCACACACCTCCATTCCATGACTTCACACAGCTCCATTCTATGAGATTACACACCATCATTCTATGAGTTCACACACCTACATTGTGACTTCACACACCTCCATTCTATGACTTCACACACCTTCATTTTTTCTTCAAAATCATCCATTCTATGACTTCACACACCTCCATTCTATGATTTCACAAAATTCCATTCTGTGACTTCACACACCTCCATTCTGACTTCACACACCTCCATTCTATGACTTCACACACTTACATTCTATGACTTCACACACCTCCTTTCTGTGACTTCACACACCTCCATTATGAGTTCACACACCTGCATTCTGTCACTTCACACACCTCCATTCTGTGACTTCACACACCTCCATTCTGTGACTTCGCTCACCTCCATTTTTTGAATTCACATACCTCCATTCATTGACTTCACACACCTCCATTCCATGACTTCACACACCTCCATTCCATGAGTTCACACACCTCCATTCTATGAGTTCACTCACCACCATTTTGACTTCACACACATCCATTCTATGACTTCACACACCGTCATTCTTACTTCAGAAACATCCAGTCTATGACTTCACACACCTCCATTCTGTGACTTCACACACCTCCATTCTGAGTTCACACACCCCCATTCTGTGACTTCACACACCTTCAATCTGTGACTTGACACACCACAAACCTCCAATATATGACTTCACACACCTCCATTCTGTGACTTCACACACCTCCATTCTATGACTTCACACACCTCCATTCTGTGACTTCACACACCTACATTGTGACTTCACAGACCTCCATTCTATGAGTTCACACACCTCCATTCTGACTTCAGACACCTCCATTCTGACTTCACAGACCTCAATTCTGTGACTTCACACAACTCCATTCTATGATTTCACACCCCTCCATTCTATGACTTCACACACCTCCATTCTATGACTTCACACACCTCCTTTCTGAGTTGACACACCTCCATTCTATGATTTCACACACCTCCAATCTGACTTCACACACCTCCATTCTATGACTTCACACACCTCCATTCTATGACTTCAAAAACCTCCATTCTATGACTTCACACACCTCCATTGTGACTTCACACACCATCATTCTATGAGTTCACACACCGCCATTCTGACTTCACTCACCTCCATTCTATGACTTCACACAGCTCCATTCTGACGTCACACAGCTCCATTCTATGACTTAGCACACATCTATTCTGACTTCACACACCTCCATTCCGTGACTTCACACACCTCCATTCTATGACTTCACACACCTCCATTCTATAACTTAACACACATATATTGTGACTTCACACACCTCCATTCTATGAGTTCACACACCTGCATTGCGACTTCACACACCTCCATTCTATGACTTCACCCACCAACATTCCGACTTCACACACCTCCATTTTGACTTCACACGCCTCAGTTCTGTGCCTTCACACACCTCCATTCTATGATTTCACACACTTCCATTCTATGACTTCACACACCTAGATTCTATGACTTCAGACACCTCCATTTTATGACTTCACACACCTCCATTCCATGACTTCACACACCTCCATTCTATGAGATTACACACCACCATTCTATGAGTTCACACACCTACATTGTGACTTCACACACCTCCATTCTATGACTTCACAAACCATCATTATTACTTCAGAATCATCCATTCTATGACTTCACACACCTCCATTCTATGACTTCACAAATCTCCGTTCTGTGACCTCACACACCTTCATTTTGAGGTCACACACCTCCATTCTGTGACTTCACACACCTCCATTCTGACTTCACACACCTCCATTCTATGACTTCACACACTTCCTTTCTATGACTTCACACAACTCCATTCTGTGACTTCACACACCTCCATTCTGTGACTTCACACACCTCCATTTTATGACTTCACACAGCTCCATTCTGTGACGTAACACACATCCATTCTGTGACTTCATACACCTCCATTCTATGAGTTCACACACCTCCATTCTGTGACTAGACACACCTCCATTCAGGGTTCACTCACCTCCAATCTGTGACTTCACACCCCTCCATTCTGTGTCTTCACACACCTCCATTCTATGACTTCACACACCTCCATTCTATGACTTCACACACGTCCATTCTATGATTTTACACACCTCCATTATGTGACTTCACACCCCTCCATTCTATAACTTCACACACCTCCATTCTGTGACTTCACACACCTCCATTCTATGACTTCACACACCTCCATTCTATGACTTCACACACCTCCATTCTGAGACTTCACACACCTCCATTCTATGATTTCACATACCTCAAGTCTGTGACTTCACACACCTCCATTCTATGACTTCACACACCTCCATTCTATAACTTAACACACCTAAATTGTGACTTCACACCTCCATTCTATGAGTTCACACACATGCATTGTGACTTCACACACCTCCATTCTATGACTTCACCCAACAATATTCTGACTTCACACACCTCCATTTTGAATTCACACGCCTCCGTTCTGTGACTTCACACACCTCCATTCTATGATTTCACACACTTCCATTCTATGACTTCACACACCTAGATTCTATGACTTCACACAACTCATTTCTGAGTTGACACAACTCCATTCTGTGATTTCACACACCTCCAATCTGACTTCACACACCTCCATTCTATGACTTCACACACCTCCATTGTGACTTCACACACCTCCATTCTATGAGTTCACACACCACCATTCTGACTTCACACACCTCCATTCTATGACTTCACACAGCTAAATTCTGACTTCACACCTCCATTTGTGACTTCACACTCCACAATTTTGACTTCACACACCTCCATTCTGTGACTTCACACACCTCCATTCTGTGACTTCACACACATCCATTTTGACTTCACACACTTCCATTCTTTGACTTCTCACACCTCAATTCTGTGACTTCACACACCTCCATTCCATGACTTCACACACCTCCATTCTATGAGATTACACACCACCATTCTATGAGTTCACACACCTACATTGTGACTTCACAAACCTCAATTCTATGACTTCACACACCTTCATTTTTTCTTCAGAATCATCCATTCTATGACTTCACACACCTCCATTCTATGATTTCACAAAATTCCATTCTGTGACTTCACACATCTCCATTCTGACTTCACACACATCCATTCTATTACTTCACACACTTCCATTCTATGACTTCACACACCTCCATTCTGTGACTTCACACACCTCCATTGTGAATTCACACACCTGCATTCTGTCACTTCACACACCTCCATTCTGTGACTTCACACACCTCCATTCTGTGACTTCACTCACCTCCATTTTTTGAATTCACATACCTCCATTCTTTGACTTCGCACACCTCCATTCCATGACTTCACACACTTCCATTCCATGAGTTCACACACCTCCATTCTATGAGTTCACTCACCACCATTTTGACTTCACACACCTCCATTCTATGACTTCACACACCGTCATTCTTACTTCAGAAACATCCATTCTATGACTTCACACACTTCCATTCTGTGACTTCACACACCTCCATTCTGAGTTCACACACCCCCATTCTATGCCTTCACACACCTTCAATCTGTGACTTGACACACCTCCATTCTATTACTTCACACACCTCCATTCTATGACTTCACAAACCTCCAATACATGACTTCACACACCTCCATTCTGTGACTTCACACACCTCCATTCTATGACTTCACCACCTCCATTCTGTGACTTCACACACCTGCATTGTGACTTCACACACCTCCATTCTATGAGTTCACACAAATGCATTTTGAATTCACACACCTCCATTCTATGACTTCACACACCTCCATTCTCACTTCACACACCTCCATTCTGACTTCACACACCTCAATTCTGTGACTTCACACACCTCCATTCTATGATTTCACACACCTCCATTCTATGACTTCACACACCTCCATTCTATGACTTCACACACCTCCTTTCTGAGTTGACACACCTCCATTCTATGATTTCACACACCTCCAATCTGACTTCACACACCTCCATTCTATGACTTCACACACCTCCATTCTGTGACTTCAAAAACCTCCATTCTATGACTTCACACACCTCCATTGTGACTTCACACACCATCATTCTATGAGTTCACAAACCGCCATTCTGACTTCACTCACCTCCATTCTATGACTTCACACAGCTCCATTCTGACTTCACACAGCTCCATTCTATTACTTCGCACACATCTATTCTGACTTCGCACACATCTATTCTGACTTCACACACCTCCATTCTGTGACTTCACACACCTCCATGCTGTGACTTCACACACCTCGATTCTGAGTTCACACACCTCCATTTTGTGATTTCACACACCTACATTCTCAGACTTCACACACCTCCATTTTATGACTTCACACACCTAAATTCTATGACTTCACACACCTCCATTCTGTGACTTCACACACCTCCATTCTATGACTTCACACACCTCCATTCTGTGACTTCACACACCTCCATTCTATGACCTCACACACCTCCATTCTATGACTTCGCACACCTGCATTGTGACTTCTCACACCTCCATTCTATGAGTTCACACACCTCCATTTTGACTTCACACACCTCCATTCTATGACTTCACACACCTCCATTCTGACTTCACACACCTCCATTCTATGACTTCACACAACTCCATCTGACTTCACACACCTCCATTCCATGACTTCACACACCTCCATTCGATGACTTCACACACCTCCATTCTTTGACTGCATGCACCTCCATTCTATGAGTTCACACACCTCCATTCTGTGACTTCACACACATTTATTGTTTGACTTCACACACCTCCATTCTTTGACTTCACACACCTCCATTCCATGACTTCACACACCTCCATTCTATGAGTTCACACACCTCCATTCTATGATTCACACACCTCCATTTTGACTTCACACACCTCCATTCTTTGACTTCATACACCTTCGTTCTCACTTCAGAAACATCCATTCTATGACTTCAGGCACCTCCATATTATGACTTCACAAACCTCCGTTCTGTGACCACACACCTCCATTCTGAATTCCCACACCTCCATTCTGTGACTTCACTCACCTCCATCCTGACTTCACACACCTCCATTCTATGATTTTACACTCTTCCATTCTATGAATTCACACACCTCCATTCTATGACTTCACACACCCCATTTCTGAGTTGACACACCTCCATTCTGTGATTTCACACACATCCAATTTGACTTCACACACCCCCATTCTATGACTTCACACACCCCATTGTGACTTCACACACTCCATTCTATGAGTTCACACACCTCCATTCTGACTTCACACACCTCCATTCTATGGCTTCACACAGCTGCATTCTGACTTCAGACACCTCCATTTGTGACTTCACACACTACAATTTTGACTTCAAACACCTTCATTCTGTGACTTCACACACTTCCATTCTGTGACTTCACACACCTCCATTTTGACTTCACAGACTTCCATTCTTTGACTTAACACACCTGCATTCTGTGACTTCACGCACCACCATTGTTTGACTTCACAACCTATATTCTTGGACTTTACACACCTCCATTCCATGACTTCACATATCTCCATTTTATGAGTTCACACACCTTCATTCTACTTCAGAAACATCCATTCTATGACTTCACCCACCTCCATTCTATGACTTCACAAACCTCCATTCTCTGACTTCACACACCTCCATTCTGAGTTCACACACCTCAATTCGGTGACTTCACACACCTCAATTCTCACTTCACACACCTCCATTCTATGACTTCACACAATTCCATTCTACGACTTCACACACCTCCATTCTTTGAATTCACACACCTCCATTGTGAGTTCACACACCTCCATTCTGTGACTTCACACACCTCCATTCTGTGACTTCACACACCTCCATTCTGTGACTTCACACACCTCCATTCTATGATTTCTCACACCTCCATTCTATTAATTCACACACCTCCATTCTGTGACTTCACACAACTCCATTCTATGACTACCCACACCTCCATTCTGTGACTTCACACACCTCCATTCTGACTTCACAAACCTCCATTCTGTGACTTCACACGCCTCAATTATGACTTCACACACCTCCATTCTATGACTTCACACACCTCCACTCTATGACTTCATACACCTAGATTCTGTGACTTCACACACCTCCATTCTGAGTTCACACACCTCTATTCTGTGACTTCCCACACCTCCATTCTATGATTTCACACACCTCCATTCTATGACTTCACACACCTCCATTCTGTGACTTCACACACCTCGATTCTGAGTTCAAACACCTCCGTTCTGTGACTTAACACACCTCCATTGTGTGACTTCACACACCTCCATTCTGAGTTCGCACACCTCTGTTCTGTGACTTCACACACCTCCATTCTGACTTCACACAGCTCCATTCTATGACTTCACACACCTCCATTCTGTGCCTTCACACACCTCCATCCTATGACTCAACACACATTCATTCTTACTTAACAAACATCCATTCTATGACTTCACACACCTCCATTCTATGACTTCACACACCTCCATTCTATGACTTCACACACCTCCATTCTGTGACTTCACACACCTCAAATCTGTGACTTCACACACCTCCATTATGACTTCACACACATCCATTCTATGACTTCACACACCTCCATTCTGTGACTTCACACACCTCCATTCTGTGACTTCACACACCTGCATTCTGAGTTCACACACCTCCATTCTGTGACTTCACACTCCTCCAATCTGACTTCACACAGCTCCATTCCATGACTTCACACACCTCCATTCTGTGACTTCACACACCTCCGTTCTATGACTTCACACACCTCCATTTTGACTTCACACACCTCCATTCTATGAGTTTACACACCTCCATTCTGACTTCACACACCTCCATTCTATGACTTTACACACCTCCATTCTGATTTCACACACCTCCATGCTATGACTTCACACAACACCATTCTGACTTCATACACCTCCATTCTGTGAGTTCACACTCCTCCATTATATGACTTCACACACCTCCATTCTGTGACTTCACACACCTCCATTCTATGACTTCACACACCTCCATTCTGTGACTTCACACACCTCCAATCTGACTTCACACAGCTCCATTCCATGACTTCACACACCTCCATTCTGTGACTTCACACACCTCCATTCTATGACTTCACACACCTCCATTGTGACTTCACACACCTCCAGTCTATGATTTTACACACCTCCATTCTGACTTCACACACCTGCATTCTATGACTTCACAAACCTCCATTCTGACTTCACACACCTCCATTCTATGACGTCACACACCTCCATTCTATGACTTCACACACCTCCATTCTGTGACTTCACACACATCCATTTTGACTTCACACACTTCCATTCTTTGACCTCACACACCTCCAGTCTGTGACTTCACACACCTCCATTCCATGACTTCACACACCTCCATTCTATGAGATTACACACCACCATTCTATGAGTTCACACACCTACATTGGGACTTCACACACCTCCATTCTATGACTTCACACATCTTCATTTTTTCTTCAGAATCATCCATTCTATGACTTCACACACCTCCATTCTTTGATTTCACAAAATTCCATTCCTCGACTTCACATATCTCCATTCTGACTTCACACACCTCCATTCTATTACTTCACACACTTCCATTCTATGACTTCACACACCTCCATTCTGTGACTTCACACACCTCCATTCTGTGACTTCACTCACCTCCATTTTTTGAATTCACATACCTCTATTCTTTGACTTCGCACACCTCCATTCCATGACTTCACACACCTCCATTCCATGAGTTCACACACCTCCATTCTATGAGTTCACACACCTTCATTCTTACTTCAGAAACATCCATTCTATGACTTCACACACTTCCATTCTGTGACTTCACAGACCTCCATTCTGAATTCACACACCCCCATTCTATGACTTCACACACCTTCAATCTGTGACTTGACACAGCTCCATTCTATTCCTTCACACACCTCCATTCTATGACTTCACAAACCTCCAATATATGACTTCACACACCTCCATTCTGTGACTTCACACACATCCATTCTATGACTTCACACACCTCCATTCTGTGACTTCACGCACCTACACTGTTACTTCACAGACCTCCATTCTATGAGTTCACAGAAATGCATTGTGATTTCACACACCTCCATTCTATGACTTCACACACCTCCATTCTGACTTCACACACCTCCATTCTGACTTCACACACCTCAGTTCTGTGACTCCACACACCTCCATTCTATGATTTTACACACTTCCAATCTGATTTCACACACCTCCATTCTATGACTTCACACACCTCCATTCTGTGACTTCAAAAACCTCCATTCTATGACTTCACAAACCTCCATTGTGACTTCACACACCATCATTCTATGAGTTCACACACCGCCATTCTGACTTCACTCACCTCCATTCTATGACTTCACACAGCTCCATTCTGACTTCTCACAGCTCCATTCTATGACTTTGCACACATCTATTCTGACTTCACACACCTCCATTCTGTGACTTCACACACCTCCATTCTATGACTTCACACACCTCCATTCTATGACTTCACACACCCCCATTGTGTGACTTCACACACCTCCATTCTATGACTTCACACACCTCCTTCTGTGACTTCACAAACCTCGATTCTGAGTTCACACACCTCCATTTTGTGATTTCACACACCTACATTCTCAGACTTCACACACCTCCATTCTATGACTTCACACACCTAAATTCTATGACTTCACACACCTCCATTCTATGACTTCACACACCTCCATTCTGTGACTTCACACACCTCCATTCTATGACTTCACACACCTCCATTCTGTGACTTCACACACCTCCATTCTATGACCTCACACACCTCCATTCTATGGCTTCGAACACCTGCATTGTGACTTCACACACCTCCATTCTATGAGTTCACACACCTCCATTTTGACTTCACACACCTCCATTCTATGACTGCACACACCTCCATTCTGACTTCACACACCTCCATTCTATGACTTCACACAACTCCATCTGACTTCACACACCTCCATTCCATGACTTCACACACCTCCATTCTTTGACTGCATGCACCTCCATTCTATGAGTTCACACACCTCCATTCTGCGACTTCACACACATTTACTGTTTGACTTCACACACCTCCATTCTTTGACTTCACACACCTCCATTCCATGACTTCACACACCTCCATTCTATGAGTTCACACACCTCCATTCTCTGAGTTCACACACCTCCATTCTATGATTCACACACCTCCATTTTGACTTCACACACCTCCATTCTTTGACTTCATACACCTTCGTTCTCACTTCAGAAACATCCATTCTATGACTTCAGGCACCTCCATTCTATGACTTCACAAACCTCCCTTCTGTGACCACACACATCCATTCTGAATTCCCACACCTCCATTCTGTGACTTCACTCACCTCCATCCTGACTTCACACACCTCCATTCTGACTTCACAAACCTCAGTTCTTTGACTTCACACACCTCCATTCTATGATTTCACACTCTTCCATTCTATGAATTCACGCACCTCCATTCTATGACTTCACACACCCCATTTCTGAGTTGACACACCTCCATTCTGTGATTTCACACACATCCAATTTGACTTCACCCACCCCCATTCTATGACTTCACACACCTTCAATCTGTGACTTGACACAGCTCCATTCTATTCCTTCACACACCTCCATTCTATGACTTCACAAACCTCCAATATATGACTTCACACACCTCCATTCTGTGACTTCACACACATCCATTCTATGACTTCACACACCTCCATTCTGTGACTTCACACACCTACATTGTTACTTCACAGACCTCCATTCTATGAGTTCACAGAAATGCATTGTGAATTCACACACCTCCATTCTATGACTTCACACACCTCCATTCTATGACATCACACACCTCCATTCTATGACTTCACACACCTCCATTCTATGACATCACACACCTCCATTCTATGACTTCACACATCTCCATTCTGTGACTTCACACACCACCATTCTATGATTTCATACACCTCCATTCTGTGACTTCACACACCTCTATTCTATGACTTCACACACCTCCATTCTATAACTTAACACACCTATATTGTGACTTCACACACCTCCATTCTATGAGTTCACACACCTACATTGTGACTTCACACCCCTCCATTTTATGACTTCACACACCTTCATTATTATGTCAGAATCATCCATTCTATGACTTCACACACCTCCATTCTATGACTTCACAAACCTCCGTTCTGTGACCTCACACACCTTCATTTTGAGGTCACACATCTCCATTCTGTGACTTCACACACCTCCATTCTATAACTTCACACACCTCCATTCTGTGACTTCACACACCTTAATTCTGTGACTTCACACACCTTCATTCTCTGACTTCACACAACTCCATTCTGTGACTTCACACACCTCCATTCTATGATTTCACACACCTCCATTGTGTGACTTCACACACCTCCATTCTATGACTTCACACACCTCCATTCTATAACTTAACACACCTACATTGTGACTTCACACCTCCATTCTATGAGTTCACACACCTGCATGTGACTTCACACACCTCCATTTTGACTTAACACGCCTCAGTTCTGTGATTTCACACACCTCCATTCTATGATTTCACACACTTCCATTCTATGACTTCACACACCTAGATTCTATGACTTCACACACCTCATTTCTGAGTTGACACACCTCCATTCTGTGATTTCACACACCTCCAATCTGACTTCACACAACTGCATTCTTTGACTTCACACACCTCCATTGTGACTTCACACACCTCCATTCTATGAGTTCACACACCTCCATTCTGACTTCACACACTTCCATTCTATGACTTCACACAGCTAAATTCTGACTTCACACCTCCATTTGTGACTTCACAATCCACAATTTTGACTTAACACACCTCCATTCTGTGTCTTCGCACACCTCCATTCTGTGACTTCACACACATCCATTTTGACTTCACACACTTCCATTATTTGACTTCACACACCTCCATTCTGTGAGTTCACACACCTCCATTCCATGACTTCACACACCTCCATTCTATGAGATTACACACTATCGTTCTATGAGTTCACACACCTACATTGTGACTTCACACACCT
Source organism: Megascapheus bottae (assembly GCA_024803745.1). Taxonomy (NCBI): domain Eukaryota; kingdom Metazoa; phylum Chordata; class Mammalia; order Rodentia; family Geomyidae; genus Megascapheus; species Megascapheus bottae. The sequence continues at coordinate 143,382 of JANJXV010000347.1, read as the reverse complement.
CCATTCTATGACTTCACACACCTTCATTTTTTCTTCAAAATCATCCATTCTATGACTTCACACACCTCCATTCTATGATTTCACAAAATTCCATTCTGTGACTTCACACACCTCCATTCTGACTTCACACACCTCCATTCTATGACTTCACACACTTACATTCTATGACTTCACACACCTCCTTTCTGTGACTTCACACACCTCCATTTTGAGTTCACACACCTGCATTCTGTCACTTCACACACCTCCATTCTGTGACTTCACACACCTCCATTCTGTGACTTCGCTCACCTCCATTTTTTGAATTCACATACCTCCATTCATTGACTTCACACACCTCCATTCCATGACTTCACACACCTCCATTCCATGAGTTCACACACCTCCATTCTATGAGTTCACTCACCACCATTTTGACTTCACACACATCCATTCTATGACTTCACACACCGTCATTCTTACTTCAGAAACATCCAGTCTATGACTTCACACACCTCCATTCTGTGACTTCACACACCTCCATTCTGAGTTCACACACCCCCATTCTGTGACTTCACACACCTTCAATCTGTGACTTGACACACCACAAACCTCCAATATATGACTTCACACACCTCCATTCTGTGACTTCACACACCTCCATTCTATGACTTCACACACCTCCATTCTGTGACTTCACACACCTACATTGTGACTTCACAGACCTCCATTCTATGAGTTAACACACCTCCATTCTGACTTCACACACCTCCATTCTGACTTCACAGACCTCAATTCTGTGACTTCACACAACTCCATTCTATGATTTCACACCCCTCCATTCTATGACTTCACACACCTCCATTCTATGACTTCACACACCTCCTTTCTAGTTGACACACCTCCATTCTATGACTTCACACACCTCCAATCTGACTTCACACACCTCCATTCTATGACTTCACACACCTCCATTCTGTGACTTCAAAAACCTCCATTCTATGATTTCACACACCTCCATTGTGACTTCACACACCATCATTCTATGAGTTCACACACCGCCATTCTGACTTCACTCGCCTCCATTCTATGACTTCACACAGCTCCATTCTGACGTCACACAGCTCCATTCTATGACTTAGCACACATCTATTCTGACTTCACACACCTCCATTCCGTGACTTCACACACCTCCATTCTATGACTTCACACACCTCCATTCTATAACTTAACACACATATATTGTGACTTCACACACCTCCATTCTATGAGTTCACACACCTGCATTGCGACTTCACACACCTCCATTCTATGACTTCACCCACCAACATTCCGGCTTCACACACCTCCATTTTGACTTCACACGCCTCAGTTCTGTGCCTTCACACACCTCCATTCTATGATTTCACACACTTCCATTCTATGACTTCACACACCTAGATTCTATGACTTCAGACACCTCCATTTTATGACTTCACACACCTCCATTCCATGACTTCACACACCTCCATTCTATGAGATTACACACCACCATTCTATGAGTTCACACACCTACATTGTGACTTCACACACCTCCATTCTATGACTTCACACACCATCATTATTACTTCAGAATCATCCATTCTATGACTTCACACACCTCCATTCTATGACTTCACAAATCTCCGTTCTGTGACCTCACACACCTTCATTTTGAGGTCACACACCTCCATTCTGTGACTTCACACACCTCCATTCTGACTTCACACACCTCCATTCTATGACTTCACACACTTCCTTTCTATGACTTCACACAACTCCTTTCTGTGACTTCACACACCTCCATTATGAGTTCACACACCTGCATTCTGTCACTTCACACACCTCCAATCTGTGACTTCACACACCTCCATTCTGTGACTTCGCTCACCTCCATTTTTTGAATTCACATACCTCCATTCATTGACTTCACACACCTCCATTCCATGACTTCACACACCTCCATTCCATGAGTTCACACACCTCCATTCTATGAGTTCACTCACCACAATTTTGACTTCACACACATCAATTCTATGACTTCACACACCGTCATTCTTACTTCAGAAACATCCAGTCTATGACTTCACACACCTCCATTCTGTGACTTCACACACCTCCATTCTGAGTTCACACACCCCCATTCTGTGACTTCACACACCTTCAATCTGTGACTTGACACACCACAAACCTCCAATATATGACTTCACACACCTCCATTCTGTGACTTCACACACCTCCATTCTATGACTTCACACACCTCCATTCTGTGACTTCACACACCTACATTGTGACTTCACAGACCTCCATTCTATGAGTTAACACACCTCCATTCTGACTTCACACACCTCCATTCTGACTTCACAGACCTCAATTCTGTGACTTCACACAACTCCATTCTATGATTTCACACCCCTCCATTCTATGACTTCACACACCTCCATTCTATGACTTCACACACGTCCTTTCTGAGTTGACGCACCTCCATTCTATGACTTCACACACCTCCAATCTGACTTCACACACCTCCATTCTATGACTTCACACACTTCCTTTCTATGACTTCACACAACTCCATTCTGTGACTTCACACACCTCCATTCTGTGACTTCACACACCTCCATTTTATGACTTCACACAGCTCCATTCTGTGACGTAACACACATCTATTCTGTGACTTCATACACTTCCATTCTATGACTTCACACACCTCCATTCTGTGACTAGACACACCTCCATTCTGGGTTCACACACCTCCAATCTGTGACTTCACACCCCTCCATTCTGTGTCTTCACACACCTCCATTCTATGACTTCACACACCTCCATTCTATGACTTCACACACGTCCATTCTATGATTTTACACACCTACATTATGTGACTTCACACCCCTCCATTCTATAACTTCACACACCTCCATTCTGTGACTTCACACACCTCCTTTTTGACTTAACACACCTCCATTCTATGACTTCACACACCTCCATTCTATGACTTTACACACCTCCATTCTGTGACTTCACACACCTCCTTTCTGACTTCACCGAGCCCCAATCTATGACTTCACACACCTCCATTCTGTGACTTCACACACCTCCATTTTATGACTTCACACACCTCGATTGTGATTTCACACACCTCCATTCTATGAGTTCACATACCTCCATTCTGACTTCACACACCTTAATTCTATGACTTCACACACCTCCATTCTGACTTCACACACCTCCATTCTGTGACTTCACCCACCTCCATTCTATGATTTCTCACACCTCCATTCTATTAATTCACACACCTCCATTCTGTGACTTCACACAACTCCATTCTATGACTACCCACACCTCCATTCTGTGACTTCACACACCTCCATTCTGACTTCACAAACCTCCATTCTGTGACTTCACACGCCTCAATTATGACTTCACACACCTCCATTCTATGACTTCACACACCTCCACTCTATGACTTCATACACCTAGATTCTGTGACTTCACACACCTCCATTCTGAGTTCACACACCTCTATTCTGTGACTTCCCACACCTCCATTCTATGATTTCACACACCTCCATTCTATGACTTCACACACCTCCATTCTGTGACTTCACACACCTCGATTCTGAGTTCAAACACCTCCGTTCTGTGACTTAACACACCTCCATTGTGTGACTTCACACACCTCCATTCTGAGTTCGCACACCTCTATTCTGTGACTTCACACACCTCCATTCTGACTTCACACAGCTCCATTCTATGACTTCACACACCTCCATTCTGTGCCTTCACACACCTCCATCCTATGACTCAACACACATTCATTCTTACTTAACAAACATCCATTCTATGACTTCACACACCTCCATTCTATGACTTCACACACCTCCATTCTATGACTTCACACACCTCCATTCTGTGACTTCACACACCTCAAATCTGTGACTTCACACACCTCCATTATGACTTCACACACATCCATTCTATGACTTCACACACCTCCATTCTGTGACTTCACACACCTCCATTCTGTGACTTCACACACCTGCATTCTGAGTTCACACACCTCCATTCTGTGACTTCACACTCCTCCAATCTGACTTCACACAGCTCCATTCCATGACTTCACACACCTCCATTCTGTGACTTCACACACCTCCGTTCTATGACTTCACACACCTCCATTTTGACTTCACACACCTCCATTCTATGAGTTTACACACCTCCATTCTGACTTCACACACCTCCATTCTATGACTTTACACACCTCCATTCTGATTTCACACACCTCCATGCTATGACTTCACACAACACCATTCTGACTTCATACACCTCCATTCTGTGAGTTCACACTCCTCCATTATATGACTTCACACACCTCCATTCTGTGACTTCACACACCTCCATTCTATGACTTCACACACCTCCATTCTGTGACTTCACACACCTCCAATCTGACTTCACACAGCTCCATTCCATGACTTCACACACCTCCATTCTGTGACTTCACACACCTCCATTCTATGACTTCACACACCTCCATTGTGACTTCACACACCTCCAGTCTATGATTTTACACACCTCCATTCTGACTTCACACACCTGCATTCTATGACTTCACAAACCTCCATTCTGACTTCACACACCTCCATTCTATGACGTCACACACCTCCATTCTATGACTTCACACACCTCCATTCTGTGACTTCACACACATCCATTTTGACTTCACACACTTCCATTCTTTGACCTCACACACCTCCAGTCTGTGACTTCACACACCTCCATTCCATGACTTCACACACCTCCATTCTATGAGATTACACACCACCATTCTATGAGTTCACACATCTACATTGGGACTTCACACACCTCCATTCTATGACTTCACACATCTTCATTTTTTCTTCAGAATCATCCATTCTATGACTTCACACACCTCCATTCTTTGATTTCACAAAATTCCATTCCTCGACTTCACATATCTCCATTCTGACTTCACACACCTCCATTCTATTACTTCACACACTTCCATTCTATGACTTCACACACCTCCATTCTGTGACTTCACACACCTCCATTCTGTGACTTCACTCACCTCCATTTTTTGAATTCACATACCTCTATTCTTTGACTTCGCACACCTCCATTCCATGACTTCACACACCTCCATTCCATGAGTTCACACACCTCCATTCTATGAGTTCACACACCTTCATTCTTACTTCAGAAACATCCATTCTATGACTTCACACACTTCCATTCTGTGCCTTCACAGACCTCCATTCTGAGTTCACACACCCCCATTCTATGACTTCACACACCTTCAATCTGTGACTTGACACAGCTCCATTCTATTCCTTCACACACCTCCATTCTATGACTTCACAAACCTCCAATATATGACTTCACACACCTCCATTCTGTGACTTCACACACATCCATTCTATGACTTCACACACCTCCATTCTGTGACTTCACACACCTACACTGTTACTTCACAGACCTCCATTCTATGAGTTCACAGAAATGCATTGTGATTTCACACACCTCCATTCTATGACTTCACACACCTCCATTCTGACTTCACACACCTCCATTCTGACTTCACACACCTCAGTTCTGTGACTCCACACACCTCCATTCTATGATTTTACACACTTCCAATCTGATTTCACACACCTCCATTCTATGACTTCACACACCTCCATTCTGTGACTTCAAAAACCTCCATTCTATGACTTCACAAACCTCCATTGTGACTTCACACACCATCATTCTATGAGTTCACACACCGCCATTCTGACTTCACTCACCTCCATTCTATGACTTCACACAGCTCCATTCTGACTTCTCACAGCTCCATTCTATGACTTTGCACACATCTATTCTGACTTCACACACCTCCATTCTGTGACTTCACACACCTCCATTCTATGACTTCACACACCTCCATTCTATGACTTCACACACCCCCATTGTGTGACTTCACACACCTCCATTCTATGACTTCACACACCTCCTTCTGTGACTTCACAAACCTCGATTCTGAGTTCACACACCTCCATTTTGTGATTTCACACACCTACATTCTCAGACTTCACACACCTCCATTCTATGACTTCACACACCTAAATTCTATGACTTCACACACCTCCATTCTATGACTTCACACACCTCCATTCTGTGACTTCACACACCTCCATTCTATGACTTCACACACCTCCATTCTGTGACTTCACACACCTCCATTCTATGACCTCACACACCTCCATTCTATGGCTTCGAACACCTGCATTGTGACTTCACACACCTCCATTCTATGAGTTCACACACCTCCATTTTGACTTCACACACCTCCATTCTATGACTGCACACACCTCCATTCTGACTTCACACACCTCCATTCTATGACTTCACACAACTCCATCTGACTTCACACACCTCCATTCCATGACTTCACACACCTCCATTCTTTGACTGCATGCACCTCCATTCTATGAGTTCACACACCTCCATTCTGCGACTTCACACACATTTACTGTTTGACTTCACACACCTCCATTCTTTGACTTCACACACCTCCATTCCATGACTTCACACACCTCCATTCTATGAGTTCACACACCTCCATTCTCTGAGTTCACACACCTCCATTCTATGATTCACACACCTCCATTTTGACTTCACACACCTCCATTCTTTGACTTCATACACCTTCGTTCTCACTTCAGAAACATCCATTCTATGACTTCAGGCACCTCCATTCTATGACTTCACAAACCTCCCTTCTGTGACCACACACATCCATTCTGAATTCCCACACCTCCATTCTGTGACTTCACTCACCTCCATCCTGACTTCACACACCTCCATTCTGACTTCACAAACCTCAGTTCTTTGACTTCACACACCTCCATTCTATGATTTCACACTCTTCCATTCTATGAATTCACGCACCTCCATTCTATGACTTCACACACCCCATTTCTGAGTTGACACACCTCCATTCTGCGATTTCACACACATCCAATTTGACTTCACCCACCCCCATTCTATGACTTCACACACCTTCAATCTGTGACTTGACACAGCTCCATTCTATTCCTTCACACACCTCCATTCTATGACTTCACAAACCTCCAATATATGACTTCACACACCTCCATTCTGTGACTTCACACACATCCATTCTATGACTTCACACACCTCCATTCTGTGACTTCACACACCTACATTGTTACTTCACAGACCTCCATTCTATGAGTTCACAGAAATGCATTGTGAATTCACACACCTCCATTCTATGACTTCACACACCTCCATTCTATGACATCACACACCTCCATTCTATGACTTCACACACCTCCATTCTATGACATCACACACCTCCATTCTATGACTTCACACATCTCCATTCTGTGACTTCACACACCACCATTCTATGATTTCATACACCTCCATTCTGTGACTTCACACACCTCTATTCTATGACTTCACACACCTCCATTCTATAACTTAACACACCTATATTGTGACTTCACACACCTCCATTCTATGAGTTCACACACCTACATTGTGACTTCACACCCCTCCATTTTATGACTTCACACACCTTCATTATTATGTCAGAATCATCCATTCTATGACTTCACACACCTCCATTCTATGACTTCACAAACCTCCGTTCTGTGACCTCACACACCTTCATTTTGAGGTCACACATCTCCATTCTGTGACTTCACACACCTCCATTCTATAACTTCACACACCTCCATTCTGTGACTTCACACACCTTAATTCTGTGACTTCACACACCTTCATTCTCTGACTTCACACAACTCCATTCTGTGACTTCACACACCTCCATTCTATGATTTCACACACCTCCATTGTGTGACTTCACACACCTCCATTCTATGACTTCACACACCTCCATTCTATAACTTAACACACCTACATTGTGACTTCACACCTCCATTCTATGAGTTCACACACCTGCATGTGACTTCACACACCTCCATTTTGACTTAACACGCCTCAGTTCTGTGATTTCACACACCTCCATTCTATGATTTCACACACTTCCATTCTATGACTTCACACACCTAGATTCTATGACTTCACACACCTCATTTCTGAGTTGACACACCTCCATTCTGTGATTTCACACACCTCCAATCTGACTTCACACAACTCCATTCTTTGACTTCACACACCTCCATTGTGACTTCACACACCTCCATTCTATGAGTTCACACACCTCCATTCTGACTTCACACACTTCCATTCTATGACTTCACACAGCTAAATTCTGACTTCACACCTCCATTTGTGACTTCACAATCCACAATTTTGACTTAACACACCTCCATTCTGTGTCTTCGCACACCTCCATTCTGTGACTTCACACACATCCATTTTGACTTCACACACTTCCATTATTTGACTTCACACACCTCCATTCTGTGAGTTCACACACCTCCATTCCATGACTTCACACACCTCCATTCTATGAGATTACACACTATCGTTCTATGAGTTCACACACCTACATTGTGACTTCACACACCTCCATTCTATGACTTCACACACCTTCATTTTTTCTTCAAAATCATCCATTCTATGACTTCACACACCTCCATTCTATGATTTCACAAAATTCCATTCTGTGACTTCACACACCTCCATTCTGACTTCACACACCTCCATTCTATGACTTCACACACTTACATTCTATGACTTCACACACCTCCTTTCTGTGACTTCACACACCTCCATTTTGAGTTCACACACCTGCATTCTGTCACTTCACACACCTCCATTCTGTGACTTCACACACCTCCATTCTGTGACTTCGCTCACCTCCATTTTTTGAATTCACATACCTCCATTCATTGACTTCACACACCTCCATTCCATGACTTCACACACCTCCATTCCATGAGTTCACACACCTCCATTCTATGAGTTCACTCACCACCATTTTGACTTCACACACATCCATTCTATGACTTCACACACCGTCATTCTTACTTCAGAAACATCCAGTCTATGACTTCACACACCTCCATTCTGTGACTTCACACACCTCCATTCTGAGTTCACACACCCCCATTCTGTGACTTCACACACCTTCAATCTGTGACTTGACACACCACAAACCTCCAATATATGACTTCACACACCTCCATTCTGTGACTTCACATACCTCCATTCTATGACTTCACACACCTCCATTCTGTGACTTCACACACCTACATTGTGACTTCACAGACCTCCATTCTATGAGTTAACACACCTCCATTCTGACTTCACACACCTCCATTCTGACTTCACAGACCTCAATTCTGTGACTTCACACAACTCCATTCTATGATTTCACACCCCTCCATTCTATGACTTCACACACCTCCATTCTATGACTTCACACACCTCCTTTCTAGTTGACACACCTCCATTCTATGACTTCACACACCTCCAATCTGACTTCACACACCTCCATTCTATGACTTCACACACCTCCATTCTGTGACTTCAAAAACCTCCATTCTATGATTTCACACACCTCCATTGTGACTTCACACACCATCATTCTATGAGTTCACACACCGCCATTCTGACTTCACTCGCCTCCATTCTATGACTTCACACAGCTCCATTCTGACGTCACACAGCTCCATTCTATGACTTAGCACACATCTATTCTGACTTCACACACCTCCATTCCGTGACTTCACACACCTCCATTCTATGACTTCACACACCTCCATTCTATAACTTAACACACATATATTGTGACTTCACACACCTCCATTCTATGAGTTCACACACCTGCATTGCGACTTCACACACCTCCATTCTATGACTTCACCCACCAACATTCCGACTTCACACACCTCCATTTTGACTTCACACGCCTCAGTTCTGTGCCTTCACACACCTCCATTCTATGATTTCACACACTTCCATTCTATGACTTCACACACCTAGATTCTATGACTTCAGACACCTCCATTTTATGACTTCACACACCTCCATTCCATGACTTCACACACCTCCATTCTATGAGATTACACACCACCATTCTATGAGTTCACACACCTACATTGTGACTTCACACACCTCCATTCTATGACTTCACACACCATCATTATTACTTCAGAATCATCCATTCTATGACTTCACACACCTCCATTCTATGACTTCACAAATCTCCGTTCTGTGACCTCACACACCTTCATTTTGAGGTCACACACCTCCATTCTGTGACTTCACACACCTCCATTCTGACTTCACACACCTCCATTCTATGACTTCACACACTTCCTTTCTATGACTTCACACAACTCCTTTCTGTGACTTCACACACCTCCATTATGAGTTCACACACCTGCATTCTGTCACTTCACACACCTCCAATCTGTGACTTCACACACCTCCATTCTGTGACTTCGCTCACCTCCATTTTTTGAATTCACATACCTCCATTCATTGACTTCACACACCTCCATTCCATGACTTCACACACCTCCATTCCATGAGTTCACACACCTCCATTCTATGAGTTCACTCACCACAATTTTGACTTCACACACATCAATTCTATGACTTCACACACCGTCATTCTTACTTCAGAAACATCCAGTCTATGACTTCACACACCTCCATTCTGTGACTTCACACACCTCCATTCTGAGTTCACACACCCCCATTCTGTGACTTCACACACCTTCAATCTGTGACTTGACACACCACAAACCTCCAATATATGACTTCACACACCTCCATTCTGTGACTTCACACACCTCCATTCTATGACTTCACACACCTCCATTCTGTGACTTCACACACCTACATTGTGACTTCACAGACCTCCATTCTATGAGTTAACACACCTCCATTCTGACTTCACACACCTCCATTCTGACTTCACAGACCTCAATTCTGTGACTTCACACAACTCCATTCTATGATTTCACACCCCTCCATTCTATGACTTCACACACCTCCATTCTATGACTTCACACACGTCCTTTCTGAGTTGACGCACCTCCATTCTATGACTTCACACACCTCCAATCTGACTTCACACACCTCCATTCTATGACTTCACACACTTCCTTTCTATGACTTCACACAACTCCATTCTGTGACTTCACACACCTCCATTCTGTGACTTCACACACCTCCATTTTATGACTTCACACAGCTCCATTCTGTGACGTAACACACATCTATTCTGTGACTTCATACACTTCCATTCTATGACTTCACACACCTCCATTCTGTGACTAGACACACCTCCATTCTGGGTTCACACACCTCCAATCTGTGACTTCACACCCCTCCATTCTGTGTCTTCACACACCTCCATTCTATGACTTCACACACCTCCATTCTATGACTTCACACACGTCCATTCTATGATTTTACACACCTACATTATGTGACTTCACACCCCTCCATTCTATAACTTCACACACCTCCATTCTGTGACTTCACACACCTCCTTTTTGACTTAACACACCTCCATTCTATGACTTCACACACCTCCATTCTATGACTTTACACACCTCCATTCTGTGACTTCACACACCTCCTTTCTGACTTCACCGAGCCCCAATCTATGACTTCACACACCTCCATTCTGTGACTTCACACACCTCCATTTTATGACTTCACACACCTCGATTGTGATTTCACACACCTCCATTCTATGAGTTCACATACCTCCATTCTGACTTCACACACCTTAATTCTATGACTTCACACACCTCCATTCTGACTTCACACACCTCCATTCTGTGACTTCACCCACCTCCATTCTATGATTTCACACAACTCCATTCTATGACTTCACACACCTCCAATATATGACTTCACACACCTCCATTCTGTGACTTCACACACCTCCATTCTATGACTTCACACACCTCCATTCTGTGACTTCACACACCTACATTGTGACTTCACAGACCTCCATTCTATGAGTTAACACACCTCCATTCTGACTTCACACACCTCCATTCTGACTTCACAGACCTCAATTCTGTGACTTCACACAACTCCATTCTATGATTTCACACCCCTCCATTCTATGACTTCACACACCTCCATTCTATGACTTCACACACCTCCTTTCTAGTTGACACACCTCCATTCTATGACTTCACACACCTCCAATCTGACTTCACACACCTCCATTCTATGACTTCACACACCTCCATTCTGTGACTTCAAAAACCTCCATTCTATGATTTCACACACCTCCATTGTGACTTCACACACCATCATTCTATGAGTTCACACACCGCCATTCTGACTTCACTCACCTCCATTCTATGACTTCACACAGCTCCATTCTGACGTCACACAGCTCCATTCTATGACTTAGCACACATCTATTCTGACTTCACACACCTCCATTCCGTGACTTCACACACCTCCATTCTATGACTTCACACACCTCCATTCTATAACTTAACACACATATATTGTGACTTCACACACCTCCATTCTATGAGTTCACACACCTGCATTGCGACTTCACACACCTCCATTCTATGACTTCACCCACCAACATTCCGACTTCACACACCTCCATTTTGACTTCACACGCCTCAGTTCTGTGCCTTCACACACCTCCATTCTATGATTTCACACACTTCCATTCTATGACTTCACACACCTAGATTCTATGACTTCAGACACCTCCATTTTATGACTTCACACACCTCCATTCCATGACTTCACACACCTCCATTCTATGAGATTACACACCACCATTCTATGAGTTCACACACCTACATTGTGACATCACACACCTCCATTCTATGACTTCACACACCATCATTATTACTTCAGAATCATCCATTCTATGACTTCACACACCTCCATTCTATGACTTCACAAATCTCCGTTCTGTGACCTCACACACCTTCATTTTGAGGTCACACACCTCCATTCTGTGACTTCACACACCTCCATTCTGACTTCACACACCTCCATTCTATGACTTCACACACTTCCTTTCTATGACTTCACACAACTCCTTTCTGTGACTTCACACACCTCCATTATGAGTTCACACACCTGCATTCTGTCACTTCACACACCTCCAATCTGTGACTTCACACACCTCCATTCTGTGACTTCGCTCACCTCCATTTTTTGAATTCACATACCTCCATTCATTGACTTCACACACCTCCATTCCATGACTTCACACACCTCCATTCCATGAGTTCACACACCTCCATTCTATGAGTTCACTCACCACAATTTTGACTTCACACACATCCATTCTATGACTTCACACACCGTCATTCTTACTTCAGAAACATCCAGTCTATGACTTCACACACCTCCATTCTGTGACTTCACACACCTCCATTCTGAGTTCACACACCCCCATTCTGTGACTTCACACACCTTCAATCTGTGACTTGACACACCACAAACCTCCAATATATGACTTCACACACCTCCATTCTGTGACTTCACACACCTCCATTCTATGACTTCACACACCTCCATTCTGTGACTTCACACACCTACATTGTGACTTCACAGACCTCCATTCTATGAGTTAACACACCTCCATTCTGACTTCACACACCTCCATTCTGACTTCACAGACCTCAATTCTGTGACTTCACACAACTCCATTCTATGATTTCACACCCCTCCATTCTATGACTTCACACACCTCCATTCTATGACTTCACACACGTCCTTTCTGAGTTGACACACCTCCATTCTATGACTTCACACACCTCCAATCTGACTTCACACACCTCCATTCTATGACTTCACACACTTCCTTTCTATGACTTCACACAACTCCATTCTGTGACTTCACACACCTCCATTCTGTGACTTCACACACCTCCATTTTATGACTTCACACAGCTCCATTCTGTGACGTAACACACATCTATTCTGTGACTTCATACACTTCCATTCTATGACTTCACACACCTCCATTCTGTGACTAGACACACCTCCATTCTGGGTTCACACACCTCCAATCTGTGACTTCACACCCCTCCATTCTGTGTCTTCACACACCTCCATTCTATGACTTCACACACCTCCATTCTATGACTTCACACACGTCCATTCTATGATTTTACACACCTACATTATGTGACTTCACACCCCTCCATTCTATAACTTCACACACCTCCATTCTGTGACTTCACACACCTCCTTTTTGACTTAACACACCTCCATTCTATGACTTCACACACCTCCATTCTATGACTTTACACACCTCCATTCTGTGACTTCACACACCTCCTTTCTGACTTCACCGAGCCCCAATCTATGACTTCACACACCTCCATTCTGTGACTTCACACACCTCCATTTTATGACTTCACACACCTCGATTGTGATTTCACACACCTCCATTCTATGAGTTCACATACCTCCATTCTGACTTCACACACCTTAATTCTATGACTTCACACACCTCCATTCTGTGACTTCACCCACCTCCATTCTATGATTTCACACAACTCCATTCTATGACTTCACACACCTCCAATATATGACTTCAAACACCTCAATTCTGTGACTTCACACACCTCCATTCTATGATTTCACACACCTCCATTCTATGACTTCACACACCTCCAATATATGACTTCAAACACCTCAATTCTGTGACTTCACACACCTCCATTCTATGACTTCCACACCTCCATTCTGTGACTTCACACACCACCATTCTATGACTTCACACACCTCCATTGTGACTTCTCACACCTCTATTCTATGAGTTCACACACCTCCATTCTGACTTCACACCACTCCATTCTATGACTTCACACACCTACATTCTGACTTCACACACCTCCATTCTATGACTTCGAACACCACAGTTCTGACTTCACACTCCTCCATTCTGTGACTTCACACACCTCCATTTGTGACTTCACATACCTCCATTTGTGACTTCACACACCACATTTTTGACTTCACACACCTCCAGTCTGTGACTTCACACAACTCCATTCTGTGACTTCACACGCCTCCGTTTTGTCTTCACACACCTCCATTTTGTGACTTCACACACCTACATTCTGTGACTTCACACTCCTCTATTGTTTGACTTCACACAGCTCCATTCTTTGACTTCACACACCTCCATTCCATGAGTTCACACACCTCCATTCTATGAGTTCACACACCTCCATTCTATGAGTTCACACACCTCCATTTTGACTTCACACACCTCCATTCTATGACTTCACACACCTTCATTCTTACTTCAGAAAGTTCCATTCTATGACTTCACACACCTTCATTGTATGACTTCACAAACCTCCGTTCTGTGACCTCAGACACCTTCATTTTGAGGTCACACACCTCCATTCTGTGACTTCACACACCTCCATTCTGAATTCACACACCTCCATTCTATGACTTCACACACTTCCTTTCTGTGACTTCACACACCTCCATTCTGTGACTTCACACACCTCCATTCTATGACTTCACACACCTCCATTCTGTGACTTAACACACCTACATTCTGTGACTTCACACACCTCTATTCTATGACTTCACACACCTACATTCTGTGACTTCACACACCTCCCTTCTGGGTTCACACACCTCCAATCTGTGACTTCACACACCTCCATTCTGTGACTTCACACACCTCCATTCTATGACTTCACACACCTCCATTCTATGACTTCACACACGTCCATTCTATGATTTTACACACCTCCATTCTGTGACTTCACACACCTCCATTCTATAACTGCACACATATCCATTTTGTGACTTCACACACCTCCATTCTATGACTTCACACACCTCCATTCTATGACATCACACACCTCCATTCTATGACTTCACACATCTCCATTCTGTGACTTCACACACCACCATTCTATGATTTCATACACCTCCATTCTGTGACTTCACACACCTCTATTCTATGACTTCACACACCTCCATTCTATAACTTAACACACCTATATTGTGACTTCACACACCTCCATTCTATGAGTTCACACACCTACATTGTGACTTCACACCCCTCCATTTTATTTCTTCACACACCTTCATTATTATGTCAGAATCATCCATTCTATGACGTCACACACCTCCATTCTATGACTTCACAAACCTCCGTTCTGTGACCTCACACACCTTCATTTTGAGGTCACACACC
The DNA here is from genome assembly GCA_024803745.1 of Megascapheus bottae. Classification (NCBI taxonomy): domain Eukaryota; kingdom Metazoa; phylum Chordata; class Mammalia; order Rodentia; family Geomyidae; genus Megascapheus; species Megascapheus bottae. The sequence continues at coordinate 127,196 of JANJXV010000347.1, read as the reverse complement.
TCCATTCTGTGACTTCACACACCTCCATTCTATAACTTCACACACCTCCATTCTGTGACTTCACACACCTTAATTCTGTGACTTCACACACCTTCATTCTCTGACTTCACACAACTCCATTCTGTGACTTCACACACCTCCATTCTATGATTTCACACACCTCCATTGTGTGACTTCACACACCTCCATTCTATGACTTCACACACCTCCATTCTATAACTTAACACACCTACATTATGACTTCACACCTCCATTCTATGAGTTCACACACCTGCATGTGACTTCACACACCTCCATTTTGACTTAACACGCCTCAGTTCTGTGATTTCACACACCTCCATTCTATGATTTCACACACATCCATTCTATGACTTCACACACCTAGATTCTATGACTTCACACACCTCATATCTGAGTTGACACACCTCCATTCTGTGATTTCACACACCTCCAATCTGACTTCACACAACTCCATTCTTTGACTTCACACACCTCCATTGTGACTTCACACACCTCCATTCTATGAGTTCACACACCTCCATTCTGACTTCACACACTTCCATTCTATGACTTCACACAGCTAAATTCTGACTTCACACCTCCATTTGTGACTTCACAATCCACAATTTTGACTTAACACACCTCCATTCTGTGTCTTCGCACACCTCCATTCTGTGACTTCACACACATCCATTTTGACTTCACACACTTCCATTATTTGACTTCACACACCTCCATTCTGTGAGTTCACACACCTCCATTCCATGACTTCACACACTTCCATTCTATGAGATTACACACCATCATTCTATGAGTTCACACACCTACATTGTGACTTCACACACCTCCATTCTATGACTTCACACACCTTCATTTTTTCTTCAAAATCATCCATTCTATGACTTCACACACCTCCATTCTATGATTTCACAAAATTCCATTCTGTGACTTCACACACCTCCATTCTGACTTCACACACCTCCATTCTATGACTTCACACACTTACATTCTATGACTTCACACACCTCCTTTCTGTGACTTCACACACCTCCATTATGAGTTCACACACCTGCATTCTGTCACTTCACACACCTCCAATCTGTGACTTCACACACCTCCATTCTGTGACTTCGCTCACCTCCATTTTTTGAATTCACATACCTCCATTCATTGACTTCACACACCTCCATTCCATGACTTCACACACCTCCATTCCATGAGTTCACACACCTCCATTCTATGAGTTCACTCACCACCATTTTGACTTCACACACATCCATTCTATGACTTCACACACCGTCATTCTTACTTCAGAAACATCCAGTCTATGACTTCACACACCTCCATTCTGTGACTTCACACACCTCCATTCTGAGTTCACACACCCCCATTCTGTGACTTCACACACCTTCAATCTGTGACTTGACACACCACAAACCTCCAATATATGACTTCACACACCTCCATTCTGTGACTTCACACACCTCCATTCTATGACTTCACACACCTCCATTCTGTGACTTCACACACCTACATTGTGACTTCACAGACCTCCATTCTATGAGTTCACACACCTCCATTCTGACTTCAGACACCTCCATTCTGACTTCACAGACCTCAATTCTGTGACTTCACACAACTCCATTCTATGATTTCACACCCCTCCATTCTATGACTTCACACACCTCCATTCTATGACTTCACACACCTCCTTTCTGAGTTGACACACCTCCATTCTATGATTTCACACACCTCCAATCTGACTTCACACACCTCCATTCTATGACTTCACACACCTCCATTCTGTGACTTCAAAAACCTCCATTCTATGACTTCACACACCTCCATTGTGACTTCACACACCATCATTCTATGAGTTCACACACCGCCATTCTGACTTCACTCACCTCCATTCTATGACTTCACACAGCTCCATTCTGACGTCACACAGCTCCATTCTATGACTTAGCACACATCTATTCTGACTTCACACACCTCCATTCCGTGACTTCACACACCTCCATTCTATGACTTCACACACCTCCATTCTATAACTTAACACACATATATTGTGACTTCACACACCTCCATTCTATGAGTTCACACACCTGCATTGCGACTTCACACACCTCCATTCTATGACTTCACCCACCAACATTCCGACTTCACACACCTCCATTTTGACTTCACACGCCTCAGTTCTGTGCCTTCACACACCTCCATTCTATGATTTCACACACTTCCATTCTATGACTTCACACACCTAGATTCTATCACTTCAGACACCTCCATTTTATGACTTCACACACCTCCATTCCATGACTTCACACACCTCCATTCTATGAGATTACACACCACCATTCTATGAGTTCACACACCTACATTGTGACTTCACACACCTCCATTCTATGACTTCACAAACCATCATTATTACTTCAGAATCATCCATTCTATGACTTCACACACCTCCATTCTATGACTTCACAAATCTCCGTTCTGTGACCTCACACACCTTCATTTTGAGGTCACACACCTCCATTCTGTGACTTCACACACCTCCATTCTGACTTCACACACCTCCATTCTATGACTTCACACACTTCCTTTCTATGACTTCACACAACTCCATTCTGTGACTTCACACACCTCCATTCTGTGACTTCACACACCTCCATTTTATGACTTCACACAGCTCCATTCTGTGACGTAACACACATCCATTCTGTGACTTCATACACCTCCATTCTATGAGTTCACACACCTCCATTCTGTGACTAGACACACCTCCATTCAGGGTTCACTCACCTCCAATCTGTGACTTCACACCCCTCCATTCTGTGTCTTCACACACCTCCATTCTATGACTTCACACACCTCCATTCTATGACTTCACACACGTCCATTCTATGATTTTACACACCTCCATTATGTGACTTCACACCCCTCCATTCTATAACTTCACACACCTCCATTCTGTGACTTCACACACCTCCATTCTATGACTTCACACACCTCCATTCTATGACTTCACACACCTCCATTCTGAGACTTCACACACCTCCATTCTATGATTTCACATACCTCAAGTCTGTGACTTCACACACCTCCATTCTATGACTTCACACACCTCCATTCTATAACTTAACACACCTAAATTGTGACTTCACACCTCCATTCTATGAGTTCACACACATGCATTGTGACTTCACACACCTCCATTCTATGACTTCACCCAACAATATTCTGACTTCACACACCTCCATTTTGAATTCACACGCCTCCGTTCTGTGACTTCACACACCTCCATTCTATGATTTCACACACTTCCATTCTATGACTTCACACACCTAGATTCTATGACTTCACACAACTCATTTCTGAGTTGACACAACTCCATTCTGTGATTTCACACACCTCCAATCTGACTTCACACACCTCCATTCTATGACTTCACACACCTCCATTGTGACTTCACACACCTCCATTCTATGAGTTCACACACCACCATTCTGACTTCACACACCTCCATTCTATGACTTCACACAGCTAAATTCTGACTTCACACCTCCATTTGTGACTTCACACTCCACAATTTTGACTTCACACACCTCCATTCTGTGACTTCACACACCTCCATTCTGTGACTTCACACACATCCATTTTGACTTCACACACTTCCATTCTTTGACTTCTCACACCTCAATTCTGTGACTTCACACACCTCCATTCCATGACTTCACACACCTCCATTCTATGAGATTACACACCACCATTCTATGAGTTCACACACCTACATTGTGACTTCACAAACCTCAATTCTATGACTTCACACACCTTCATTTTTTCTTCAGAATCATCCATTCTATGACTTCACACACCTCCATTCTATGATTTCACAAAATTCCATTCTGTGACTTCACACATCTCCATTCTGACTTCACACACATCCATTCTATTACTTCACACACTTCCATTCTATGACTTCACACACCTCCATTCTGTGACTTCACACACCTCCATTGTGAATTCACACACCTGCATTCTGTCACTTCACACACCTCCATTCTGTGACTTCACACACCTCCATTCTGTGACTTCACTCACCTCCATTTTTTGAATTCACATACCTCCATTCTTTGACTTCGCACACCTCCATTCCATGACTTCACACACTTCCATTCCATGAGTTCACACACCTCCATTCTATGAGTTCACTCACCACCATTTTGACTTCACACACCTCCATTCTATGACTTCACACACCGTCATTCTTACTTCAGAAACATCCATTCTATGACTTCACACACTTCCATTCTGTGACTTCACACACCTCCATTCTGAGTTCACACACCCCCATTCTATGACTTCACACACCTTCAATCTGTGACTTGACACACCTCCATTCTATTACTTCACACACCTCCATTCTATGACTTCACAAACCTCCAATACATGACTTCACACACCTCCATTCTGTGACTTCACACACCTCCATTCTATGACTTCACCACCTCCATTCTGTGACTTCACACACCTACATTGTGACTTCACACACCTCCATTCTATGAGTTCACACAAATGCATTTTGAATTCACACACCTCCATTCTATGACTTCACACACCTCCATTCTCACTTCACACACCTCCATTCTGACTTCACACACCTCAATTCTGTGACTTCACACACCTCCATTCTATGATTTCACACACCTCCATTCTATGACTTCACACACCTCCATTCTATGACTTCACACACCTCCTTTCTGAGTTGACACACCTCCATTCTATGATTTCACACACCTCCAATCTGACTTCACACACCTCCATTCTATGACTTCACACACCTCCATTCTGTGACTTCAAAAACCTCCATTCTATGACTTCACACACCTCCATTGTGACTTCACACACCATCATTCTATGAGTTCACAAACCGCCATTCTGACTTCACTCACCTCCATTCTATGACTTCACACAGCTCCATTCTGACTTCACACAGCTCCATTCTATTACTTCGCACACATCTATTCTGACTTCGCACACATCTATTCTGACTTCACACACCTCCATTCTGTGACTTCACACACCTCCATGCTGTGACTTCACACACCTCGATTCTGAGTTCACACACCTCCATTTTGTGATTTCACACACCTACATTCTCAGACTTCACACACCTCCATTTTATGACTTCACACACCTAAATTCTATGACTTCACACACCTCCATTCTGTGACTTCACACACCTCCATTCTATGACTTCACACACCTCCATTCTGTGACTTCACACACCTCCATTCTATGACCTCACACACCTCCATTCTATGACTTCGCACACCTGCATTGTGACTTCTCACACCTCCATTCTATGAGTTCACACACCTCCATTTTGACTTCACACACCTCCATTCTATGACTTCACACACCTCCATTCTGACTTCACACACCTCCATTCTATGACTTCACACAACTCCATCTGACTTCACACACCTCCATTCCATGACTTCACACACCTCCATTCGATGACTTCACACACCTCCATTCTTTGACTGCATGCACCTCCATTCTATGAGTTCACACACCTCCATTCTGTGACTTCACACACATTTATTGTTTGACTTCACACACCTCCATTCTTTGACTTCACACACCTCCATTCCATGACTTCACACACCTCCATTCTATGAGTTCACACACCTCCATTCTATGATTCACACACCTCCATTTTGACTTCACACACCTCCATTCTTTGACTTCATACACCTTCGTTCTCACTTCAGAAACATCCATTCTATGACTTCAGGCACCTCCATATTATGACTTCACAAACCTCCGTTCTGTGACCACACACCTCCATTCTGAATTCACACACCTCCATTCTGTGACTTCACTCACCTCCATCCTGACTTCACACACCTCCATTCTATGATTTTACACTCTTCCATTCTATGAATTCACACACCTCCATTCTATGACTTCACACACCCCATTTCTGAGTTGACACACCTCCATTCTGTGATTTCACACACATCCAATTTGACTTCACACACCCCCATTCTATGACTTCACACACCCCATTGTGACTTCACACACTCCATTCTATGAGTTCACACACCTCCATTCTGACTTCACACACCTCCATTCTATGGCTTCACACAGCTGCATTCTGACTTCAGACACCTCCATTTGTGACTTCACACACTACAATTTTGACTTCAAACACCTTCATTCTGTGACTTCACACACTTCCATTCTGTGACTTCACACACCTCCATTTTGACTTCACAGACTTCCATTCTTTGACTTAACACACCTGCATTCTGTGACTTCACGCACCACCATTGTTTGACTTCACAACCTATATTCTTGGACTTTACACACCTCCATTCCATGACTTCACATATCTCCATTTTATGAGTTCACACACCTTCATTCTACTTCAGAAACATCCATTCTATGACTTCACCCACCTCCATTCTATGACTTCACAAACCTCCATTCTCTGACTTCACACACCTCCATTCTGAGTTCACACACCTCAATTCGGTGACTTCACACACCTCAATTCTCACTTCACACACCTCCATTCTATGACTTCACACAATTCCATTCTACGACTTCACACACCTCCATTCTTTGAATTCACACACCTCCATTGTGAGTTCACACACCTCCATTCTGTGACTTCACACACCTCCATTCTGTGACTTCACACACCTCCATTCTGTGACTTCACACACCTCCATTCTATGATTTCTCACACCTCCATTCTATTAATTCACACACCTCCATTCTGTGACTTCACACAACTCCATTCTATGACTACCCACACCTCCATTCTGTGACTTCACACACCTCCATTCTGACTTCACAAACCTCCATTCTGTGACTTCACACGCCTCAATTATGACTTCACACACCTCCATTCTATGACTTCACACACCTCCACTCTATGACTTCATACACCTAGATTCTGTGACTTCACACACCTCCATTCTGAGTTCACACACCTCTATTCTGTGACTTCCCACACCTCCATTCTATGATTTCACACACCTCCATTCTATGACTTCACACACCTCCATTCTGTGACTTCACACACCTCGATTCTGAGTTCAAACACCTCCGTTCTGTGACTTAACACACCTCCATTGTGTGACTTCACACACCTCCATTCTGAGTTCGCACACCTCTATTCTGTGACTTCACACACCTCCATTCTGACTTCACACAGCTCCATTCTATGACTTCACACACCTCCATTCTGTGCCTTCACACACCTCCATCCTATGACTCAACACACATTCATTCTTACTTAACAAACATCCATTCTATGACTTCACACACCTCCATTCTATGACTTCACACACCTCCATTCTATGACTTCACACACCTCCATTCTGTGACTTCACACACCTCAAATCTGTGACTTCACACACCTCCATTATGACTTCACACACATCCATTCTATGACTTCACACACCTCCATTCTGTGACTTCACACACCTCCATTCTGTGACTTCACACACCTGCATTCTGAGTTCACACACCTCCATTCTGTGACTTCACACTCCTCCAATCTGACTTCACACAGCTCCATTCCATGACTTCACACACCTCCATTCTGTGACTTCACACACCTCCGTTCTATGACTTCACACACCTCCATTTTGACTTCACACACCTCCATTCTATGAGTTTACACACCTCCATTCTGACTTCACACACCTCCATTCTATGACTTTACACACCTCCATTCTGATTTCACACACCTCCATGCTATGACTTCACACAACACCATTCTGACTTCATACACCTCCATTCTGTGAGTTCACACTCCTCCATTATATGACTTCACACACCTCCATTCTGTGACTTCACACACCTCCATTCTATGACTTCACACACCTCCATTCTGTGACTTCACACACCTCCAATCTGACTTCACACAGCTCCATTCCATGACTTCACACACCTCCATTCTGTGACTTCACACACCTCCATTCTATGACTTCACACACCTCCATTGTGACTTCACACACCTCCAGTCTATGATTTTACACACCTCCATTCTGACTTCACACACCTGCATTCTATGACTTCACAAACCTCCATTCTGACTTCACACACCTCCATTCTATGACGTCACACACCTCCATTCTATGACTTCACACACCTCCATTCTGTGACTTCACACACATCCATTTTGACTTCACACACTTCCATTCTTTGACCTCACACACCTCCAGTCTGTGACTTCACACACCTCCATTCCATGACTTCACACACCTCCATTCTATGAGATTACACACCACCATTCTATGAGTTCACACACCTACATTGGGACTTCACACACCTCCATTCTATGACTTCACACATCTTCATTTTTTCTTCAGAATCATCCATTCTATGACTTCACACACCTCCATTCTTTGGTTTCACAAAATTCCATTCCTCGACTTCACATATCTCCATTCTGACTTCACACACCTCCATTCTATTACTTCAAACACTTCCATTCTATGACTTCACACACCTCCATTCTGTGACTTCACACACCTCCATTCTGTGACTTCACTCACCTCCATTTTTTGAATTCACATACCTCTATTCTTTGACTTCGCACACCTCCATTCCATGACTTCACACACCTCCATTCCATGAGTTCACACACCTCCATTCTATGAGTTCACACACCTTCATTCTTACTTCAGAAACATCCATTCTATGACTTCACACACTTCCATTCTGTGACTTCACAGACCTCCATTCTGAGTTCACACACCCCCATTCTATGACTTCACACACCTTCAATCTGTGACTTGACACAGCTCCATTCTATTCCTTCACACACCTCCATTCTATGACTTCACAAACCTCCAATATATGACTTCACACACCTCCATTCTGTGACTTCACACACCTCCATTGTATGACTTCACACACCTCCATTCTATAACTTAACACACATATATTGTGACTTCACAGACCTCCATTCTATGAGTTCACACACCTGCATTGCGACTTCACACACCTCCATTCTATGACTTCACCCACCAACATTCCGACTTCATACACCTCCATTTTGACTTCACACGCCTCAGTTCTGTGCCTTCACACACCTCCATTCTATGATTTCACACACTTCCATTCTATGACTTCACACACCTAGATTCTATGACTTCAGACACCTCCATTTTATGACTTCACACACCTCCATTCCATGACTTCACACACCTCCATTCTATGAGATTACACACCACCATTCTATGAGTTCACACACCTACATTGTGACTTCACACACCTCCATTCTATGACTTCACACACCATCATTATTACTTCAGAATCATCCATTCTATGACTTCACACACCTCCATTCTATGACTTCACAAATCTCCGTTCTGTGACCTCACACACCTTCATTTTGAGGTCACACACCTCCATTCTGTGACTTCACACACTTCCTTTCTATGACTTCACACAACTCCATTCTGTGACTTCACACACCTCCATTCTGTGACTTCACACACCTCCATTTTATGACTTCACACAGCTCCATTCTGTGACGTAACACACATCCATTCTGTGACTTCATACACCTCCATTCTATGACTTCACACACCTCCATTCTGTGACTAGACACACCTCCATTCTGGGTTCACACACCTCCAATCTGTGACTTCACACCCCTCCATTCTGTGTCTTCACACACCTCCATTCTATGACTTCACACACCTCCATTCTATGACTTCACACACGTCCATTCTATGATTTTACACACCTCCATTATGTGACTTCACACCCCTCCATTCTATAACTTCACACACCTCCATTCTGTGACTTCACACACCTCCATTCTATGACTTCACACACCTCCATTCTATGACTTCACACACCTCCATTCTGAGACTTCACACACCTCCATTCTATGATTTCACACACCTCAAGTCTGTGACTTCACACACCTCCATTCTATAACTTAACACACCTACATTGTGACTTCACACCTCCATTCTATGAGTTCACACACATGCATTGTGACTTCACACACCTCCATTCTACGACTTCACCCAACAATATTCTGACTTCACACACCTCCATTTTGAATTCACACGCCTCAGTTCTGTGACTTCACACACCTCCATTCTATGATTTCACACACTTCCATTATATGACTTCACACACCTAGATTCTATGACTTCACACAACTCATTTCTGAGTTGACACAACTCCATTCTGTGATTTCACACACCTCCAATCTGACTTCACACACCTCCATTCTATGACTTCACACACCTCCATTGTGACTTCACACACCTCCATTCTATGACTTCACACAGCTAAATTCTGACTTCACACCTCCATTTGTGACTTCACACTCCACAATTTTGACTTCACACACCTCCATTCTGTGACTTCACACACCTCCATTCTGTGACTTCACACACATCCATTTTGACTTCACACACTTCCATTCTTTGACTTCTCACACCTCAATTCTGTGACTTCACACACCTCCATTCCATGACTTCACACACCTCCATTCTATGAGATTACACACCACCATTCTATGAGTTCACACACCTACATTGTGACTTCACAAACCTCCATTCTATGACTTCACACACCTTCATTTTTTCTTCAGAATCATCCATTCTATGACGTCACACACCTCCATTCTATGATTTCACAAAATTCCATTCTGTGACTTCACACATCTCCATTCTGACTTCACACACATCCATTCTATTACTTCACACACTTCCATTCTATGACTTCACACACCTCCATTCTGTGACTTCACACACCTCCATTGTGAATTCACACACCTGCATTCTGTCACTTCACACACCTCCATTCAGTGACTTCACACACCTCCATTCTGTGACTTCACTCACCTCCATTTTTTGAATTCACATACCTCCATTCTTTGACTTCGCACACCTCCATTCCATGACTTCACACACTTCCATTCCATGAGTTCACACACCTCCATTCTATGAGTTCACTCACCACCATTTTGACTTCACACACCTCCATTCTATGACTTCACACACCTTCATTCTTACTTCAGAAACATCCATTCTATGACTTCACACACTTCCATTCTGTGACTTCACACACCTCCATTCTGAGTTCACACACCCCCATTCTATGACTTCACACACCTTCAATCTGTGACTTGACACACCTCCATTCTATTACTTCACACACCTCCATTCTATGACTTCACAAACCTCCAATACATGACTTCACACACCTCCATTCTGTGACTTCACACACCTCCATTCTATGACTTCACCACCTCCATTCTGTGACTTCACACACCTACATTGTGACTTCACACACCTCCATTCTATGAGTTCACACAAATGCATTTTGAATTCACACACCTCCATTCTATGACTTCACACACCTCCATTCTCACTTCACACACCTCCATTCTGACTTCACACACCTCAATTCTGTGACTTCACACACCTCCATTCTATGATTTCACACACCTCCATTCTATGACTTCACACACCTCCATTCTATGACTTCACACACCTCCTTTCTGAGTTGACACACCTCCATTCTATGATTTCACACACCTCCAATCTGACTTCACACACCTCCATTCTATGACTTCACACACCTCCATTCTGTGACTTCAAAAACCTCCATTCTATGACTTCACACACCTCCATTGTGACTTCACACACCATCATTCTATGAGTTCACAAACCGCCATTCTGACTTCACTCACCTCCATTCTATGACTTCACACAGCTCCATTCTGACTTCACACAGCTCCATTCTATTACTTCGCACACATCTATTCTGACTTCGCACACATCTATTCTGACTTCACACACCTCCATTCTGTGACTTCACCCACCTCCATGCTGTGACTTCACACACCTCGATTCTGAGTTCACACACCTCCATTTTGTGATTTCACACACCTACATTCTCAGACTTCACACACCTCCATTTTATGACTTCACACACCTAAATTCTATGACTTCACACAACTCCATTCTATGACTTCACACACCTCCATTCTGTGACTTCACACACCTCCATTCTATGACCTCACACACCTCCATTCTATGACTTCGCACACCTGCATTGTGACTTCTCACACCTCCATTCTATGAGTTCACACACCTCCATTTTGACTTCACACACCTCCATTCTATGACTTCACACACCTCCATTCTGACTTCACACACCTCCATTCTATGACTTCACACAACTCCATCTGACTTCACACACCTCCATTCCATGACTTCACACACCTCCATTCGATGACTTCACACACCTCCATTCTTTGACTGCATGCACCTCCATTCTATGAGTTCACACACCTCCATTCTGTGACTTCACACACATTTATTGTTTGACTTCACACACCTCCATTCTTTGACTTCACACACCTCCATTCCATGACTTCACACACCTCCATTCTATGAGTTCACACACCTCCATTCTATGATTCACACACCTCCATTTTGACTTCACACACCTCCATTCTTTGACTTCATACACCTTCGTTCTCACTTCAGAAACATCCATTCTATGACTTCAGGCACCTCCATATTATGACTTCACAAACCTCCATTCTGTGACCACACACCTCCATTCTGAATTCCCACACCTCCATTCTGTGACTTCACTCACCTCCATCCTGACTTCACACACCTCCATTCTATGATTTTACACTCTTCCATTCTATGAATTCACACACCTCCATTCTATGACTTCACACACCCCATTTCTGAGTTGACACACCTCCATTCTGTGATTTCACACACATCCAATTTGACTTCACACACCCCCATTCTGTGACTTCACACACCCCATTGTGACTTCACACACTCCATTCTATGAGTTCACACACCTCCATTCTGACTTCACACACCTCCATTCTATGGCTTCACACAGCTGCATTCTGACTTCGGACACCTCCATTTGTGACTTCACACACTACAATTTTGACTTCAAACACCTTCATTCTGTGACTTCACACACTTCCATTCTGTGACTTCACACACCTCCATTTTGACTTCACAGACTTCCATTCTTTGACTTAACACACCTGCATTCTGTGACTTCACACACCACCATTGTTTGACTTCACAACCTATATTCTTGGACTTTACACACCTCCATTCCATAACTTCACATATCTCCATTTTATGAGTTCACACACCTTCATTCTACTTCAGAAACATCCATTCTATGACTTCACCCACCTCCATTCTATGACTTCACAAACCTCCATTCTCTGACTTCACACACCTCCATTCTGAGTTCACACACCTCAATTCCGTGACTTCACACACCTCAATTCTCACTTCACACACCTCCATTCTATGACTTCACACAATTCCATTCTACGACTTCACACACCTCCATTCTTTGAATTCACACACCTCCATTGTGAGTTCACACACCTCCATTCTGTGACTTCACACACCTCCATTCTGTGACTTCACACACCTCCATTCTGTGACTTCACACACCTCCATTCTATGATTTCTCACACCTCCATTCTATTAATTCACACACCTCCATACTGTGACTTCACACAACTCCATTCTATGACTACCCACACCTCCATTCTGTGACTTCACACACCTCCATTCTGACTTCACAAACCTCCATTCTGTGACTTCACACGCCTCAATTATGACTTCACACACCTCCATTCTATGACTTCACACACCTCCACTCTATGACTTCATACACCTAGATTCTGTGACTTCACACACCTCCATTCTGAGTTCACACACCTCTATTCTGTGACTTCCCACACCTCCATTCTATGATTTCACACACCTCCATTCTATGACTTCACACACCTCCATTCTGTGACTTCACACACCTCGATTCTGAGTTCAAACACCTCCGTTCTGTGACTTAACACACCTCCATTGTGTGACTTCACACACCTCCATTCTGAGTTCGCACACCTCTATTCTGTGACTTCACACACCTCCATTCTGACTTCACACAGCTCCATTCTATGACTTCACACACCTCCATTCTGTGCCTTCACACACCTCCATCCTATGACTCAACACACATTCATTCTTACTTAACAAACATCCATTCTATGACTTCACACACCTCCATTCTATGACTTCACACACCTCCATTCTATGACTTCACACACCTCCATTCTGTGACTTCACACACCTCAAATCTGTGACTTCACACACCTCCATTATGACTTCACACACATCCATTCTATGACTTCACACACCTCCATTCTGTGACTTCACACACCTCCATTCTGTGACTTCACACACCTGCATTCTGAGTTCACACACCTCCATTCTGTGACTTCACACTCCTCCAATCTGACTTCACACAGCTCCATTCCATGACTTCACACACCTCCATTCTGTGACTTCACACACCTCCATTCTATGACTTCACACACCTCCATTTTGACTTCACACACCTCCATTCTATGAGTTTACACACCTCCATTCTGACTTCACACACCTCCATTCTATGACTTCACACACCTCCATTCTGATTTCACACACCTCCATTCTATGACTTCACACAACTCCATTCTGACTTCATACACCTCCATTCTGTGAGTTCACACTCCTCCATTATATGACTTCACACACCTCCATTCTGTGACTTCACACACCTCCATTCTATGACTTCACACACCTCCATTCTGTGACTTCACACACCTCCAATCTGACTTCACACAGCTCCATTCCATGACTTCACACACCTCCATTCTGTGACTTCACACACCTCCATTCTATGACTTCACACACCTCCATTGTGACTTCACACACCTCCAGTCTATGAGTTTACACACCTCCATTCTGACTTCACACACCTGCATTCTATGACTTCACAAACCTCCATTCTGACTTCACACACCTCCATTCTATGACTTCACACACCTCCATTCTATGACTTCACACACCTCCATTCTGTGACTTCACACACCTCAAATCTGTGACTTCACACACCTCCATTATGACTTCACACACCTCCATTCTGTGACTTCACACACCTCCATTCTGTGACTTCACACACCTCCATTCTGTGACTTCACACACCTGCATTCTGAGTTCACACACCTCCATTCTGTGACTTCACACTCCTCCAATCTGACTTCACACAGCTCCATTCCATGACTTCACACACCTCCATTCTGTGACTTCACACACCTCCATTCTATGACTTCACACACCTCCATTTTGACTTCACACACCTCCATTCTATGAGTTACACACCTCCATTCTGACTTCACACACCTCCATTCTATGACTTCACACACCTCCATTCTGATTTCACACACCTCCATTCTATGACTTCACACAACTCCATTCTGACTTCATACACCTCCATTCTGTGAGTTCACACTCCTCCATTATATGACTTCACACACCTCCATTCTGTGACTTCACACACCTCCATTCTATGACTTCACACACCTCCATTCTGTGACTTCACACACCTCCAATCTGACTTCACACAGCTCCATTCCATGACTTCACACACCTCCATTCTGTGACTTCACACACCTCCATTCTATGACTTCACACACCTCCATTGTGACTTCACACACCTCCAGTCTATGATTTTACACACCTCCATTCTGACTTCACACACCTGCATTCTATGACTTCACAAACCTCCATTCTGACTTCACACACCTCCATTCTATGACGTCACACACCTCCATTCCATGACTTCACACACCTCCATTCTGTGACTTCACACACATCCATTTTGACTTCACACACTTCCATTCTTTGACTTCACACACCTCCATTCTGTGACTTCACACACCTCCATTCCATGACTTCACACACCTCCATTCTATGAGATTACACACCACCATTCTATGAGTTCACACACCTACATTGGGACTTCACACACCTCCATTCTATGACTTCACACATCTTCATTTTTTCTTCAGAATCATCCATTCTATGACTTCACACACCTCCATTCTTTGCTTTCACAAAATTCCATTCCTCGACTTCACATATCTCCATTCTGACTTCACACACCTCCATTCTATTACTTCACACACTTCCATTCTATGACTTCACACACCTCCATTCTGTGACTTCACACACCTCCATTCTGTGACTTCACTCACCTCCATTTTTTGAATTCACATACCTCTCTTCTTTGACTTCGCACACCTCCATTCCATGACTTCACACACCTCCATTCCATGAGTTCACACACCTCCATTCTATGAGTTCACACACCTTCATTCTTACTTCAGAAACATCCATTCTATGACTTCACACACTTCCATTCTGTGACTTCACAGACCTCCATTCTGAGTTCACACACCCCCATTCTATGACTTCACACACCTTCAATCTGTGACTTGACACAGCTCCATTCTATTCCTTCACACACCTCCATTCTATGACTTCACAAACCTCCAATATATGACTTCACACACCTCCATTCTGTGACTTCACACACATCCATTCTATGACTTCACACACCTCCATTCTGTGACTTCACACACCTACATTGTTACTTCACAGACCTCCATTCTATGAGTTCACAGAAATGCATTGTGATTTCACACACCTCCATTCTATGACTTCACACACCTCCATTCTGACTTCACACACCTCCATTCTGACTTCACACACCTCAGTTCTGTGACTCCACACACCTCCATTCTATGATTTTACACACTTCCAATCTGATTTCACACACCTCCATTCTATGACTTCACACACCTCCATTCTGTGACTTCAAAAACCTCCATTCTATGACTTCACAAACCTCCATTGTGACTTCACACACCATCATTCTATGAGTTCACACACCGCCATTCTGACTTCACTCACC
Organism: Megascapheus bottae; assembly: GCA_024803745.1. Taxonomy (NCBI): domain Eukaryota; kingdom Metazoa; phylum Chordata; class Mammalia; order Rodentia; family Geomyidae; genus Megascapheus; species Megascapheus bottae. The sequence goes on along the minus strand of JANJXV010000347.1, from coordinate 110,342 downwards.
TCCATTCTATGACTTCACACAGCTCCATTCTGACTTCTCACAGCTCCATTCTATGACTTTGCACACATCTATTCTGACTTCACACACCTCCATTCTGTGACTTCACACACCTCCATTCTATGACTTCACACACCTCCATTCTATGACTTCACACACCCCCATTGTGTGACTTCACACACCTCCATTCTATGACTTCACACACCTCCTTCTGTGACTTCACAAACCTCGATTCTGAGTTCACACACCTCCATTTTGTGATTTCACACACCTACATTCTCAGACTTCACACACCTCCATTCTATGACTTCACACACCTAAATTCTATGACTTCACACACCTCCATTCTATGACTTCACACACCTCCATTCTGTGACTTCACACACCTCCATTCTATGACTTCACACACCTCCATTCTGTGACTTCACACACCTCCATTCTATGACCTCACACACCTCCATTCTATGGCTTCGAACACCTGCATTGTGACTTCACACACCTCCATTCTATGAGTTCACACACCTCCATTTTGACTTCACACACCTCCATTCTATGACTTCACACACCTCCATTCCATGACTTCACACACCTCCATTCTTTGACTGCATGCACCTCCATTCTATGAGTTCACACACCTCCATTCTGCGACTTCACACACATTTACTGTTTGACGTCACACACCTCCATTCTTTGACTTCACACAATTCCATTCTACGACTTCACACACCTCCATTCTTTGAATTCACACACCTCCATTGTGAGTTCACACACCTCCATTCTGTGACTTCACACACCTCCATTCTGTGACTTCACACACCTCCATTCTGTGACTTCACACACCTTCATTCTATGATTTCTCACACCTCCATTCTATTAATTCACACACCTCCATACTGTGACTTCACACAACTCCATTCTATGACTACCCACACCTCCATTCTGTGACTTCACACACCTCCATTCTGACTTCACAAACCTCCATTCTGTGACTTCACACGCCTCAATTATGACTTCACACACCTCCATTCTATGACTTCACACACCTCCACTCTATGACTTCATACACCTAGATTCTGTGACTTCACACACCTCCATTCTGAGTTCACACACCTCTATTCTGTGACTTCCCACACCTCCATTCTATGATTTCACACACCTCCATTCTATGACTTCACACACCTCCATTCTGTGACTTCACACACCTCGATTCTGAGTTCAAACACCTCCGTTCTGTGACTTAACACACCTCCATTCTGTGACTTCACACACCTCCATTCTGAGTTCGCACACCTCTATTCTGTGACTTCACACACCTCCATTCTGACTTCACACAGCTCCATTCTATGACTTCACACACCTCCATTCTGTGCCTTCACACACCTCCATCCTATGACTCAACACACATTCATTCTTACTTAACAAACATCCATTCTATGACTTCACACACCTCCATTCTATGACTTCACACACCTCCATTCTATGACTTCACACACCTCCATTCTGTGACTTCACACACCTCAAATCTGTGACTTCACACACCTCCATTATGACTTCACACACATCCATTCTATGACTTCACACACCTCCATTCTGTGACTTCACACACCTCCATTCTGTGACTTCACACACCTGCATTCTGAGTTCACACACCTCCATTCTGTGACTTCACACTCCTCCAATCTGACTTCACACAGCTCCATTCCATGACTTCACACACCTCCATTCTGTGACTTCACACACCTCCATTCTATGACTTCACACACCTCCATTTTGACTTCACACACCTCCATTCTATGAGTTTACACACCTCCATTCTGACTTCACACACCTCCATTCTATGACTTCACACACCTCCATTCTGATTTCACACACCTCCATTCTATGACTTCACACAACTCCATTCTGACTTCATACACCTCCATTCTGTGAGTTCACACTCCTCCATTATATGACTTCACACACCTCCATTCTGTGACTTCACACACCTCCATTCTATGACTTCACACACCTCCATTCTGTGACTTCACACACCTCCAATCTGACTTCACACAGCTCCATTCCATGACTTCACACACCTCCATTCTGTGACTTCACACACCTCCATTCTATGACTTCACACACCTCCATTGTGACTTCACACACCTCCAGTCTATGAGTTTACACACCTCCATTCTGACTTCACACACCTGCATTCTATGACTTCACAAACCTCCATTCTGACTTCACACACCTCCATTCTATGACTTCACACACCTCCATTCTATGACTTCACACACCTCCATTCTGTGACTTCACACACCTCAAATCTGTGACTTCACACACCTCCATTATGACTTCACACACCTCCATTCTGTGACTTCACACACCTCCATTCTGTGACTTCACACACCTCCATTCTGTGACTTCACACACCTGCATTCTGAGTTCACACACCTCCATTCTGTGACTTCACACTCCTCCAATCTGACTTCACACAGCTCCATTCCATGACTTCACACACCTCCATTCTGTGACTTCACACACCTCCATTCTATGACTTCACACACCTCCATTTTGACTTCACACACCTCCATTCTATGAGTTACACACCTCCATTCTGACTTCACACACCTCCATTCTATGACTTCACACACCTCCATTCTGATTTCACACACCTCCATTCTATGACTTCACACAACTCCATTCTGACTTCATACACCTCCATTCTGTGAGTTCACACTCCTCCATTATATGACTTCACACACCTCCATTCTGTGACTTCACACACCTCCATTCTATGACTTCACACACCTCCATTCTGTGACTTCACACACCTCCAATCTGACTTCACACAGCTCCATTCCATGACTTCACACACCTCCATTCTGTGACTTCACACACCTCCATTCTATGACTTCACACACCTCCATTGTGACTTCACACACCTCCAGTCTATGATTTTACACACCTCCATTCTGACTTCACACACCTGCATTCTATGACTTCACAATCCTCCATTCTGACTTCACACACCTCCATTCTATGACGTCACACACCTCCATTCCATGACTTCACACACCTCCATTCTGTGACTTCACACACATCCATTTTGACTTCACACACTTCCATTCTTTGACTTCACACACCTCCATTCTGTGACTTCACACACCTCCATTCCATGACTTCACACACCTCCATTCTATGAGATTACACACCACCATTCTATGAGTTCACACACCTACATTGGGACTTCACACACCTCCATTCTATGACTTCACACATCTTCATTTTTTCTTCAGAATCATCCATTCTATGACTTCACACACCTCCATTCTTTGCTTTCACAAAATTCCATTCCTCGACTTCACATATCTCCATTCTGACTTCACGCACCTCCATTCTATTACTTCACACACTTCCATTCTATGACTTCACACACCTCCATTCTGTGACTTCACACACCTCCATTCTGTGACTTCACTCACCTCCATTTTTTGAATTCACATACCTCTCTTCTTTGACTTCGCACACCTCCATTCCATGACTTCACACACCTCCATTCCATGAGTTCACACACCTCCATTCTATGAGTTCACACACCTTCATTCTTACTTCAGAAACATCCATTCTATGACTTCACACACTTCCATTCTGTGACTTCACAGACCTCCATTCTGAGTTCACACACCCCCATTCTATGACTTCACACACCTTCAATCTGTGACTTGACACAGCTCCATTCTATTCCTTCACACACCTCCATTCTATGACTTCACAAACCTCCAATATATGACTTCACACACCTCCATTCTGTGACTTCACACACATCCATTCTATGACTTCACACACCTCCATTCTGTGACTTCACACACCTACATTGTTACTTCACAGACCTCCATTCTATGAGTTCACAGAAATGCATTGTGATTTCACACACCTCCATTCTATGACTTCACACACCTCCATTCTGACTTCACACACCTCCATTCTGACTTCACACACCTCAGTTCTGTGACTCCACACACCTCCATTCTATGATTTTACACACTTCCAATCTGATTTCACACACCTCCATTCTATGACTTCACACACCTCCATTCTGTGACTTCAAAAACCTCCATTCTATGACTTCACAAACCTCCATTGTGACTTCACACACCATCATTCCATGAGTTCACACACCGCCATTCTGACTTCACTCACCTCCATTCTATGACTTCACACAGCTCCATTCTGACTTCTCACAGCTCCATTCTATGACTTTGCACACATCTATTCTGACTTCACACACCTCCATTCTGTGACTTCACACACCTCCATTCTATGACTTCACACACCTCCATTCTATGACTTCACACACCCCCATTGTGTGACTTCACACACCTCCATTCTATGACTTCACACACCTCCTTCTGTGACTTCACAAACCTCGATTCTGAGTTCACACACCTCCATTTTGTGATTTCACACACCTACATTCTCAGACTTCACACACCTCCATTCTATGACTTCACACACCTAAATTCTATGACTTCACACACCTCCATTCTATGACTTCACACACCTCCATTCTGTGACTTCACACACCTCCATTCTATGACTTCACACACCTCCATTCTGTGACTTCACACACCTCCATTCTATGACCTCACACACCTCCATTCTATGGCTTCGAACACCTGCATTGTGACTTCACACACCTCCATTCTATGAGTTCACACACCTCCATTTTGACTTCACACACCTCCATTCTATGACTTCACACACCTCCATTCCATGACTTCACACACCTCCATTCTTTGACTGCATGCACCTCCATTCTATGAGTTCACACACCTCCATTCTGCGACTTCACACACATTTACTGTTTGACGTCACACACCTCCATTCTTTGAATTCACACACCTCCATTGTGAGTTCACACACCTCCATTCTGTGACTTCACACACCTCCATTCTGTGACTTCACACACCTCCATTCTGTGACTTCACACACCTTCATTCTATGATTTCTCACACCTCCATTCTATTAATTCACACACCTCCATACTGTGACTTCACACAACTCCATTCTATGACTACCCACACCTCCATTCTGTGACTTCACACACCTCCATTCTGACTTCACAAACCTCCATTCTGTGACTTCACACGCCTCAATTATGACTTCACACACCTCCATTCTATGACTTCACACACCTCCACTCTATGACTTCATACACCTAGATTCTGTGACTTCACACACCTCCATTCTGAGTTCACACACCTCTATTCTGTGACTTCCCACACCTCCATTCTATGATTTCACACACCTCCATTCTATGACTTCACACACCTCCATTCTGTGACTTCACACACCTCGATTCTGAGTTCAAACACCTCCGTTCTGTGACTTAACACACCTCCATTCTGTGACTTCACACACCTCCATTCTGAGTTCGCACACCTCTACTCTGTGACTTCACACACCTCCATTCTGACTTCACACAGCTCCATTCTATGACTTCACACACCTCCATTCTGTGCCTTCACACACCTCCATCCTATGACTCAACACACATTCATTCTTAATTAACAAACATCCATTCTATGACTTCACACACCTCCATTCTATGACTTCACACACCTCCATTCTATGACTTCACACACCTCCATTCTGTGACTTCACACACCTCAAATCTGTGACTTCACACACCTCCATTATGACTTCACACACATCCATTCTATGACTTCACACACCTCCATTCTGTGACTTCACACACCTCCATTCTCTGACTTCACACACCTGCATTCTGAGTTCACACACCTCCATTCTGTGACTTCACACTCCTCCAATCTGACTTCACACAGCTCCATTCCATGACTTCACACACCTCCATTCTGTGACTTCACACACCTCCATTCTATGACTTCACACACCTCCATTTTGACTTCACACACCTCCATTCTATGAGTTTACACACCTCCATTCTGACTTCACACACCTCCATTCTATGACTTCACACACCTCCATTCTGATTTCACACACCTCCATTCTATGACTTCACACAACTCCATTCTGACTTCATACACCTCCATTCTGTGAGTTCACACTCCTCCATTATATGACTTCACACACCTCCATTCTGTGACTTCACACACCTCCATTCTATGACTTCACACACCTCCATTCTGTGACTTCACACACCTCCAATCTGACTTCACACAGCTCCATTCCATGACTTCACACACCTCCATTCTGTGACTTCACACACCTCCATTCTATGACTTCACACACCTCCATTGTGACTTCACACACCTCCAGTCTATGAGTTTACACACCTCCATTCTGACTTCACACACCTGCATTCTATGACTTCACAAACCTCCATTCTGACTTCACACACCTCCATTCTATGACTTCACACACCTCCATTCTATGACTTCACACACCTCCATTCTGTGACTTCACACACCTCAAATCTGTGACTTCACACACCTCCATTATGACTTCACACACCTCCATTCTGTGACTTCACACACCTCCATTCTGTGACTTCACACACCTCCATTCTGTGACTTCACACACCTGCATTCTGAGTTCACACACCTCCATTCTGTGACTTCACACTCCTCCAATCTGACTTCACACAGCTCCATTCCATGACTTCACACACCTCCATTCTGTGACTTCACACACCTCCATTCTATGACTTCACACACCTCCATTGTGACTTCACACACCTCCAGTCTATGATTTTACACACCTCCATTCTGACTTCACACACCTGCATTCTATGACTTCACAAACCTCCATTCTGACTTCACACACCTCCATTCTATGACGTCACACACCTCCATTCTATGACTTCACACACCTCCATTCTGTGACTTCACACACATCCATTTTGACTTCACACACTTCCATTCTTTGACTTCACACACCTCCATTCTGTGACTTCACACACCTCCATTCCATGACTTCACACACCTCCATTCTATGAGATTACACACCACCATTCTATGAGTTCACACACCTACATTGGGACTTCACACACCTCCATTCTATGACTTCACACATCTTCATTTTTTCTTCAGAATCTTCCATTCTATGACTTCACACACCTCCATTCTTTGATTTCACAAAATTCCATTCCTCGACTTCACATATCTCCATTCTGACTTCACACACCTCCATTCTATTACTTCACACACTTCCATTCTATGACTTCACACACCTCCATTCTGTGACTTCACACACCTCCATTCTGTGACTTCACTCACCTCCATTTTTTGAATTCACATACCTCTATTCTTTGACTTCGCACACCTCCATTCCATGACTTCACACACCTCCATTCCATGAGTTCACACACCTCCATTCTATGAGTTCACACACCTTCATTCTTACTTCAGAAACATCCATTCTATGACTTCACACACTTCCATTCTGTGACTTCACAGACCTCCATTCTGAGTTCACACACCCCCATTCTATGACTTCACACACCTTCAATCTGTGACTTGACACAGCTCCATTCTATTCCTTCACACACCTCCATTCTATGACTTCACAAACCTCCAATATATGACTTCACACACCTCCATTCTGTGACTTCACACACATCCATTCTATGACTTCACACACCTCCATTCTGTGACTTCACACACCTACATTGTTACTTCACAGACCTCCATTCTATGAGTTCACAGAAATGCATTGTGATTTCACACACCTCCATTCTATGACTTCACACACCTCCATTCTGACTTCACACACCTCCATTCTGACTTCACACACCTCAGTTCTGTGACTCCACACACCTCCATTCTATGATTTTACACACTTCCAATCTGATTTCACACACCTCCATTCTATGACTTCACACACCTCCATTCTGTGACTTCAAAAACCTCCATTCTATGACTTCAAAACCTCCATTGTGACTTCACACACCATCATTCTAGGAGTTCACACACCGCCATTCTGACTTCACTCACCTCCATTCTATGACTTCACACAGCTCCATTCTGACTTCTCACAGCTCCATTCTATGACTTTGCACACATCTATTCTGACTTCACACACCTCCATTCTGTGACTTCACACACCTCCATTCTATGACTTCACACACCTCCATTCTATGACTTCACACACCCCCATTGTGTGACTTCACACACCTCCATTCTATGACTTCACACACCTCCTTCTGTGACTTCACAAACCTCGATTCTGAGTTCACACACCTCCATTTTGTGATTTCACACACCTACATTCTCAGACTTCACACACCTCCATTCTATGACTTCACACACCTAAATTCTATGACTTCACACACCTCCATTCTATGACTTCACACACCTCCATTCTGTGACTTCACACACCTCCATTCTATGACTTCACACACCTCCATTCTGTGACTTCACACACCTCCATTCTATGACCTCACACACCTCCATTCTATGGCTTCGAACACCTGCATTGTGACTTCACACACCTCCATTCTATGAGTTCACACACCTCCATTTTGACTTCACACACCTCCATTCTATGAGTTCACACACCTCCATTCCATGACTTCACACACCTCCATTCTTTGACTGCATGCACCTCCATTCTATGAGTTCACACACCCCCATTCTGCGACTTCACACACATTTACTGTTTGACGTCACACACCTCCATTCTTTGACTTCACACAATTCCATTCTACGACTTCACACACCTCCATTCTTTGAATTCACACACCTCCATTGTGAGTTCACACACCTCCATTCTGTGACTTCACACACCTCCATTCTGTGACTTCACACACCTCCATTCTGTGACTTCACACACCTCCATTCTATGATTTCTCACACCTCCATTCAATTAATTCACACACCTCCATACTGTGACTTCACACAACTCCATTCTATGACTACCCACACCTCCATTCTGTGACTTCACACACCTCCATTCTGACTTCACAAACCTCCATTCTGTGACTTCACACGCCTCAATTATGACTTCACACACCTCCATTCTATGACTTCACACACCTCCACTCTATGACTTCATACACCTAGATTCTGTGACTTCACACACCTCCATTCTGAGTTCACACACCTCTATTCTGTGACTTCCCACACCTCCATTCTATGATTTCACACACCTCCATTCTATGACTTCACACACCTCCATTCTGTGACTTCACACACCTCGATTCTGAGTTCAAACACCTCCGTTCTGTGACTTAACACACCTCCATTCTGTGACTTCACACACCTCCATTCTGAGTTCGCACACCTCTATTCTGTGACTTCACACACCTCCATTCTGACTTCACACAGCTCCATTCTATGACTTCACACACCTCCATTCTGTGCCTTCACACACCTCCATCCTATGACTCAACACACATTCATTCTTAATTAACAAACATCCATTCTATGACTTCACACACCTCCATTCTATGACTTCACACACCTCCATTCTATGACTTCACACACCTCCATTCTGTGACTTCACACACCTCAAATCTGTGACTTCACACACCTCCATTATGACTTCACACACATCCATTCTATGACTTCACACACCTCCATTCTGTGACTTCACACACCTCCATTCTCTGACTTCACACACCTGCATTCTGAGTTCACACACCTCCATTCTGTGACTTCACACTCCTCCAATCTGACTTCACACAGCTCCATTCCATGACTTCACACACCTCCATTCTGTGACTTCACACACCTCCATTCTATGACTTCACACACCTCCATTTTGACTTCACACACCTCCATTCTATGAGTTTACACACCTCCATTCTGACTTCACACACCTCCATTCTATGACTTCACACACCTCCATTCTGATTTCACACACCTCCATTCTATGACTTCACACAACTCCATTCTGACTTCATACACCTCCATTCTGTGAGTTCACACTCCTCCATTATATGACTTCACACACCTCCATTCTGTGACTTCACACACCTCCATTCTATGACTTCACACACCTCCATTCTGTGACTTCACACACCTCCAATCTGACTTCACACAGCTCCATTCCATGACTTCACACACCTCCATTCTGTGACTTCACACACCTCCATTCTATGACTTCACACACCTCCATTGTGACTTCACACACCTCCAGTCTATGAGTTTACACACCTCCATTCTGACTTCACACACCTGCATTCTATGACTTCACAAACCTCCATTCTGACTTCACACACCTCCATTCTATGACTTCACACACCTCCATTCTATGACTTCACACACCTCCATTCTGTGACTTCACACACCTCAAATCTGTGACTTCACACACCTCCATTATGACTTCACACACCTCCATTCTGTGACTTCACACACCTCCATTCTGTGACTTCACACACCTCCATTCTGTGACTTCACACACCTGCATTCTGAGTTCACACACCTCCATTCTGTGACTTCACACTCCTCCAATCTGACTTCACACAGCTCCATTCCATGACTTCACACACCTCCATTCTGTGACTTCACACACCTCCATTCTATGACTTCACACACCTCCATTTTGACTTCACACACCTCCATTCTATGAGTTACACACCTCCATTCTGACTTCACACACCTCCATTCTATGACTTCACACACCTCCATTCTGATTTCACACACCTCCATTCTATGACTTCACACAACTCCATTCTGACTTCATACACCTCCATTCTGTGAGTTCACACTCCTCCATTATATGACTTCACACACCTCCATTCTGTGACTTCACACACCTCCATTCTATGACTTCACACACCTCCATTCTGTGACTTCACACACCTCCAATCTGACTTCACACAGCTCCATTCCATGACTTCACACACCTCCATTCTGTGACTTCACACACCTCCATTCTATGACTTCACACACCTCCATTGTGACTTCACACACCTCCAGTCTATGATTTTACACACCTCCATTCTGACTTCACACACCTGCATTCTATGACTTCACAAACCTCCATTCTGACTTCACACACCTCCATTCTATGACGTCACACACCTCCATTCTATGACTTCACACACCTCCATTCTGTGACTTCACACACATCCATTTTGACTTCACACACTTCCATTCTTTGACTTCACACACCTCCATTCTGTGACTTCACACACCTCCATTCCATGACTTCACACACCTCCATTCTATGAGATTACACACCACCATTCTATGAGTTCACACACCTACATTGGGACTTCACACACCTCCATTCTATGACTTCACACATCTTCATTTTTTCTTCAGAATCATCCATTCTATGACTTCACACACCTCCATTCTTTGATTTCACAAAATTCCATTCCTCGACTTCACATATCTCCATTCTGACTTCACACACCTCCATTCTATTACTTCACACACTTCCATTCTATGACTTCACACACCTCCATTCTGTGACTTCACACACCTCCATTCTGTGACTTCACTCACCTCCATTTTTTGAATTCACATACCTCTATTCTTTGACTTCGCACACCTCCATTCCATGACTTCACACACCTCCATTCCATGAGTTCACACACCTCCATTCTATGAGTTCACACACCTTAATTCTTACTTCAGAAACATCCATTCTATGACTTCACACACTTCCATTCTGTGACTTCACAGACCTCCATTCTGAGTTCACACACCCCCATTCTATGACTTCACACACCTTCAATCTGTGACTTGACACAGCTCCATTCTATTCCTTCACACACCTCCATTCTATGACTTCACAAACCTCCAATATATGACTTCACACACCTCCATTCTGTGACTTCACACACATCCATTCTATGACTTCACACACCTCCATTCTGTGACTTCACACACCTACATTGTTACTTCACAGACCTCCATTCTATGAGTTCACAGAAATGCATTGTGATTTCACACACCTCCATTCTATGACTTCACACACCTCCATTCTGACTTCACACACCTCCATTCTGACTTCACACACCTCAGTTCTGTGACTCCACACACCTCCATTCTATGATTTTACACACTTCCAATCTGATTTCACACACCTCCATTCTATGACTTCACACACCTCCATTCTGTGACTTCAAAAACCTCCATTCTATGACTTCAAAACCTCCATTGTGACTTCACACACCATCATTCTAGGAGTTCACACACCGCCATTCTGACTTCACTCACCTCCATTCTATGACTTCACACAGCTCCATTCTGACTTCTCACAGCTCCATTCTATGACTTTGCACACATCTATTCTGACTTCACACACCTCCATTCTGTGACTTCACACACCTCCATTCTATGACTTCACACACCTCCATTCTATGACTTCACACACCCCCATTGTGTGACTTCACACACCTCCATTCTATGACTTCACACACCTCCTTCTGTGACTTCACAAACCTCGATTCTGAGTTCACACACCTCCATTTTGTGATTTCACACACCTACATTCTCAGACTTCACACACCTCCATTCTATGACTTCACACACCTAAATTCTATGACTTCACACACCTCCATTCTATGACTTCACACACCTCCATTCTGTGACTTCACACACCTCCATTCTATGACTTCACACACCTCCATTCTGTGACTTCACACACCTCCATTCTATGACCTCACACACCTCCATTCTATGGCTTCGAACACCTGCATTGTGACTTCACACACCTCCATTCTATGAGTTCACACACCTCCATTTTGACTTCACACACCTCCATTCTATGACTTCACACACCTCCATTCCATGACTTCACACACCTCCATTCTTTGACTGCATGCACCTCCATTCTATGAGTTCACACACCTCCATTCTGCGACCTCACACACATTTACTGTTTGACTTCACACACCTCCATTCTTTGACTTCACACACCTCCATTCCATGACTTCACACACCTCCATTCTATGAGTTCACACACCTCCATTCTGTGATTCACACACCTCCATTTTGACTTCACACACCTCCATTCTTTGACTTCATACACCTTCGTTCTCACTTCAGAAACATCCATTCTATGACTTCAGGCACCTCCATTCTATGACTTCACAAACCTCCCTTCTGTGACCACACACCTCCATTCTGAATTCCCACACCTCCATTCTGTGACTTCACTCACCTCCATCCTGACTTCACACACCTCCATTCTGACTTCACAAACCTCAGTTCTTTGACTTCACACACCTCCATTCTATGATTTCACACTCTTCCATTCTATGAATTCACGCACCTCCATTCTATGACTTCACACACCCCATTTCTGAGTTGACACACCTCCATTCTGTGATTTCACACACATCCAATTTGACTTCACACACCCCCATTCTATGACTTCACACACCTTCAATCTGTGACTTGACACAGCTCCATTCTATTCCTTCACACACCTCCATTCTATGACTTCACAAACCTCCAATATATGACTTCACACACCTCCATTCTGTGACTTCACACACATCCATTCTATGACTTCACACACCTCCATTCTGTGACTTCACACACCTACATTGTTACTTCACAGACCTCCATTCTATGAGTTCACAGAAATGCATTGTGATTTCACACACCTCCATTCTATGACTTCACACACCTCCATTCTGACTTCACACACCTCCATTCTGACTTCACACACCTCAGTTCTGTGACTCCACACACCTCCATTCTATGATTTTACACACTTCCAATCTGATTTCACACACCTCCATTCTATGACTTCACACACCTCCATTCTGTGACTTCAAAAACCTCCATTCTATGACTTCACAAACCTCCATTGTGACTTCACACACCATCATTCTATGAGTTCACACACCGCCATTCTGACTTCACTCACCTCCATTCTATGACTTCACACAGCTCCATTCTGACTTCTCACAGCTCCATTCTATGACTTTGCACACATCTATTCTGACTTCACACACCTCCATTCTGTGACTTCACACACCTCCATTCTATGACTTCACACACCTCCATTCTATGACTTCACACACCCCCATTGTGTGACTTCACACACCTCCATTCTATGACTTCACACACCTCCATTCTATGACTTCACACACCCCCATTGTGTGACTTCACACACCTCCATTCTATGACTTCACACACCTCCTTCTGTGACTTCACAAACCTCGATTCTGAGTTCACGCACCTCCATTTTGTGATTTCACACACCTACATTCTCAGACTTCACACACCTCCATTCTATGACTTCACACACCTAAATTCTATGACTTCACACACCTCCATTCTATGACTTCACACACCTCCATTCTGTGACTTCACACACCTCCATTCTATGACTTCACACACCTCCATTCTGTGACTTCACACACCTCCATTCTATGACCTCACACACCTCCATTCTATGGCTTCGAACACCTGCATTGTGACTTCACACACCTCCATTCTATGAGTTCACACACCTCCATTTTGACTTCACACACCTCCATTCTATGACTGCACACACCTCCATTCTGACTTCACACACCTCCATTCTATGACTTCACACAACTCCATCTGACTTCACACACCTCCATTCCATGACTTCACACACCTCCATTCTTTGACTGCATGCACCTCCATTCTATGAGTTCACACACCTCCATTCTGCGACTTCACACACATTTACTGTTTGACTTCACACACCTCCATTCTTTGACTTCACACACCTCCATTCCATGACTTCACACACCTCCATTCTATGAGTTCACACACCTCCATTCTATGATTCACACACCTCCATTTTGACTTCACACACCTCCATTCTTTGACTTCATACACCTTCGTTCTCACTTCAGAAACATCCATTCTATGACTTCAGGCACCTCCATTCTATGACTTCACAATCCTCCCTTCTGTGACCACACACCTCCATTCTGAATTCCCACACCTCCATTCTGTGACTTCACTCACCTCCATCCTGACTTCACACAGCTCCATTCTGACTTCACAAACCTCAGTTCTTTGACTTCCCACACCTCCATTCTATGATTTCACACTCTTCCATTCTAAGAATTCACGCACCTCCATTCTATGACTTCACACACCCCATTTCTGAGTTGACACACCTCCATTCTGTGATTTCACACACATCCAATTTGACTTCACACACCCCCATTCTATGACTTCACACACCCCTATTGTGACTTCACACACTCCATTCTATGAGTTCACACACCTCCATTCTGACTTCACACACCTCCATTCTATGGCTTCACACAGCTGCATTCTGACTTCAGACACCTCCATTTGTGACTTCACACACCACAATTTTGACTTCAAACACCTTCATTCTGTGACTTCACACACCTCCATTCTGTGACTTCACACACCTCCATTTTGACTTCACACACTTCCATTCTTTGACTTAACACACCTACATTCTGTGAATTCACACACCACCATTGTTTGACTTCACAACCTATATTCTTGGACTTTACACACCTCCATTCCATGACTTCACACATCTCCATTTTATGAGTTCACACACCTTCATTCTACTTCAGAAACATCCATTCTATGACTTCACACAATTCCATTCTATGACTTCACACACCTCCATTCTTTGACTTCACACACCTCCATTGTGAGTTCACACACCTCCATTCTGTGACTTCACACACATCCATTCTGTGACTTCACACACCTCCATTCTGTGACTTCACACACCTCCATTCTATGATTTCTCACACCTCCATTCTATTAATTCACACACCTCCATTCTGTGACTTCACACAACTCCATTCTATGACTTCCCACACCTCCATTCTGTGACTTCACACACCTCCATTCTGAGTTCACAAACCTCCATTCTGTGACTTAACGCACCTTCATTCTGTGACTTCACACACCTCCATTCTATGACTTCACACACCTCCATTCTATGAGTTCACACACCTCCATACTATGACTTCACACACCTCCAGTCTTTGACTTCACACCACTCCATTCTGTGACTTCACACACCTCCATTCTATAACTTCACACACCTCCATTGTGACTTCCCACACCTCCAATCTGAGTTAACACACCTCCGTTCTGACTTCACACACCTCCATTCTATGACTTCACACACCTCCATTCTGTGACTTCACACACCTGAATTCTGTGACTTCACACGCCTCAATTATGACTTCACACACCTCCATTCTATGACTTCACACACCTCCATTCTATGACTTCATACATCTAGATTCTGTGACTTCACACACCTCCATTCTGACTTCACAGAGCTCCATAAAATGACTTCACACACCTCCATTCTGTGACTTCGCACACCTCCATTCTGTGCCTTCACACACCTCCATTCTGAGTTCACACACCTCCATTCTGTGAATTCACACACCTCCAATCTGACTTCACACAGCTCCATTCCATGACTTCACACACCTCCATTCTGTGACTTCACACACCTCCATTCTATGACTTCACACACCTCCATTGTGACTTCACACTCCTCCATTCTATGAGTTTACACACCTCCATTCTGACTTCACACACCTCCATTCTATGACTTCACACACCTCCATTCTGATTTCACACACCTCCATTCTATGACTTCACACAACTCCATTCTGACTTCACACACCTCCATTCTGTGAGTTCACACTCCTCCATTATATGACTTCACACACCTCCATTCTGTGACTTCACACACCTCCATTCTATGACTTCACACACCTCCATTCTGTGACTTCACACAACTACATTGTGACTTCACAGACCTCCATTCTATGAGTTCACACAAATGCATTCTGAATTCACACACCTCCATTCTATGACTTAACACACCTCCATTCTGACTGCACACACCTCCATTCTGACTTCACACACATCAATTCTGTGACTTCACACAACTCCATTCTATGATTTCACACACCTCCATTCTATGACTTCACACACCTCCATTCTATGACTTCACACACCTCCTTTCTGAGTTGGCACACCTCCATTCTATGACTTCACACACCTCCAATCTGACTTCACACACCTCCATTTTATGACTTCACACACTTCCATGCTGTGACTTCAAAAACCTCCATTCTATGACTTCACACACCTCCATTGTGACTTCACACACCATCATTCTATGAGTTCACACACCGCCATTCTTACTTCACTCACCTCCATTCTATGACTTCTCACAGCTCCATTCTGACTTCACACAGCTGCATTCTATGACTTCGCACACATCTGTTCTGACTTCACACACCTCCATTCTGTGACTTCACACACCTCCATTCTGATTTCACACACCTCCATTCTCTGACGTCAAACACCTCAATTCTGTGACTTCACACACCTCCATTCTATGACTTCACACACCTCCATTCTATGACTTCACACACCCCCAATTTGTGACTTCACACACCTCTATTTTATGACTTCACACACCTCCATTCTGTGACTTCACACACCTCCATTCTGAGTTCACACGCCTCCATTTTGTGATTTCACACACCTCCATTCTGTGACTTCACACACCTCCATTCTATGACTTCACACACCTAAATTCTATGACTTCACAAACCTCCATTCTATGACTTCAAACACCTCCATTCTGTGTCTTCACACACCTCCATTCTATGACTTCACACACCTCCATTCTGTGACTTCACACACCTGCATTCTATGACCTCACACACCTCCATTCTATGACTTCGCACACCTGCATTGTGACTTCACACACCTCCATTTTATGAGTTCACACACCTCCATTCTGACTTCACACACCTCCATTCTATGACTTCACACACCTCCATTCTGACTTCACACACCTCCATTCTATGACTTCACACAACTCCATCTGACTTCACACACCTCCATTCCATGACTTCACACACCTCCATTCGATGACTTCACACACCTCCATTCTTTGTCTTCATGCACCTCCATTCTATCAGTTCACACACCTCCATTCTGTGACTTCACACACCTTTATTGTTTGACTTCACACACCTCCAATCTTTGACTTCACACACCTCCATTCCATGACTTCACACACCTCCATTCTATGAGTTCACACACCTCCATTCTATGATTCACACACCTCCCTTTTGACTTCAGACACCTCCATTCTATGACTTCACGCACCTCCATTCTATGACTTCACAAACCTCCATTCTGTGACCACACACCTCCATTCTGAGTTCCCACACCTCCATTCTGTGTCTTCACCCACCTCCATCCTGATTTCACACACCTCCATTCTGACTTCACAAACCTCAATTCTTTGACTTCACACACCTCCATTCTGTGACTTCACACACCTCCATTCTATGACTTCACACAACTCCATCTGACTTCACACACCTCCATTCCATGACTTCACACACCTCCATTCTTTGACTGCATGCACCTCCATTCTATGAGTTCACACACCTCCATTCTGCGACTTCACACACATTTACTGTTTGACTTCACACACCTCCATTCTTTGACTTCACACACCTCCATTCCATGACTTCACACACCTCCATTCTATGAGTTCACACACCTCCATTCTATGATTCACACACCTCCATTTTGACTTCACACACCTCCATTCTTTGACTTCATACACCTTCGTTCTCACTTCAGAAACATCCATTCTATGACTTCAGGCACCTCCATTCTATGACTTCACAATCCTCCCTTCTGTGACCACACACCTCCATTCTGAATTCCCACACCTCCATTCTGTGACTTCACTCACCTCCATCCTGACTTCACACAGCTCCATTCTGACTTCACAAACCTCAGTTCTTTGACTTCCCACACCTCCATTCTATGATTTCACACTCTTCCATTCTAAGAATTCACGCACCTCCATTCTATGACTTCACACACCCCATTTCTGAGTTGACACACCTCCATTCTGTGATTTCACACACATCCAATTTGACTTCACACACCCCCATTCTATGACTTCACACACCCCTATTGTGACTTCACACACTCCATTCTATGAGTTCACACACCTCCATTCTGACTTCACACACCTCCATTCTATGGCTTCACACAGCTGCATTCTGACTTCAGACACCTCCATTTGTGACTTCACACACCACAATTTTGACTTCAAACACCTTCATTCTGTGACTTCACACACCTCCATTCTGTGACTTCACACACCTCCATTTTGACTTCACACACTTCCATTCTTTGACTTAACACACCTACATTCTGTGAATTCACACACCACCATTGTTTGACTTCACAACCTATATTCTTGGACTTTACACACCTCCATTCCATGACTTCACACATCTCCATTTTATGAGTTCACACACCTTCATTCTACTTCAGAAACATCCATTCTATGACTTCACACAATTCCATTCTATGACTTCACACACCTCCATTCTTTGACTTCACACACCTCCATTGTGAGTTCACACACCTCCATTCTGTGACTTCACACACATCCATTCTGTGACTTCACACACCTCCATTCTGTGACTTCACACACCTCCATTCTATGATTTCTCACACCTCCATTCTATTAATTCACACACCTCCATTCTGTGACTTCACACAACTCCATTCTATGACTTCCCACACCTCCATTCTGTGACTTCACACACCTCCATTCTGAGTTCACAAACCTCCATTCTGTGACTTAACGCACCTTCATTCTGTGACTTCACACACCTCCATTCTATGACTTCACACACCTCCATTCTATGAGTTCACACACCTCCATACTATGACTTCACACACCTCCAGTCTTTGACTTCACACCACTCCATTCTGTGACTTCACACACCTCCATTCTATAACTTCACACACCTCCATTGTGACTTCCCACACCTCCAATCTGAGTTAACACACCTCCGTTCTGACTTCACACACCTCCATTCTATGACTTCACACACCTCCATTCTGTGACTTCACACACCTGAATTCTGTGACTTCACACGCCTCAATTATGACTTCACACACCTCCATTCTATGACTTCACACACCTCCATTCTATGACTTCATACATCTAGATTCTGTGACTTCACACACCTCCATTCTGACTTCACAGAGCTCCATAAAATGACTTCACACACCTCCATTCTGTGACTTCGCACACCTCCATTCTGTGCCTTCACACACCTCCATTCTGAGTTCACACACCTCCATTCTGTGAATTCACACACCTCCAATCTGACTTCACATAGCTCCATTCCATGACTTCACACACCTCCATTCTGTGACTTCACACACCTCCATTCTATGACTTCACACACCTCCATTGTGACTTCACACTCCTCCATTCTATGAGTTTACACACCTCCATTCTGACTTCACACACCTCCATTCTATGACTTCACACACCTCCATTCTGATTTCACACACCTCCATTCTATGACTTCACACAACTCCATTCTGACTTCACACACCTCCATTCTGTGAGTTCACACTCCTCCATTATATGACTTCACACACCTCCATTCTGTGACTTCACACACCTCCATTCTATGACTTCACACACCTCCATTCTGTGACTTCACACAACTACATTGTGACTTCACAGACCTCCATTCTATGAGTTCACACAAATGCATTCTGAATTCACACACCTCCATTCTATGACTTAACACACCTCCATTCTGACTGCACACACCTCCATTCTGACTTCACACACATCAATTCTGTGACTTCACACAACTCCATTCTATGATTTCACACACCTCCATTCTATGACTTCACACACCTCCATTCTATGACTTCACACACCTCCTTTCTGAGTTGGCACACCTCCATTCTATGACTTCACACACCTCCAATCTGACTTCACACACCTCCATTTTATGACTTCACACACTTCCATGCTGTGACTTCAAAAACCTCCATTCTATGACTTCACACACCTCCATTGTGACTTCACAAACCATCATTCTATGAGTTCACACACCGCCATTCTTACTTCACTCACCTCCATTCTATGACTTCTCACAGCTCCATTCTGACTTCACACAGCTGCATTCTATGACTTCGCACACATCTGTTCTGACTTCACACACCTCCATTCTGTGACTTCACACACCTCCATTCTGATTTCACACACCTCCATTCTCTGACGTCAAACACCTCAATTCTGTGACTTCACACACCTCCATTCTATGACTTCACACACCTCCATTCTATGACTTCACACACCCCCAATTTGTGACTTCACACACCTCTATTTTATGACTTCACACACCTCCATTCTGTGACTTCACACACCTCCATTCTGAGTTCACACGCCTCCATTTTGTGATTTCACACACCTCCATTCTGTGACTTCACACACCTCCATTCTATGACTTCACACACCTAAATTCTATGACTTCACAAACCTCCATTCTATGACTTCAAACACCTCCATTCTGTGTCTTCACACACCTCCATTCTATGACTTCACACACCTCCATTCTGTGACTTCACACACCTGCATTCTATGACCTCACACACCTCCATTCTATGACTTCGCACACCTGCATTGTGACTTCACACACCTCCATTTTATGAGTTCACACACCTCCATTCTGACTTCACACACCTCCATTCTATGACTTCACACACCTCCATTCTGACTTCACACACCTCCATTCTATGACTTCACACAACTCCATCTGACTTCACACACCTCCATTCCATGACTTCACACACCTCCATTCGATGACTTCACACACCTCCATTCTTTGTCTTCATGCACCTCCATTCTATCAGTTCACACACCTCCATTCTGTGACTTCACACACCTTTATTGTTTGACTTCACACACCTCCATTCTTTGACTTCACACACCTCCATTCCATGACTTCACACACCTCCATTCTATGAGTTCACACACCTCCATTCTATGATTCACACACCTCCCTTTTGACTTCAGAGACCTCCATTCTATGACTTCACGCACCTCCATTCTATGACTTCACAAACCTCCATTCTGTGACCACACACCTCCATTCTGAGTTCCCACACCTCCATTCTGTGTCTTCACCCACCTCCATCCTGATTTCACACACCTCCATTCTGACTTCACAAACCTCAATTCTTTGACTTCACACACCTCCATTCTGTGACTTCACACACCTCCATTCTATGACTTCACACACCTCCATTCTGTGACTTCACACACCTACATTGTGACTTCACAGACCTCCATTCTATGAGTTCACACAAATGCATTCTGAATTCACACACCTCCATCCTATGACTTAACACACCTCCATTCTGACTGCACACACCTCCATTCTGACTTCACACACATCAATTCTGTGACTTCACACAACTCCATTCTATGATTTCACACACCTCCATTCTATGACTTCACACACCTCCATTCTATGACTTCACTCACACACCTCCTTTCTGAGTTGGCACACCTCCATTCTATGACTTCACACACCTCCAATCTGACTTCACACACCTCCATTTTATGACTTCACACACTTCCATCCTGTGACTTCAAAAACCTCCATTCTATGACTTCACACACCTCCATTGTGCCTTCACACACCATCATTCTATGAGTTCACACACCGCCATTCTTACTTCACTCACCTCCATTCTATGACTTCACACAACTCCATTCTGACTTCACACAGCTGCATTCTATGACTTCGCACACATCTATTCTGACTTCACACACCTCCATTCTGTGACTTCACACACCTCCATTCTATGACTTCACACACCTCCATTCTGTGACTTCACACACCTCCATTCTGATTTCACACACCTCCATTCTCTGACGTCAAACACCTCAATTCTGTGACTTCACACACCTCCATTCTATGACTTCACACACCTCCATTCTATGACTTCACACACACCCATTGTGTGACTCACACACCTCCATTCTATGACTTCACACACCTCCATTCTGTGACTTCACACACCTCCATTCTGAGTTCACACGCCTCCATTTTGTGATTTCACACACCTCCATTCTGTGACTTCACACACCTCCATTCTATGACTTCACACACCTAAATTCTATGACTTCACAAACGTCCATTCTATGACTTCACACACCTCCATTCTGTGACTTCACACACCTCCATTCTATGACTTCACACACCTCCATTCTGTGACTTCACACACCTGCATTCTATGACCTCACACACCTCCATTCTATGACTTCGCACACCTGCATTGTGACTTCACACACCTCCATTTTATGAGTTCACACACCTCCATTCTGACTTCACACACCTCCATTCTATGACTTCACACACCTCCATTCTGACTTCACACACCTCCATTCTATGACTTCACACAACTCCATCTGACTTCACACACCTCCATTCCATGACTTCACACACTTCCATTCGATGACTTCACACACCTCTATTCTATGAGTTCACACACCTCCATTCTATGATGCACACACCTCCCTTTTGACTTCAGACACCTCCATTCTATGACTTCACGCACCTCCATTCTATGACTTCACAAACCTCCGTTCTGTGACCACACACCTCCATTCTGAGTTCCCACACCTCCATTCTGTGACTTCACCCACCTCCATCCTGATTTCACACACCTCCATTCTGACTTTACAAACCTCAATTCTTTGACTTCACACACCTCCATTCTATGATTTCACAGTCTTCCATTCTATGAATTCACACACCTCCATTCTATGACTTCACACACCTCATTTCTGAGTTGACACACCTCCATTCTGTGATTTCACACATCTCCAATATGACTTCACACACCCCCATTCTATGACTTCACACACCCCCATTGTGACTTCACACACTCCATTCTATGAGTTCACACACCTCCAGTCTGACTTCACACACCTCAATTCTATGGCTTCACACAGCTCCATTCAGACTTCAAACACCTTCATTCTGTGACTTCACACACCTCCATTTTGACTTCACACACTTCCATTCTTTGACTTAACACACCTGCATTCTGTGACTTTACACACCACCATTGTTTGACTTCACACACCTATATTCATGGACTTCACACACCTCAATTCCATGACTTCACACATCTCTATTTTATGAGTTCACACACCTCCATTTTGTCTTCACACACCTCCATTCTATGACTTCACACACCTTCATTCTACTTCGGAAACATCCATTCTATGACTTCACACACCTCCATTCTATGACTTCACAAACCTCCATTCTGAGTTCACACACCTCAATTCCGTGACTTCACACACCTCAATTCTCACTTCACACACCTCCATTCTATGACTTCACACAATTCCATTCTATGACTTATCTCACCTCCATTCTTTGACTTCACACAACTCCATTGTGAGTTCACACACCTCCATTCTGTGAGTTCACACACCTCCATTCTGTGACTTCACACACCTCCATTCTGTGACTTCACACACCTCCATTCTATGATTTCTCACACCTCAATTCTATTAATTCACACACCTCCATTCTGTGACTTCACACAACTCCATTCTATGACTTCCCACACCTCCATTCTGTGACTTCACACAACTCCATTCTGTGACTTAACGCACCTTCATTCTGTGACTTCACACACCTCCAATATATGAGTTCACACATCTCCATTCTATGACTTCACACACCTCCCGTCTTTGACTTCACAACCCTCCATTCTGTGACTTCACAAACCTCCATTCTATAGCTTCACACACCTCCATTGTGACTTCACACACCTCAATTCTGTGACTTCACACGCCTCCATTATGATTTCACACACCGCCATTCTATGACTTCACACACCTCCAATCTATGAATTCCCACACCTAGATTCTGTGACTTCACACATCTCCATTCTGAGTTCACACACCTCCACTCTGTGACTTAACACACCTCCATTCTGTGACTTCACACACCTCCATTCTGAGTTCAAACACCTCCATTCTGTGACTTCACACACCTCCATTCTGACTTCACACAGCTCCATTCTGTGACTTCACACACCTCCATTCTATGACTTCACACACCTCCATTTTGTGACTTCACACACGTACATTGTGACTTCACAGACCTCCATTCTATGAGTTCACACAAATGCATTGTGAATTCACACACCTCCATTCTATGACTTCACACACCTCCATTCTGACTACACACACCTCCATTCTGACTTCACACACCTCAATTCTGTGACTTCACACACCTCCATTCCATGATTTCACACACCTCCATTCTATGAGTTCACACACCACCATTTTGACCTCACACACCTCCATTCTATGACTTCACACACCTTCATTCTTACTTCGGAAACATCCATTCTATGACTTCACACACCTCCATTCTGTGACTTCACACACCTCCATTCTGAGTTCACACACCCCCATTCTGTGACTTCACACACCTTCAATCTGTGACTTGACACACCTCCATTCTATTACTTCGCACACCTCCATTCTATGACTTCACAAACCTCCAATATATGACTTCACATATCTCCATTCTGTGACTTCACACACCTCCATTCTATGACTTCACACACCTCCATTCTGTGACTTCACACACCTACATTGTGACTTCACAGACCTCCAATCTATGAGTTCACACAAATGCATTGTGAATTCACACACCTCCATTCTATGACTTCACACACCTCCATTCTGACATCACACACCTCCATTCTGACTTCACACACCTCAATTCTGTGACTTCACACACCTCCATTCTATGATGTCACACACCTCCATTCTATGACTTCACACACCTCCATTCTATGACTTCAAACACCTCCTTTCTGAGTTGACACACCTCCATTCTATGACTTCACACACCTCCAATTTGACTTCACACACCTCCATTCTATGACTTCACACACCTCCATTCTGTGACTTCAAAAACCTCCATTCTATGACTTCACACAACTCCATTGTGACTTCACACACCATCATTCTATGACTTCAAACACCGCCATTCTGACTTCACTCACCTCCATTCTATGACTTCACACAGCTCCATTCTGACTTCACACAGCTCCATTCTATGACTTCGCACACATCTATTCTGACTTCACACACCTCCATTCTGTGACTTCACACACCTCCATTCTATGACTTCACACACCTCCATTCTATGACTTCACACACCCCCATTGTGTGACTTCACACACCTCCATTCTATGACTTCACACACCTCCATTCTGTGACTTCACACACCTCGATTCTCAGTTCACACACCTCCATTTTGTGATTTCACACACCTCCATTTTCTGACTTCACACACCTCCATTCTATGACTTCACACACCTCCATTCTATGACTTCACACACCTCCTTTCTGAGTTGACACACCTCCATTCTATGACTTCACACACCTCCAATTTGACTTCACACACCTCCATTCTATGACTTCACACACCTCCATTCTGTGACTTCAAAAACCTCCATTCTATGACTTCACACACCTCCATTGTGACTTCACACACCATCATTCTATGAGTTCAAACACCGCCATTCTGACTTCACTCACCTCCATTCTATGACTTCACACAGCTCCATTCTGACTTCACACAGCTCCATTCTATGACTTCGCACACATCTATTCTGACTTCACACACCTCCATTCTGTGACTTCACACACCTCCATTCTATGACTTCACACACCCCCATTGTGTGACTTCACACACCTCCATTCTATGACTTCACACACCTCCATTCTGTGACTTCACACACCTCGATTCTGAGTTCACACACCTCCATTTTGTGATTTCACACACCTCCATTCTCTGACTTCACACACCTCCATTCTATGACTTCACACACCTAAATTCTATGACTTCACACACCTCCATTCTATGACTTCACACACCTCCATTCTGTGGCTTCACACACCTCCATTCTATGACTTCACACACCTCCATTCTGTGACTTCACACACCTGCATTCTATGACCTCACCCACCTCCATTCTATGACTTCGCAAACCTGCATTGTGACTTCACACACCTCCATTCTATGAGTTCACACACCTCCATTGTGACTTCACACACCTCCATTCTATGATGTCACACACCTCCATTCTATGACTTCACACACCTCCATTCTATGACTTCACACACCTCCTTTCTGAGTTGACACACCTCCATTCTATGACTTCACACACCTCCAATTTGACTTCACACATCTCCATTCTATGACTTCACACACCTCCATTCTGTGACTTCAAAAACCTCCATTCTATGACTTCACACACCTCCATTGTGACTTCACACACCATCATTCTATGAGTTCAAACCCCGCCATTCTGACTTCACTCACCTCCATTCTATGACTTCACACAGCTCCATTCTGACTTCACACAGCTCCATTCTATGACTTCGCACACATCTATTCTGACTTCACACACATCCATTCTGTGACTTCACACACCTCCATTCTCTGACTTCACACACCTCCATTCTGACTTCACACACCCCCATTGTGTGACTTCACACACCTCCATTCTATGACTTCACACACCTCCATTCTGTGACTTCACACACCTCGATTCTGAGTTCACACACCTCCATTTTGTGATTTCACACACCTCCATTCTCTGACTTCACACACCTCCATTCTATGACTTCACACACCTAAATTCTATGACTTCACACACCTCCATTCTATGACTTCACACACCTCCATTCTGTGGCTTCACACACCTCCATTCTATGACTTCACACACCTAAATTCTGTGACTTCACACACCTGCATTCTATGACCTCACCCACCTCCATTCTATGACTTGCACACCTGCATTGTGACTTCACACACCTCCATTCTATGAGTTCACACACCTCCATTGTGACTTCACACACCTCCATTCTATGACTTCACACACCTCCATTCTGACTTCACACACCTCCATTCTATGACTTCACACACCTCCTTTCTGAGTTGACACACCTCCATTCTATGACTTCACACACCTCCAATTTGACTTCACACACCTCCATTCTATGACTTCACACACCTCCATTCTGTGACTTCAAAAACCTCCATTCTATGACTTCACACACCTCCATTGTGACTTCACACACCATCATTCTATGAGTTCAAACACCGCCATTCTGACTTCACTCACCTCCATTCTATGACTTCACACAGCTCCATTCTGACTTCACACAGCTCCATTCTATGACTCGCACACATCTATTCTGACTTCACACACCTCCATTCTGTGACTTCACACACCTCCATTCTATGACTTCACACACCCCCATTGTGTGACTTCACACACCTCCATTCTATGACTTCACAAACCTCCATTCTGTGACTTCACACACCTCGATTCTGAGTTCACACACCTCCATTTTGTGATTTCACACACCTCCATTCTATGACTTCACACACCTAAATTCTATGACTTCACACACCTCCATTCTATGACTTCACACACCTCCATTCTGTGGCTTCACACACCTCCATTCTATGACTTCACACACCTCCATTCTGTGACTTCACACACCTGCATTCTATGACCTCACCCACCTCCATTCTATGACTTCGCACACCTGCATTGTGACTTCACACACCTCCATTCTATGAGTTCACACACCTCCATTGTGACTTCACACACCTCCATTCTATGACTTCACACACCTCCATTCTGACTTCACACACCTCCATTCTATGACTTCACACACCTCCTTTCTGAGTTGACACACCTCCATTCTATGACTTCACACACCTCCAATTTGACTTCACACACCTCCATTCTATGACTTCACACACCTCTATTCTGTGACTTCACAAACCTCCATTCTATAGCTTCACACACCTCCATTGTGACTTCCCACTCCTCCAATCTGAGTTCACACACCTCCGTTCTGACTTCACACACTTCCATTCTATGACTTCACACACCTCTGTTCTGTGACTTCACACACCTCAATTCTGTGACTTCACACGCCTCCATTATGATTACACACACCGCCATTCTATGACTTCACACACCTCCAATCTATGAATTCCCACACCTAGATTCTGTGACTTCACACACCTCCATTCTGAGTTCACACATCTCCACTCTGTGACTTAACACACCTCCATTCTGTGACTTCACACACCTCCATTCTGACTTCACACAGCTCCATTCTGTGACTTCACACACCTCCATTCTATGACTTCACACACCTCCATTTTGTGACTTCACACACGTACATTGTGACTTCACAGACCTCCATTCTATGAGTTCACACAAATGCATTGTGAATTCACACACCTCCATTCTATGACTTCACACACCTCCATTCTGACTACACACACCTCCATTCTGACTTCACACACCTCAATTCTGTGACTTCACACACCTCCATTCCATGATTTCACACACCTCCATTCTATGAGTTCACACACCACCATTTTGACCTCACACACCTCCATTCTATGACTTCACACACCTTCATTCTTACTTCGGAAACATCCATTCTATGACTTCACACACCTCCATTCTGTGACTTCACACACCTCCATTCTGAGTTCACACACCCCCATTCTGTGACTTCACACACCTTCAATCTGTGACTTGACACACCTCCATTCTATTACTTCGCACACCTCCATTCTATGACTTCACAAACCTCCAATATATGACTTCACATATCTCCATTCTGTGACTTCACACACCTCCATTCTATGACTTCACACACCTCCATTCTGTGACTTCACACACCTACATTGTGACTTCACAGACCTCCAATCTATGAGTTCACACAAATGCATTGTGAATTCACACACCTCCATTCTATGACTTCACACACCTCCATTCTGACATCACACACCTCCATTCTGACTTCACACACCTCAATTCTGTGACTTCACACACCTCCATTCTATGATGTCACACACCTCCATTCTATGACTTCACACACCTCCATTCTATGACTTCACACACCTCCTTTCTGAGTTGACACACCTCCATTCTATGACTTCACACACCTCCAATTTGACTTCACACACCTCCATTCTATGACTTCACACACCTCCATTCTGTGACTTCAAAAACCTCCATTCTATGACTTCACACAACTCCATTGTGACTTCACACACCATCATTCTATGACTTCAAACACCGCCATTCTGACTTCACTCACCTCCATTCTATGACTTCACACAGCTCCATTCTGACTTCACACAGCTCCATTCTATGACTTCGCACACATCTATTCTGACTTCACACACCTCCATTCTGTGACTTCACACACCTCCATTCTATGACTTCACACACCTCCATTCTATGACTTCACACACCCCCATTGTGTGACTTCACACACCTCCATTCTATGACTTCACACACCTCCATTCTGTGACTTCACACACCTCGATTCTGAGTTCACACACCTCCATTTTGTGATTTCACACACCTCCATTTTCTGACTTCACACACCTCCATTCTATGACTTCACACACCTCCATTCTAAGACTTCACACACCTCCTTTCTGAGTTGACACACCTCCATTCTATGACTTCACACACCTCCAATTTGACTTCACACACCTCCATTCTATGACTTCACACACCTCCATTCTGTGACTTCAAAAACCTCCATTCTATGACTTCACACACCTCCATTGTGACTTCACACACCATCATTCTATGAGTTCAAACACCGCCATTCTGACTTCACTCACCTCCATTCTATGACTTCACACAGCTCCATTCTGACTTCACACAGCTCCATTCTATGACTTCGCACACATCTATTCTGACTTCACACACCTCCATTCTGTGACTTCACACACCTCCATTCTATGACTTCACACACCCCCATTGTGTGACTTCACACACCTCCATTCTATGACTTCACACACCTCCATTCTGTGACTTCACACACCTCGATTCTGAGTTCACACACCTCCATTTTGTGATTTCACACACCTCCATTCTCTGACTTCACACACCTCCATTCTATGACTTCACACTCCTAAATTCTATGACTTCACACACCTCCATTCTATGACTTCACACACCTCCATTCTGTGGCTTCACACACCTCCATTCTATGACTTCACACACCTCCATTCTGTGACTTCACACACCTGCATTCTATGACCTCACCCACCTCCATTCTATGACTTCGCACACCTGCATTGTGACTTCACACACCTCCATTCTATGAGTTCACACACCTCCATTGTGACTTCACACACCTCCATTCTATGATGTCACACACCTCCATTCTATGACTTCACACACCTCCATTCTATGACTTCACACACCTCCTTTCTGAGTTGACACACGTCCATTCTATGACTTCACACACCTCCAATTTGACTTCACACACCTCCATTCTATGACTTCACACACCTCCATTCTGTGACTTCAAAAACCTCCATTCTATGACTTCACACACCTCCATTGTGACTTCACACACCATCATTCTATGAGTTCAAACCCCGCCATTCTGACTTCACTCACCTCCATTCTATGACTTCACACAGCTCCATTCTGACTTCACACAGCTCCATTCTATGACTTCGCACACATCTATTCTGACTTCACACACCTCCATTCTGTGACTTCACACACCTCCATTCTCTGACTTCACACACCTCCATTCTGTGTTCACACACCCCCATTCTGTGCCTTCACAGACCTTCAATCTGTGACTTGACACACCTCCATTCTATTACTTCGCACACCTCCATTCTATGACTTCACAAACCTCCAATATATGACTTCACATATCTCCATTCTGTGACTTAACACACCTCCATTCTATGACTTCACACACCTCCATTCTGTGACTTCACACACCTACATTGTGACTTCACAGACCTCCAATCTATGAGTTCACACAAATGCATTGTGAATTCACACACCTCCATTCTATGACTTCACACACCTCCATTCTGACATCACACACCTCCATTCTGACTTCACACACCTCAATTCTGTGACTTCACACACCTCCATTCTATGATGTCACACACCTCCATTCTATGACTTCACACACCTCCATTCTATGACTTCACACACCTCCTTTCTGAGTTGACACACCTCCATTCTATGACTTCACACACCTCCAATTTGACTTCACACACCTCCATTCTATGACTTCACACACCTCCATTCTGTGACTTCAAAAACCTCCATTCTATGACTTCACACAACTCCATTGTGACTTCACACACCATCATTCTATGACTTCAAACACCGCCATTCTGACTTCACTCACCTCCATTCTATGACTTCACACAGCTCCATTCTGACTTCACACAGCTCCATTCTATGACTTCGCACACATCTATTCTGACTTCACACACCTCCATTCTGTGACTTCACACACCTCCATTCTATGACTTCACACACCTCCATTCTATGACTTCACACACCCCCATTCTATGACTTCACACACCTCCATTCTATGACTTCACACACCCCCATTGTGTGACTTCACACACCTCCATTCTATGACTTCACACACCTCCTTCTGTGACTTCACAAACCTCGATTCTGAGTTCACACACCTCCATTTTGTGATTTCACACACCTACATTCTCAGACTTCACACACCTCCATTCTATGACTTCACACACCTAAATTCTATGACTTCACACACCTCCATTCTATGACTTCACACACCTCCATTCTGTGACTTCACACACCTCCATTCTATGACTTCACACACCTCCATTCTGTGACTTCACACACCTCCATTCTATGACCTCACACACCTCCATTCTATGGCTTCGAACACCTGCATTGTGACTTCACACACCTCCATTCTATGAGTTCACACACCTCCATTTTGACTTCACACACCTCCATTCTATGACTTCACACACCTCCATTCCATGACTTCACACACCTCCATTCTTTGACTGCATGCACCTCCATTCTATGAGTTCACACACCTCCATTCTGCGACCTCACACACATTTACTGTTTGACTTCACACACCTCCATTCTTTGACTTCACACACCTCCATTCCATGACTTCACACACCTCCATTCTATGAGTTCACACACCTCCATTCTGTGATTCACACACCTCCATTTTGACTTCACACACCTCCATTCTTTGACTTCATACACCTTCGTTCTCACTTCAGAAACATCCATTCTATGACTTCAGGCACCTCCATTCTATGACTTCACAAACCTCCCTTCTGTGACCACACACCTCCATTCTGAATTCCCACACCTCCATTCTGTGACTTCACTCACCTCCATCCTGACTTCACACACCTCCATTCTGACTTCACAAACCTCAGTTCTTTGACTTCACACACCTCCATTCTATGATTTCACACTCTTCCATTCTATGAATTCACGCACCTCCATTCTATGACTTCACACACCCCATTTCTGAGTTGACACACCTCCATTCTGTGATTTCACACACATCCAATTTGACTTCACACACCCCCATTCTATGACTTCACACACCTTCAATCTGTGACTTGACACAGCTCCATTCTATTCCTTCACACACCTCCATTCTATGACTTCACAAACCTCCAATATATGACTTCACACACCTCCATTCTGTGACTTCACACACATCCATTCTATGACTTCACACACCTCCATTCTGTGACTTCACACACCTACATTGTTACTTCACAGACCTCCATTCTATGAGTTCACAGAAATGCATTGTGATTTCACACACCTCCATTCTATGACTTCACACACCTCCATTCTGACTTCACACACCTCCATTCTGACTTCACACACCTCAGTTCTGTGACTCCACACACCTCCATTCTATGATTTTACACACTTCCAATCTGATTTCACACACCTCCATTCTATGACTTCACACACCTCCATTCTGTGACTTCAAAAACCTCCATTCTATGACTTCACAAACCTCCATTGTGACTTCACACACCATCATTCTATGAGTTCACACACCGCCATTCTGACTTCACTCACCTCCATTCTATGACTTCACACAGCTCCATTCTGACTTCTCACAGCTCCATTCTATGACTTTGCACACATCTATTCTGACTTCACACACCTCCATTCTGTGACTTCACACACCTCCATTCTATGACTTCACACACCTCCATTCTATGACTTCACACACCCCCATTGTGTGACTTCACACACCTCCATTCTATGACTTCACACACCTCCATTCTATGACTTCACACACCCCCATTGTGTGACTTCACACACCTCCATTCTATGACTTCACACACCTCCTTCTGTGACTTCACAAACCTCGATTCTGAGTTCACGCACCTCCATTTTGTGATTTCACACACCTACATTCTCAGACTTCACACACCTCCATTCTATGACTTCACACACCTAAATTCTATGACTTCACACACCTCCATTCTATGACTTCACACACCTCCATTCTGTGACTTCACACACCTCCATTCTATGACTTCACACACCTCCATTCTGTGACTTCACACACCTCCATTCTATGACCTCACACACCTCCATTCTATGGCTTCGAACACCTGCATTGTGACTTCACACACCTCCATTCTATGAGTTCACACACCTCCATTTTGACTTCACACACCTCCATTCTATGACTGCACACACCTCCATTCTGACTTCACACACCTCCATTCTATGACTTCACACAACTCCATCTGACTTCACACACCTCCATTCCATGACTTCACACACCTCCATTCTTTGACTGCATGCACCTCCATTCTATGAGTTCACACACCTCCATTCTGCGACTTCACACACATTTACTGTTTGACTTCACACACCTCCATTCTTTGACTTCACACACCTCCATTCCATGACTTCACACACCTCCATTCTATGAGTTCACACACCTCCATTCTATGATTCACACACCTCCATTTTGACTTCACACACCTCCATTCTTTGACTTCATACACCTTCGTTCTCACTTCAGAAACATCCATTCTATGACTTCAGGCACCTCCATTCTATGACTTCACAATCCTCCCTTCTGTGACCACACACCTCCATTCTGAATTCCCACACCTCCATTCTGTGACTTCACTCACCTCCATCCTGACTTCACACAGCTCCATTCTGACTTCACAAACCTCAGTTCTTTGACTTCCCACACCTCCATTCTATGATTTCACACTCTTCCATTCTAAGAATTCACGCACCTCCATTCTATGACTTCACACACCCCATTTCTGAGTTGACACACCTCCATTCTGTGATTTCACACACATCCAATTTGACTTCACACACCCCCATTCTATGACTTCACACACCCCTATTGTGACTTCACACACTCCATTCTATGAGTTCACACACCTCCATTCTGACTTCACACACCTCCATTCTATGGCTTCACACAGCTGCATTCTGACTTCAGACACCTCCATTTGTGACTTCACACACCACAATTTTGACTTCAAACACCTTCATTCTGTGACTTCACACACCTCCATTCTGTGACTTCACACACCTCCATTTTGACTTCACACACTTCCATTCTTTGACTTAACACACCTACATTCTGTGAATTCACACACCACCATTGTTTGACTTCACAACCTATATTCTTGGACTTTACACACCTCCATTCCATGACTTCACACATCTCCATTTTATGAGTTCACACACCTTCATTCTACTTCAGAAACATCCATTCTATGACTTCACACAATTCCATTCTATGACTTCACACACCTCCATTCTTTGACTTCACACACCTCCATTGTGAGTTCACACACCTCCATTCTGTGACTTCACACACATCCATTCTGTGACTTCACACACCTCCATTCTGTGACTTCACACACCTCCATTCTATGATTTCTCACACCTCCATTCTATTAATTCACACACCTCCATTCTGTGACTTCACACAACTCCATTCTATGACTTCCCACACCTCCATTCTGTGACTTCACACACCTCCATTCTGAGTTCACAAACCTCCATTCTGTGACTTAACGCACCTTCATTCTGTGACTTCACACACCTCCATTCTATGACTTCACACACCTCCATTCTATGAGTTCACACACCTCCATACTATGACTTCACACACCTCCAGTCTTTGACTTCACACCACTCCATTCTGTGACTTCACACACCTCCATTCTATAACTTCACACACCTCCATTGTGACTTCCCACACCTCCAATCTGAGTTAACACACCTCCGTTCTGACTTCACACACCTCCATTCTATGACTTCACACACCTCCATTCTGTGACTTCACACACCTGAATTCTGTGACTTCACACGCCTCAATTATGACTTCACACACCTCCATTCTATGACTTCACACACCTCCATTCTATGACTTCATACATCTAGATTCTGTGACTTCACACACCTCCATTCTGACTTCACAGAGCTCCATAAAATGACTTCACACACCTCCATTCTGTGACTTCGCACACCTCCATTCTGTGCCTTCACACACCTCCATTCTGAGTTCACACACCTCCATTCTGTGAATTCACACACCTCCAATCTGACTTCACACAGCTCCATTCCATGACTTCACACACCTCCATTCTGTGACTTCACACACCTCCATTCTATGACTTCACACACCTCCATTGTGACTTCACACTCCTCCATTCTATGAGTTTACACACCTCCATTCTGACTTCACACACCTCCATTCTATGACTTCACACACCTCCATTCTGATTTCACACACCTCCATTCTATGACTTCACACAACTCCATTCTGACTTCACACACCTCCATTCTGTGAGTTCACACTCCTCCATTATATGACTTCACACACCTCCATTCTGTGACTTCACACACCTCCATTCTATGACTTCACACACCTCCATTCTGTGACTTCACACAACTACATTGTGACTTCACAGACCTCCATTCTATGAGTTCACACAAATGCATTCTGAATTCACACACCTCCATTCTATGACTTAACACACCTCCATTCTGACTGCACACACCTCCATTCTGACTTCACACACATCAATTCTGTGACTTCACACAACTCCATTCTATGATTTCACACACCTCCATTCTATGACTTCACACACCTCCATTCTATGACTTCACACACCTCCTTTCTGAGTTGGCACACCTCCATTCTATGACTTCACACACCTCCAATCTGACTTCACACACCTCCATTTTATGACTTCACACACTTCCATGCTGTGACTTCAAAAACCTCCATTCTATGACTTCACACACCTCCATTGTGACTTCACACACCATCATTCTATGAGTTCACACACCGCCATTCTTACTTCACTCACCTCCATTCTATGACTTCTCACAGCTCCATTCTGACTTCACACAGCTGCATTCTATGACTTCGCACACATCTGTTCTGACTTCACACACCTCCATTCTGTGACTTCACACACCTCCATTCTGATTTCACACACCTCCATTCTCTGACGTCAAACACCTCAATTCTGTGACTTCACACACCTCCATTCTATGACTTCACACACCTCCATTCTATGACTTCACACACCCCCAATTTGTGACTTCACACACCTCTATTTTATGACTTCACACACCTCCATTCTGTGACTTCACACACCTCCATTCTGAGTTCACACGCCTCCATTTTGTGATTTCACACACCTCCATTCTGTGACTTCACACACCTCCATTCTATGACTTCACACACCTAAATTCTATGACTTCACAAACCTCCATTCTATGACTTCAAACACCTCCATTCTGTGTCTTCACACACCTCCATTCTATGACTTCACACACCTCCATTCTGTGACTTCACACACCTGCATTCTATGACCTCACACACCTCCATTCTATGACTTCGCACACCTGCATTGTGACTTCACACACCTCCATTTTATGAGTTCACACACCTCCATTCTGACTTCACACACCTCCATTCTATGACTTCACACACCTCCATTCTGACTTCACACACCTCCATTCTATGACTTCACACAACTCCATCTGACTTCACACACCTCCATTCCATGACTTCACACACCTCCATTCGATGACTTCACACACCTCCATTCTTTGTCTTCATGCACCTCCATTCTATCAGTTCACACACCTCCATTCTGTGACTTCACACACCTTTATTGTTTGACTTCACACACCTCCAATCTTTGACTTCACACACCTCCATTCCATGACTTCACACACCTCCATTCTATGAGTTCACACACCTCCATTCTATGATTCACACACCTCCCTTTTGACTTCAGACACCTCCATTCTATGACTTCACGCACCTCCATTCTATGACTTCACAAACCTCCATTCTGTGACCACACACCTCCATTCTGAGTTCCCACACCTCCATTCTGTGTCTTCACCCACCTCCATCCTGATTTCACACACCTCCATTCTGACTTCACAAACCTCAATTCTTTGACTTCACACACCTCCATTCTGTGACTTCACACACCTCCATTCTATGACTTCACACAACTCCATCTGACTTCACACACCTCCATTCCATGACTTCACACACCTCCATTCTTTGACTGCATGCACCTCCATTCTATGAGTTCACACACCTCCATTCTGCGACTTCACACACATTTACTGTTTGACTTCACACACCTCCATTCTTTGACTTCACACACCTCCATTCCATGACTTCACACACCTCCATTCTATGAGTTCACACACCTCCATTCTATGATTCACACACCTCCATTTTGACTTCACACACCTCCATTCTTTGACTTCATACACCTTCGTTCTCACTTCAGAAACATCCATTCTATGACTTCAGGCACCTCCATTCTATGACTTCACAATCCTCCCTTCTGTGACCACACACCTCCATTCTGAATTCCCACACCTCCATTCTGTGACTTCACTCACCTCCATCCTGACTTCACACAGCTCCATTCTGACTTCACAAACCTCAGTTCTTTGACT
Source organism: Megascapheus bottae (assembly GCA_024803745.1). Lineage (NCBI taxonomy): Eukaryota > Metazoa > Chordata > Mammalia > Rodentia > Geomyidae > Megascapheus > Megascapheus bottae. Next base: position 71,655 of record JANJXV010000347.1, on the reverse strand, counting down.
TCCCACACCTCCATTCTATGATTTCACACTCTTCCATTCTAAGAATTCACGCACCTCCATTCTATGACTTCACACACCCCATTTCTGAGTTGACACACCTCCATTCTGTGATTTCACACACATCCAATTTGACTTCACACACCCCCATTCTATGACTTCACACACCCCTATTGTGACTTCACACACTCCATTCTATGAGTTCACACACCTCCATTCTGACTTCACACACCTCCATTCTATGGCTTCACACAGCTGCATTCTGACTTCAGACACCTCCATTTGTGACTTCACACACCACAATTTTGACTTCAAACACCTTCATTCTGTGACTTCACACACCTCCATTCTGTGACTTCACACACCTCCATTTTGACTTCACACACTTCCATTCTTTGACTTAACACACCTACATTCTGTGAATTCACACACCACCATTGTTTGACTTCACAACCTATATTCTTGGACTTTACACACCTCCATTCCATGACTTCACACATCTCCATTTTATGAGTTCACACACCTTCATTCTACTTCAGAAACATCCATTCTATGACTTCACACAATTCCATTCTATGACTTCACACACCTCCATTCTTTGACTTCACACACCTCCATTGTGAGTTCACACACCTCCATTCTGTGACTTCACACACATCCATTCTGTGACTTCACACACCTCCATTCTGTGACTTCACACACCTCCATTCTATGATTTCTCACACCTCCATTCTATTAATTCACACACCTCCATTCTGTGACTTCACACAACTCCATTCTATGACTTCCCACACCTCCATTCTGTGACTTCACACACCTCCATTCTGAGTTCACAAACCTCCATTCTGTGACTTAACGCACCTTCATTCTGTGACTTCACACACCTCCATTCTATGACTTCACACACCTCCATTCTATGAGTTCACACACCTCCATACTATGACTTCACACACCTCCAGTCTTTGACTTCACACCACTCCATTCTGTGACTTCACACACCTCCATTCTATAACTTCACACACCTCCATTGTGACTTCCCACACCTCCAATCTGAGTTAACACACCTCCGTTCTGACTTCACACACCTCCATTCTATGACTTCACACACCTCCATTCTGTGACTTCACACACCTGAATTCTGTGACTTCACACGCCTCAATTATGACTTCACACACCTCCATTCTATGACTTCACACACCTCCATTCTATGACTTCATACATCTAGATTCTGTGACTTCACACACCTCCATTCTGACTTCACAGAGCTCCATAAAATGACTTCACACACCTCCATTCTGTGACTTCGCACACCTCCATTCTGTGCCTTCACACACCTCCATTCTGAGTTCACACACCTCCATTCTGTGAATTCACACACCTCCAATCTGACTTCACATAGCTCCATTCCATGACTTCACACACCTCCATTCTGTGACTTCACACACCTCCATTCTATGACTTCACACACCTCCATTGTGACTTCACACTCCTCCATTCTATGAGTTTACACACCTCCATTCTGACTTCACACACCTCCATTCTATGACTTCACACACCTCCATTCTGATTTCACACACCTCCATTCTATGACTTCACACAACTCCATTCTGACTTCACACACCTCCATTCTGTGAGTTCACACTCCTCCATTATATGACTTCACACACCTCCATTCTGTGACTTCACACACCTCCATTCTATGACTTCACACACCTCCATTCTGTGACTTCACACAACTACATTGTGACTTCACAGACCTCCATTCTATGAGTTCACACAAATGCATTCTGAATTCACACACCTCCATTCTATGACTTAACACACCTCCATTCTGACTGCACACACCTCCATTCTGACTTCACACACATCAATTCTGTGACTTCACACAACTCCATTCTATGATTTCACACACCTCCATTCTATGACTTCACACACCTCCATTCTATGACTTCACACACCTCCTTTCTGAGTTGGCACACCTCCATTCTATGACTTCACACACCTCCAATCTGACTTCACACACCTCCATTTTATGACTTCACACACTTCCATGCTGTGACTTCAAAAACCTCCATTCTATGACTTCACACACCTCCATTGTGACTTCACAAACCATCATTCTATGAGTTCACACACCGCCATTCTTACTTCACTCACCTCCATTCTATGACTTCTCACAGCTCCATTCTGACTTCACACAGCTGCATTCTATGACTTCGCACACATCTGTTCTGACTTCACACACCTCCATTCTGTGACTTCACACACCTCCATTCTGATTTCACACACCTCCATTCTCTGACGTCAAACACCTCAATTCTGTGACTTCACACACCTCCATTCTATGACTTCACACACCTCCATTCTATGACTTCACACACCCCCAATTTGTGACTTCACACACCTCTATTTTATGACTTCACACACCTCCATTCTGTGACTTCACACACCTCCATTCTGAGTTCACACGCCTCCATTTTGTGATTTCACACACCTCCATTCTGTGACTTCACACACCTCCATTCTATGACTTCACACACCTAAATTCTATGACTTCACAAACCTCCATTCTATGACTTCAAACACCTCCATTCTGTGTCTTCACACACCTCCATTCTATGACTTCACACACCTCCATTCTGTGACTTCACACACCTGCATTCTATGACCTCACACACCTCCATTCTATGACTTCGCACACCTGCATTGTGACTTCACACACCTCCATTTTATGAGTTCACACACCTCCATTCTGACTTCACACACCTCCATTCTATGACTTCACACACCTCCATTCTGACTTCACACACCTCCATTCTATGACTTCACACAACTCCATCTGACTTCACACACCTCCATTCCATGACTTCACACACCTCCATTCGATGACTTCACACACCTCCATTCTTTGTCTTCATGCACCTCCATTCTATCAGTTCACACACCTCCATTCTGTGACTTCACACACCTTTATTGTTTGACTTCACACACCTCCATTCTTTGACTTCACACACCTCCATTCCATGACTTCACACACCTCCATTCTATGAGTTCACACACCTCCATTCTATGATTCACACACCTCCCTTTTGACTTCAGAGACCTCCATTCTATGACTTCACGCACCTCCATTCTATGACTTCACAAACCTCCATTCTGTGACCACACACCTCCATTCTGAGTTCCCACACCTCCATTCTGTGTCTTCACCCACCTCCATCCTGATTTCACACACCTCCATTCTGACTTCACAAACCTCAATTCTTTGACTTCACACACCTCCATTCTGTGACTTCACACACCTCCATTCTATGACTTCACACACCTCCATTCTGTGACTTCACACACCTACATTGTGACTTCACAGACCTCCATTCTATGAGTTCACACAAATGCATTCTGAATTCACACACCTCCATCCTATGACTTAACACACCTCCATTCTGACTGCACACACCTCCATTCTGACTTCACACACATCAATTCTGTGACTTCACACAACTCCATTCTATGATTTCACACACCTCCATTCTATGACTTCACACACCTCCATTCTATGACTTCACTCACACACCTCCTTTCTGAGTTGGCACACCTCCATTCTATGACTTCACACACCTCCAATCTGACTTCACACACCTCCATTTTATGACTTCACACACTTCCATCCTGTGACTTCAAAAACCTCCATTCTATGACTTCACACACCTCCATTGTGCCTTCACACACCATCATTCTATGAGTTCACACACCGCCATTCTTACTTCACTCACCTCCATTCTATGACTTCACACAACTCCATTCTGACTTCACACAGCTGCATTCTATGACTTCGCACACATCTATTCTGACTTCACACACCTCCATTCTGTGACTTCACACACCTCCATTCTATGACTTCACACACCTCCATTCTGTGACTTCACACACCTCCATTCTGATTTCACACACCTCCATTCTCTGACGTCAAACACCTCAATTCTGTGACTTCACACACCTCCATTCTATGACTTCACACACCTCCATTCTATGACTTCACACACACCCATTGTGTGACTCACACACCTCCATTCTATGACTTCACACACCTCCATTCTGTGACTTCACACACCTCCATTCTGAGTTCACACGCCTCCATTTTGTGATTTCACACACCTCCATTCTGTGACTTCACACACCTCCATTCTATGACTTCACACACCTAAATTCTATGACTTCACAAACGTCCATTCTATGACTTCACACACCTCCATTCTGTGACTTCACACACCTCCATTCTATGACTTCACACACCTCCATTCTGTGACTTCACACACCTGCATTCTATGACCTCACACACCTCCATTCTATGACTTCGCACACCTGCATTGTGACTTCACACACCTCCATTTTATGAGTTCACACACCTCCATTCTGACTTCACACACCTCCATTCTATGACTTCACACACCTCCATTCTGACTTCACACACCTCCATTCTATGACTTCACACAACTCCATCTGACTTCACACACCTCCATTCCATGACTTCACACACTTCCATTCGATGACTTCACACACCTCTATTCTATGAGTTCACACACCTCCATTCTATGATGCACACACCTCCCTTTTGACTTCAGACACCTCCATTCTATGACTTCACGCACCTCCATTCTATGACTTCACAAACCTCCGTTCTGTGACCACACACCTCCATTCTGAGTTCCCACACCTCCATTCTGTGACTTCACCCACCTCCATCCTGATTTCACACACCTCCATTCTGACTTTACAAACCTCAATTCTTTGACTTCACACACCTCCATTCTATGATTTCACAGTCTTCCATTCTATGAATTCACACACCTCCATTCTATGACTTCACACACCTCATTTCTGAGTTGACACACCTCCATTCTGTGATTTCACACATCTCCAATATGACTTCACACACCCCCATTCTATGACTTCACACACCCCCATTGTGACTTCACACACTCCATTCTATGAGTTCACACACCTCCAGTCTGACTTCACACACCTCAATTCTATGGCTTCACACAGCTCCATTCAGACTTCAAACACCTTCATTCTGTGACTTCACACACCTCCATTTTGACTTCACACACTTCCATTCTTTGACTTAACACACCTGCATTCTGTGACTTTACACACCACCATTGTTTGACTTCACACACCTATATTCATGGACTTCACACACCTCAATTCCATGACTTCACACATCTCTATTTTATGAGTTCACACACCTCCATTTTGTCTTCACACACCTCCATTCTATGACTTCACACACCTTCATTCTACTTCGGAAACATCCATTCTATGACTTCACACACCTCCATTCTATGACTTCACAAACCTCCATTCTGAGTTCACACACCTCAATTCCGTGACTTCACACACCTCAATTCTCACTTCACACACCTCCATTCTATGACTTCACACAATTCCATTCTATGACTTATCTCACCTCCATTCTTTGACTTCACACAACTCCATTGTGAGTTCACACACCTCCATTCTGTGAGTTCACACACCTCCATTCTGTGACTTCACACACCTCCATTCTGTGACTTCACACACCTCCATTCTATGATTTCTCACACCTCAATTCTATTAATTCACACACCTCCATTCTGTGACTTCACACAACTCCATTCTATGACTTCCCACACCTCCATTCTGTGACTTCACACAACTCCATTCTGTGACTTAACGCACCTTCATTCTGTGACTTCACACACCTCCAATATATGAGTTCACACATCTCCATTCTATGACTTCACACACCTCCCGTCTTTGACTTCACAACCCTCCATTCTGTGACTTCACAAACCTCCATTCTATAGCTTCACACACCTCCATTGTGACTTCACACACCTCAATTCTGTGACTTCACACGCCTCCATTATGATTTCACACACCGCCATTCTATGACTTCACACACCTCCAATCTATGAATTCCCACACCTAGATTCTGTGACTTCACACATCTCCATTCTGAGTTCACACACCTCCACTCTGTGACTTAACACACCTCCATTCTGTGACTTCACACACCTCCATTCTGAGTTCAAACACCTCCATTCTGTGACTTCACACACCTCCATTCTGACTTCACACAGCTCCATTCTGTGACTTCACACACCTCCATTCTATGACTTCACACACCTCCATTTTGTGACTTCACACACGTACATTGTGACTTCACAGACCTCCATTCTATGAGTTCACACAAATGCATTGTGAATTCACACACCTCCATTCTATGACTTCACACACCTCCATTCTGACTACACACACCTCCATTCTGACTTCACACACCTCAATTCTGTGACTTCACACACCTCCATTCCATGATTTCACACACCTCCATTCTATGAGTTCACACACCACCATTTTGACCTCACACACCTCCATTCTATGACTTCACACACCTTCATTCTTACTTCGGAAACATCCATTCTATGACTTCACACACCTCCATTCTGTGACTTCACACACCTCCATTCTGAGTTCACACACCCCCATTCTGTGACTTCACACACCTTCAATCTGTGACTTGACACACCTCCATTCTATTACTTCGCACACCTCCATTCTATGACTTCACAAACCTCCAATATATGACTTCACATATCTCCATTCTGTGACTTCACACACCTCCATTCTATGACTTCACACACCTCCATTCTGTGACTTCACACACCTACATTGTGACTTCACAGACCTCCAATCTATGAGTTCACACAAATGCATTGTGAATTCACACACCTCCATTCTATGACTTCACACACCTCCATTCTGACATCACACACCTCCATTCTGACTTCACACACCTCAATTCTGTGACTTCACACACCTCCATTCTATGATGTCACACACCTCCATTCTATGACTTCACACACCTCCATTCTATGACTTCAAACACCTCCTTTCTGAGTTGACACACCTCCATTCTATGACTTCACACACCTCCAATTTGACTTCACACACCTCCATTCTATGACTTCACACACCTCCATTCTGTGACTTCAAAAACCTCCATTCTATGACTTCACACAACTCCATTGTGACTTCACACACCATCATTCTATGACTTCAAACACCGCCATTCTGACTTCACTCACCTCCATTCTATGACTTCACACAGCTCCATTCTGACTTCACACAGCTCCATTCTATGACTTCGCACACATCTATTCTGACTTCACACACCTCCATTCTGTGACTTCACACACCTCCATTCTATGACTTCACACACCTCCATTCTATGACTTCACACACCCCCATTGTGTGACTTCACACACCTCCATTCTATGACTTCACACACCTCCATTCTGTGACTTCACACACCTCGATTCTCAGTTCACACACCTCCATTTTGTGATTTCACACACCTCCATTTTCTGACTTCACACACCTCCATTCTATGACTTCACACACCTCCATTCTATGACTTCACACACCTCCTTTCTGAGTTGACACACCTCCATTCTATGACTTCACACACCTCCAATTTGACTTCACACACCTCCATTCTATGACTTCACACACCTCCATTCTGTGACTTCAAAAACCTCCATTCTATGACTTCACACACCTCCATTGTGACTTCACACACCATCATTCTATGAGTTCAAACACCGCCATTCTGACTTCACTCACCTCCATTCTATGACTTCACACAGCTCCATTCTGACTTCACACAGCTCCATTCTATGACTTCGCACACATCTATTCTGACTTCACACACCTCCATTCTGTGACTTCACACACCTCCATTCTATGACTTCACACACCCCCATTGTGTGACTTCACACACCTCCATTCTATGACTTCACACACCTCCATTCTGTGACTTCACACACCTCGATTCTGAGTTCACACACCTCCATTTTGTGATTTCACACACCTCCATTCTCTGACTTCACACACCTCCATTCTATGACTTCACACACCTAAATTCTATGACTTCACACACCTCCATTCTATGACTTCACACACCTCCATTCTGTGGCTTCACACACCTCCATTCTATGACTTCACACACCTCCATTCTGTGACTTCACACACCTGCATTCTATGACCTCACCCACCTCCATTCTATGACTTCGCAAACCTGCATTGTGACTTCACACACCTCCATTCTATGAGTTCACACACCTCCATTGTGACTTCACACACCTCCATTCTATGATGTCACACACCTCCATTCTATGACTTCACACACCTCCATTCTATGACTTCACACACCTCCTTTCTGAGTTGACACACCTCCATTCTATGACTTCACACACCTCCAATTTGACTTCACACATCTCCATTCTATGACTTCACACACCTCCATTCTGTGACTTCAAAAACCTCCATTCTATGACTTCACACACCTCCATTGTGACTTCACACACCATCATTCTATGAGTTCAAACCCCGCCATTCTGACTTCACTCACCTCCATTCTATGACTTCACACAGCTCCATTCTGACTTCACACAGCTCCATTCTATGACTTCGCACACATCTATTCTGACTTCACACACATCCATTCTGTGACTTCACACACCTCCATTCTCTGACTTCACACACCTCCATTCTGACTTCACACACCCCCATTGTGTGACTTCACACACCTCCATTCTATGACTTCACACACCTCCATTCTGTGACTTCACACACCTCGATTCTGAGTTCACACACCTCCATTTTGTGATTTCACACACCTCCATTCTCTGACTTCACACACCTCCATTCTATGACTTCACACACCTAAATTCTATGACTTCACACACCTCCATTCTATGACTTCACACACCTCCATTCTGTGGCTTCACACACCTCCATTCTATGACTTCACACACCTAAATTCTGTGACTTCACACACCTGCATTCTATGACCTCACCCACCTCCATTCTATGACTTGCACACCTGCATTGTGACTTCACACACCTCCATTCTATGAGTTCACACACCTCCATTGTGACTTCACACACCTCCATTCTATGACTTCACACACCTCCATTCTGACTTCACACACCTCCATTCTATGACTTCACACACCTCCTTTCTGAGTTGACACACCTCCATTCTATGACTTCACACACCTCCAATTTGACTTCACACACCTCCATTCTATGACTTCACACACCTCCATTCTGTGACTTCAAAAACCTCCATTCTATGACTTCACACACCTCCATTGTGACTTCACACACCATCATTCTATGAGTTCAAACACCGCCATTCTGACTTCACTCACCTCCATTCTATGACTTCACACAGCTCCATTCTGACTTCACACAGCTCCATTCTATGACTCGCACACATCTATTCTGACTTCACACACCTCCATTCTGTGACTTCACACACCTCCATTCTATGACTTCACACACCCCCATTGTGTGACTTCACACACCTCCATTCTATGACTTCACAAACCTCCATTCTGTGACTTCACACACCTCGATTCTGAGTTCACACACCTCCATTTTGTGATTTCACACACCTCCATTCTATGACTTCACACACCTAAATTCTATGACTTCACACACCTCCATTCTATGACTTCACACACCTCCATTCTGTGGCTTCACACACCTCCATTCTATGACTTCACACACCTCCATTCTGTGACTTCACACACCTGCATTCTATGACCTCACCCACCTCCATTCTATGACTTCGCACACCTGCATTGTGACTTCACACACCTCCATTCTATGAGTTCACACACCTCCATTGTGACTTCACACACCTCCATTCTATGACTTCACACACCTCCATTCTGACTTCACACACCTCCATTCTATGACTTCACACACCTCCTTTCTGAGTTGACACACCTCCATTCTATGACTTCACACACCTCCAATTTGACTTCACACACCTCCATTCTATGACTTCACACACCTCTATTCTGTGACTTCACAAACCTCCATTCTATAGCTTCACACACCTCCATTGTGACTTCCCACTCCTCCAATCTGAGTTCACACACCTCCGTTCTGACTTCACACACTTCCATTCTATGACTTCACACACCTCTGTTCTGTGACTTCACACACCTCAATTCTGTGACTTCACACGCCTCCATTATGATTACACACACCGCCATTCTATGACTTCACACACCTCCAATCTATGAATTCCCACACCTAGATTCTGTGACTTCACACACCTCCATTCTGAGTTCACACATCTCCACTCTGTGACTTAACACACCTCCATTCTGTGACTTCACACACCTCCATTCTGACTTCACACAGCTCCATTCTGTGACTTCACACACCTCCATTCTATGACTTCACACACCTCCATTTTGTGACTTCACACACGTACATTGTGACTTCACAGACCTCCATTCTATGAGTTCACACAAATGCATTGTGAATTCACACACCTCCATTCTATGACTTCACACACCTCCATTCTGACTACACACACCTCCATTCTGACTTCACACACCTCAATTCTGTGACTTCACACACCTCCATTCCATGATTTCACACACCTCCATTCTATGAGTTCACACACCACCATTTTGACCTCACACACCTCCATTCTATGACTTCACACACCTTCATTCTTACTTCGGAAACATCCATTCTATGACTTCACACACCTCCATTCTGTGACTTCACACACCTCCATTCTGAGTTCACACACCCCCATTCTGTGACTTCACACACCTTCAATCTGTGACTTGACACACCTCCATTCTATTACTTCGCACACCTCCATTCTATGACTTCACAAACCTCCAATATATGACTTCACATATCTCCATTCTGTGACTTCACACACCTCCATTCTATGACTTCACACACCTCCATTCTGTGACTTCACACACCTACATTGTGACTTCACAGACCTCCAATCTATGAGTTCACACAAATGCATTGTGAATTCACACACCTCCATTCTATGACTTCACACACCTCCATTCTGACATCACACACCTCCATTCTGACTTCACACACCTCAATTCTGTGACTTCACACACCTCCATTCTATGATGTCACACACCTCCATTCTATGACTTCACACACCTCCATTCTATGACTTCACACACCTCCTTTCTGAGTTGACACACCTCCATTCTATGACTTCACACACCTCCAATTTGACTTCACACACCTCCATTCTATGACTTCACACACCTCCATTCTGTGACTTCAAAAACCTCCATTCTATGACTTCACACAACTCCATTGTGACTTCACACACCATCATTCTATGACTTCAAACACCGCCATTCTGACTTCACTCACCTCCATTCTATGACTTCACACAGCTCCATTCTGACTTCACACAGCTCCATTCTATGACTTCGCACACATCTATTCTGACTTCACACACCTCCATTCTGTGACTTCACACACCTCCATTCTATGACTTCACACACCTCCATTCTATGACTTCACACACCCCCATTGTGTGACTTCACACACCTCCATTCTATGACTTCACACACCTCCATTCTGTGACTTCACACACCTCGATTCTGAGTTCACACACCTCCATTTTGTGATTTCACACACCTCCATTTTCTGACTTCACACACCTCCATTCTATGACTTCACACACCTCCATTCTAAGACTTCACACACCTCCTTTCTGAGTTGACACACCTCCATTCTATGACTTCACACACCTCCAATTTGACTTCACACACCTCCATTCTATGACTTCACACACCTCCATTCTGTGACTTCAAAAACCTCCATTCTATGACTTCACACACCTCCATTGTGACTTCACACACCATCATTCTATGAGTTCAAACACCGCCATTCTGACTTCACTCACCTCCATTCTATGACTTCACACAGCTCCATTCTGACTTCACACAGCTCCATTCTATGACTTCGCACACATCTATTCTGACTTCACACACCTCCATTCTGTGACTTCACACACCTCCATTCTATGACTTCACACACCCCCATTGTGTGACTTCACACACCTCCATTCTATGACTTCACACACCTCCATTCTGTGACTTCACACACCTCGATTCTGAGTTCACACACCTCCATTTTGTGATTTCACACACCTCCATTCTCTGACTTCACACACCTCCATTCTATGACTTCACACTCCTAAATTCTATGACTTCACACACCTCCATTCTATGACTTCACACACCTCCATTCTGTGGCTTCACACACCTCCATTCTATGACTTCACACACCTCCATTCTGTGACTTCACACACCTGCATTCTATGACCTCACCCACCTCCATTCTATGACTTCGCACACCTGCATTGTGACTTCACACACCTCCATTCTATGAGTTCACACACCTCCATTGTGACTTCACACACCTCCATTCTATGATGTCACACACCTCCATTCTATGACTTCACACACCTCCATTCTATGACTTCACACACCTCCTTTCTGAGTTGACACACGTCCATTCTATGACTTCACACACCTCCAATTTGACTTCACACACCTCCATTCTATGACTTCACACACCTCCATTCTGTGACTTCAAAAACCTCCATTCTATGACTTCACACACCTCCATTGTGACTTCACACACCATCATTCTATGAGTTCAAACCCCGCCATTCTGACTTCACTCACCTCCATTCTATGACTTCACACAGCTCCATTCTGACTTCACACAGCTCCATTCTATGACTTCGCACACATCTATTCTGACTTCACACACCTCCATTCTGTGACTTCACACACCTCCATTCTCTGACTTCACACACCTCCATTCTGTGTTCACACACCCCCATTCTGTGCCTTCACAGACCTTCAATCTGTGACTTGACACACCTCCATTCTATTACTTCGCACACCTCCATTCTATGACTTCACAAACCTCCAATATATGACTTCACATATCTCCATTCTGTGACTTAACACACCTCCATTCTATGACTTCACACACCTCCATTCTGTGACTTCACACACCTACATTGTGACTTCACAGACCTCCAATCTATGAGTTCACACAAATGCATTGTGAATTCACACACCTCCATTCTATGACTTCACACACCTCCATTCTGACATCACACACCTCCATTCTGACTTCACACACCTCAATTCTGTGACTTCACACACCTCCATTCTATGATGTCACACACCTCCATTCTATGACTTCACACACCTCCATTCTATGACTTCACACACCTCCTTTCTGAGTTGACACACCTCCATTCTATGACTTCACACACCTCCAATTTGACTTCACACACCTCCATTCTATGACTTCACACACCTCCATTCTGTGACTTCAAAAACCTCCATTCTATGACTTCACACAACTCCATTGTGACTTCACACACCATCATTCTATGACTTCAAACACCGCCATTCTGACTTCACTCACCTCCATTCTATGACTTCACACAGCTCCATTCTGACTTCACACAGCTCCATTCTATGACTTCGCACACATCTATTCTGACTTCACACACCTCCATTCTGTGACTTCACACACCTCCATTCTATGACTTCACACACCTCCATTCTATGACTTCACACACCCCCATTGTGTGACTTCACACACCTCCATTCTATGACTTCACACACCTCCATTCTGTGACTTCACACACCTCGATTCTGAGTTCACACACCTCCATTTTGTGATTTCACACACCTCCATTTTCTGACTTCACACACCTCCATTCTATGACTTCACACACCTCCATTCTATGACTTCACACACCTCCTTTCTGAGTTGACACACCTCCATTCTATGACTTCACACACCGCCAATTTGACTTCACACACCTCCATTCTATGACTTCACACACCTCCATTCTGTGACTTCAATAACCTCCATTCTATGACTTCACACACCTCCATTGTGACTTCACACACCATCATTCTATGAGTTCAAACACCGCCATTCTGACTTCACTCACCTCCATTCTTTGACTTCACACAGCTCCATTCTGACTCCACACAGCTCCATTCTATGACTTCGCACACATCTATTCTGACTTCACACACCTCCATTCTGTGACTTCACACACCTCCATTCTATGACTTCACACACCCCCATTGTGTGACTTCACACACCTCTATTCTATGACTTCACACACCTCCATTCTGTGACTTCACACACCTCGATTCTGAGTTCACACACCTCCATTTTGTGATTTCACACACCTCCATTCTCTGACTTCACACACCTCCATTCTATGACTTCACACACCTAAATTCTATGACTTCACACACCTCCATTCTATGACTTCACACACCTCCATTCTGTGGCTTCACACACCTCCATTCTATGACTTCACACACCTCCATTCTGTGACTTCACACACCTGCATTCTATGACCTCACCCACCTCCATTCTATGACTTCGCACACCTGCATTGTGACTTCACACACCTGCATTGTATGAGTTCACACACCTCCATTGTGACTTCACACACCTCCATTCTATGATGTCACACACCTCCATTCTATGACTTCACACACCTCCATTCTATGACCTCACACATCTCCTTTCTGTTTGACACACCTCCATTCTATGACTTCACACACCTCCAATTTGACATCACACACCTCCATTCTATGACTTCACACACCTCCATTCTGTGACTTCAAAAACCTCCATTCTATGACTTCACACACCTCCATTGTGACTTCACACACCATCATTCTACGAGTTCAAACACCGCCATTCTGACTTCACTCACCTCCATTCTATGACTTCACACAACTCCATTCTGACTTCACACAGCTCCATTCTATGACTTCGCACACATCTATTCTGACTTCACACACCTCCATTCTGTGACTTCACACACCTCCATTCTATGACTTCACACACCTCCATTCTATGACTTCACACACCCCCATTGTGTGACTTCACACACCTCCATTCTATGACTTCACACACCTCCATTCTGTGACTTCACACACCTCGTTTCTGAGTTCACACACCTCCATTTTGTGATTTCACACACCTCCATTCTCTGACTTCACACACCTCCATTCTATGACTTCACACACCTCCATTCTATGACTTCACACACCTCCTTTCTGAGTTGACACACCTCCATTCTATGACTTCACACACCTCCAATTTGACTTCACACACCTCCATTCTATGACTTCACACACCTCCATTCTGTAACTTCAAAAACCTCCATTCTATGACTTCACACACCTCCATTGTGACTTCACACACCATCATTCTATGAGTTCAAACACCGCCATTCTGACTTCACTCACCTCCATTCTATGACTTCACACAGCTCCATTCTGACTTCACACAGCTCCATTCTATGACTCGCACACATCTATTCTGACTTCACACACCTCCATTCTGTGACTTCACACACCTCCATTCTATGACTTCACACACCCTCATTGTGTGACTTCACACACCTCCATTCTATGACTTCACACACCTCCATTCTGTGACTTCACACACCTCGATTCTGAGTTCACACACCTCCATTTTGTGATTTCACACACCTCCATTCTCTGACTTCACACACCTCCGTTCTATGACTTCACACACCTAAATTCTATGACTTCACACACCTCCATTCTATGACTGCACACACCTCCATTCTGTGGCTTCACACACCTCCATTCTATGACTTCACACACCTCCATTCTGTGACTTCACACACCTGCATTCTATGACCTCACCCACCTCCATTCTATGACTTCGCACACCTGCATTGTGACTTCACACACCTCCATTCTATGAGTTCACACACCTCCATTGTGACTTCACACACCTCCATTCTATGACTTCACACACCTCCATTCTGACTTCACACACCTCCATTCTATGACTTCACACACCTCCTTTCTGAGTTGACACACCTCCATTCTATGACTTCACACACCTCCAATTTGACTTCACACACCTCCATTCTATGACTTCACACACCTCCATTCTGTGACTTCAAAAACCTCCATTCTATGACTTCACACACCTCCATTGTGACTTCACACACCATCATTCTATGAGTTCAAACACCGCCATTCTGACTTCACTCACCTCCATTCTATGACTTCACACAGCTCCATTCTGACTTCACACAGCTCCATTCTATGACTTCGCACACATCTATTCTGACTTCACACACCTCCATTCTGTGACTTCACACACCTCCATTCTATGACTTCACACACCCCCATTGTGTGACTTCACACACCACCATTCTATGACTTCACACACCTCCATTCTGTGACTTCACACACCTCGATTCTGAGTTCACACACCTCCATTTTGTGATTTCACACACCTCCATTCTCTGACTTCACACACCTCCATTCTATGACTTCACACTCCTAAATTCTGTGACTTCACACACCTCCATTCTATGACTTCACACACCTCCATTCTGTGTCTTCACACACCTGCATTCTATGACCTCACCCACCTCCATTCTATGACTTCGCACACCTGCATTGTGACTTCACACACCTCCATTCTATGAGTTCACACACCTCCATTCTGACTTCACACACCTCCATTCTATGACTTCACACACCTCCATTGTGACTTCACACACCATCATTCTGTGAGTTCAAACACCGCCATTCTGACTTCACTCACCTCCATTCTATGACTTCACACAGCTCCATTCTGACTTCACACAGCTCCATTCTATGACTTCGCACACATCTATTCTGACTTCACACACCTCCATTCTGTGACTTCACACACCTCCATTCTATGACTTCACACACCTCCATTCTATGACTTCACACACCCCCATTGTGTGACTTCACACACCTCCATTCTATGACTTCACACACTTCCATTCTGTGACTTCACACACCTCGATTCTGAGTTCACACACCTCCATTTTGTGATTTCACACACCTCCATTCTCTGACTTCACACACCTCCATTCTATGACTTCACACACCTCCATTCTATGACTTCACACACCTCCTTTCTGAGTTGACACACCTCCATTCTATGACTTCACACACCTCCAATTTGACTTCACACACCTCCATTCTATGACTTCACACACCTCCATTCTGTGACTTCAAAAACCTCCATTCTATGACTTCACACACCTCCAGTGTGACTTCACACACCATCATTCTATGAGTTCAAACACCGCCATTCTGACTTCACTCACCTCCATTCTATGACTTCACACAGCTCCATTCTGACTTCACACAGCTCCATTCTATGACTCGCACACATCTATTCTGACTTCACACACCTCCATTCTGTGACTTCACACACCTCCATTCTATGACTTCACACACCCCCATTGTGTGACTTCACACACCTCCATTCTATGACTTCACACACCTCCATTCTGTGACTTCACACACCTCGATTCTGAGTTCACACACCTCCATTTTGTGATTTCACACACCTCCATTCTCTGACTTCACACACCTCCATTCTATGACTTCACACTCCTAAATTCTATGACTTCACACACCTCCATTCTATGACTTCACACACCTCCATTCTGTGGCTTCACACACCTCCATTCTATGACTTCACACACCTCCATTCTGTGACTTCACACACCTGCATTCTATGACCTCACCCACCTCCATTCTATGACTTCGCACACCTGCATTGTGACTTCACACACCTCCATTCTATGAGTTCACACACCTCCATTGTGACTTCACACACCTCCATTCTATGATGTCACACACCTCCATTCTATGACTTCACACACCTCCATTCTATGACTTCACACACCTCCTTTCTGAGTTGACACACGTCCATTCTATGACTTCACACACCTCCAATTTGACTTCACACACCTCCATTCTATGACTTCACACACCTCCATTCTGTGACTTCAAAAACCTCCATTCTATGACTTCACACACCTCCATTGTGACTTCACACACCATCATTCTATGAGTTCAAACCCCGCCATTCTGACTTCACTCACCTCCATTCTATGACTTCACACAGCTCCATTCTGACTTCACACAGCTCCATTCTATGACTTCGCACACATCTATTCTGACTTCACACACCTCCATTCTGTGACTTCACACACCTCCATTCTCTGACTTCACACACCTCCATTCTGTGTTCACACACCCCCATTCTGTGCCTTCACAGACCTTCAATCTGTGACTTGACACACCTCCATTCTATTACTTCGCACACCTCCATTCTATGACTTCACAAACCTCCAATATATGACTTCACATATCTCCATTCTGTGACTTCACACACCTCCATTCTATGACTTCACACACCTCCATTCTGTGACTTCACACACCTACATTGTGACTTCACAGACCTCCAATCTATGAGTTCACACAAATGCATTGTGAATTCACACACCTCCATTCTATGACTTCACACACCTCCATTCTGACATCACACACCTCCATTCTGACTTCACACACCTCAATTCTGTGACTTCACACACCTCCATTCTATGATGTCACACACCTCCATTCTATGACTTCACACACCTCCATTCTATGACTTCACACACCTCCTTTCTGAGTTGACACACCTCCATTCTATGACTTCACACACCTCCAATTTGACTTCACACACCTCCATTCTATGACTTCACACACCTCCATTCTGTGACTTCAAAAACCTCCATTCTAAGACTTCACACAACTCCATTGTGACTTCACACACCATCATTCTATGACTTCAAACACCGCCATTCTGACTTCACTCACCTCCATTCTATGACTTCACACAGCTCCATTCTGACTTCACACAGCTCCATTCTATGACTTCGCACACATCTATTCTGACTTCACACACCTCCATTCTGTGACTTCACACACCTCCATTCTATGACTTCACACACCTCCATTCTATGACTTCACACACCCCCATTGTGTGACTTCACACACCTCCATTCTATGACTTCACACACCTCCATTCTGTGACTTCACACACCTCGATTCTGAGTTCACACACCTCCATTTTGTGATTTCACACACCTCCATTTTCTGACTTCACACACCTCCATTCTATGACTTCACACACCTCCATTCTATGACTTCACACACCTCCTTTCTGAGTTGACACACCTCCATTCTATGACTTCACACACCGCCAATTTGACTTCACACACCTCCATTCTATGACTTCACACACCTCCATTCTATGACTTCAATAACCTCCATTCTATGACTTCACACACCTCCATTGTGACTTCACACACCATCATTCTATGAGTTCAAACACCGCCATTCTGACTTCACTCACCTCCATTCTATGACTTCACACAGCTCCATTCTGACTCCACACAGCTCCATTCTATGACTTCGCACACATCTATTCTGACTTCACACACCTCCATTCTGTGACTTCACACACCTCCATTCTATGACTTCACACACCCCCATTGTGTGACTTCACACACCTCCATTCTATGACTTCACACACCTCCATTCTGTGACTTCACACACCTCGATTCTGAGTTCACACACCTCCATTTTGTGATTTCACACACCTCCATTCTCTGACTTCACACACCTCCATTCTATGACTTCACACACCTAAATTCTATGACTTCACACACCTCCATTCTATGACTTCACACACCTCCATTCTGTGGCTTCACACACCTCCATTCTATGACTTCACACACCTCCATTCTGTGACTTCACACACCTGCATTCTATGACCTCACCCACCTCCATTCTATGACTTCGCACACCTGCATTGTGACTTCACACACCTGCATTCTATGAGTTCACACACCTCCATTGTGACTTCACACACCTCCATTCTATGATGTCACACACCTCCATTCTATGACTTCACACACCTCCATTCTATGACCTCACACATCTCCTTTCTGTTTGACACACCTCCATTCTATGACTTCACACACCTCCAATTTGACTTCACACACCTCCATTCTATGACTTCACACACCTCCATTCTGTGACTTCAAAAACCTCCATTCTATGACTTCACACACCTCCATTGTGACTTCACACACCATCATTCTATGAGTTCAAACACCGCCATTCTGACTTCACTGACCTCCATTCTATGACTTCACACAACTCCATTCTGACTTCACACAGCTCCATTCTATGACTTCGCACACATCTATTCTGACTTCACACACCTCCATTCTGTGACTTCACACACCTCCATTCTATGACTTCACACACCTCCATTCTATGACTTCACACACCCCCATTGTGTGACTTCACACACCTCCATTCTATGACTTCACACACCTCCATTCTGTGACTTCACACACCTCGTTTCTGAGTTCACACACCTCCATTTTGTGATTTCACACACCTCCATTCTCTGACTTCACACACCTCCATTCTATGACTTCACACACCTCCATTCTATGACTTCACACACCTCCTTTCTGAGTTGACACACCTCCATTCTATGACTTCACACACCTCCAATTTGACTTCACACACCTCCATTCTATGACTTCACACACCTCCATTCTGTAACTTCAAAAACCTCCATTCTATGACTTCACACACCTCCATTGTGACTTCACACACCATCATTCTATGAGTTCAAACACCGCCATTCTGACTTCACTCACCTCCATTCTATGACTTCACACAGCTCCATTCTGACTTCACACAGCTCCATTCTATGACTCGCACACATCTATTCTGACTTCACACACCTCCATTCTGTGACTTCACACACCTCCATTCTATGACTTCACACACCCTCATTGTGTGACTTCACACACCTCCATTCTATGACTTCACACACCTCCATTCTGTGACTTCACACACCTCGATTCTGAGTTCACACACCTCCATTTTGTGATTTCACACACCTCCATTCTCTGACTTCACACACCTCCGTTCTATGACTTCACACACCTAAATTCTATGACTTCACACACCTCCATTCTATGACTGCACACACCTCCATTCTGTGGCTTCACACACCTCCATTCTATGACTTCACACACCTCCATTCTGTGACTTCACACACCTGCATTCTATGACCTCACCCACCTCCATTCTATGACTTCGCACACCTGCATTGTGACTTCACACACCTCCATTCTATGAGTTCACACACCTCCATTGTGACTTCACACACCTCCATTCTATGACTTCACACACCTCCATTCTGACTTCACACACCTCCATTCTATGACTTCACACACCTCCTTTCTGAGTTGACACACCTCCATTCTATGACTTCACACACCTCCAATTTGACTTCACACACCTCCATTCTATGACTTCACACACCTCCATTCTGTGACTTCAAAAACCTCCATTCTATGACCTCACCCACCTCCATTCTATGACTTCGCACACCTGCATTGTGACTTCACACACCTCCATTCTATGAGTTCACACACCTCCATTGTGACTTCACACACCTCCATTCTATGACTTCACACACCTCCATTCTGACTTCACACACCTCCATTCTATGACTTCACACACCTCCTTTCTGAGTTGACACACCTCCATTCTATGACTTCACACACCTCCATTGTGACTTCACACACCATCATTCTATGAGTTCAAACACCGCCATTCTGACTTCACTCACCTCCATTCTATGACTTCACACAGCTCCATTCTGACTTCACACAGCTCCATTCTATGACTTCGCACACATCTATTCTGACTTCACACACCTCCATTCTGTGACTTCACACACCTCCATTCTATGACTTCACACACCCCCATTGTGTGACTTCACACACCACCATTCTATGACTTCACACACCTCCATTCTGTGACTTCACACACCTCGATTCTGAGTTCACACACCTCCATTTTGTGATTTCACACACCTCCATTCTCTGACTTCACACACCTCCATTCTATGACTTCACACTCCTAAATTCTGTGACTTCACACACCTCCATTCTATGACTTCACACACCTCCATTCTGTGTCTTCACACACCTGCATTCTATGACCTCACCCACCTCCATTCTATGACTTCGCACACCTGCATTGTGACTTCACACACCTCCATTCTATGAGTTCACACACCTCCATTCTGACTTCACACACCTCCATTCTATGACTTCACACACCTCCATTGTGACTTCACACACCATCATTCTGTGAGTTCAAACACCGCCATTCTGACTTCACTCACCTCCATTCTATGACTTCACACAGCTCCATTCTGACTTCACACAGCTCCATTCTATGACTTCGCACACATCTATTCTGACTTCACACACCTCCATTCTGTGACTTCACACACCTCCATTCTATGACTTCACACACCTCCATTCTATGACTTCACACACCCCCATTGTGTGACTTCACACACCTCCATTCTATGACTTCACACACTTCCATTCTGTGACTTCACACACCTCGATTCTGAGTTCACACACCTCCATTTT
The DNA here is from genome assembly GCA_024803745.1 of Megascapheus bottae. Classification (NCBI taxonomy): domain Eukaryota; kingdom Metazoa; phylum Chordata; class Mammalia; order Rodentia; family Geomyidae; genus Megascapheus; species Megascapheus bottae. Next base: position 49,349 of record JANJXV010000347.1, on the reverse strand, counting down.
GTGATTTCACACACCTCCATTCTCTGACTTCACACACCTCCATTCTATGACTTCACACACCTCCATTCTATGACTTCACACACCTCCTTTCTGAGTTGACACACCTCCATTCTATGACTTCACACACCTCCAATTTGACTTCACACACCTCCATTCTATGACTTCACACACCTCCATTCTGTGACTTCAAAAACCTCCATTCTATGACTTCACACACCTCCAGTGTGACTTCACACACCATCATTCTATGAGTTCAAACACCGCCATTCTGACTTCACTCACCTCCATTCTATGACTTCACACAGCTCCATTCTGACTTCACACAGCTCCATTCTATGACTCGCACACATCTATTCTGACTTCACACACCTCCATTCTGTGACTTCACACACCTCCATTCTATGACTTCACACACCCCCATTGTGTGACTTCACACACCTCCATTCTATGACTTCACAAACCTCCATTCTGTGACTTCACACACCTCGATTCTGAGTTCACACACCTCCATTTTGTGATTTCACACACCTCCATTCTCTGACTTCACACACCTCCATTCTATGACTTCACACACCTAAATTCTATGACTTCACACACCTCCATTCTATGACTTCACACACCTCCATTCTGACTTCACACACCTGCATTCTATGACCTCACCCACCTCCATTCTATGACTTCGCACACCTCCATTCTGTGACTTCACACACCTGCATTCTATGACCTCACCCACCTCCATTCTATGACTTCGCACACCTGCATTGTGACTTCACACACCTCCATTCTATGAGTTCACACACCTCCATTGTGACTTCACACACCTCCATTCTATGACTTCACACACCTCCATTCTGACTTCACACACCTCCATTCTATGATTTCACACACCTCCTTTCTGAGTTGACACACCTCCATTCTATGACTTCACACACCTCCAATTTGACTTCACACACCTCCATTCTATGACTTCACACACCTCCATTCTGTGACTTCAAAAACCTCCATTCTATGACTTCACACACCTCCATTGTGACTTCACACACCATCATTCTATGAGTTCAAACACCGCCATTCTGACTTCACTCACCTCCATTCTATGACTTCACACAGCTCCATTCTGACTTTACACAGCTCCATTCTATGACTTCGCACACATCTATTCTGACTTCACACACCTCCATTCTGTGACTTCACACACCTCCATTCTATGACTTCACACACCCCCATTGTGTGACTTCACACACCTCCATTCTTTGACTTCACACACCTCCATTCTGTGACTTCACACACCTCGATTCTGAGTTCACACATCTCCATTTTGTGATTTCACACACCTCCATTCTCTGACTTCACACACCTCCATTCTATGACTTCACACTCCTAAATTCTATGACTTCACACACCTCCATTCTATGACTTCACACACCTCCATTCTGTGGCTTCACACACCTCCATTCTATGACTTCACACACCTCCATTCTGTGTCTTCACACACCTGCATTCTATGACCTCACCCACCTCCATTCTATGACTTCGCACACCTGCATTGTGACTTCACACACCTCCATTCCATGACTTCACACACCTCCATTCTATGACTTCACACACCTCCAATTTGACTTCACACACCTCCATTCTATGACTTCACACACCTCCATTCTGTGACTTCAAAAACCTCCATTCTATGACTTCACACACCTCCATTGTGACTTCACACACCATCATTCTATGAGTTCAAACACCGCCATTCTGACTTCACTCACCTCCATTCTATGACTTCACACAGCTCCATTCTGACTTCACACAGCTCCATTCTATGACTCGCACACATCTATTCTGACTTCACACACCTCCATTCTGTGACTTCACACACCTCCAGTCTATGACTTCACACACCCCCATTGTGTGACTTCACACACCTCCATTCTATGACTTCACAAACCTCCATTCTGTGACTTCACACACCTCGATTCTGAGTTCACACACCTCCATTTTGTGATTTCACACACCTCCATTCTCTGACTTCACACACCTCCATTCTATGACTTCACACACCTAAATTCTATGACTTCACACACCTCCATTCTATGACTTCACACACCTCCATTCTGTGGCTTCACACACCTCCATTCTATGACTTCACACACCTCCATTCTGTGACTTCACACACCTGCATTCTATGACCTCACCCACCTCCATTCTATGACTTCGCACACCTGCATTGTGACTTCACACACCTCCATTCTATGAGTTCACACACCTCCATTCTGACTTCACACACCTCCATTCTATGACTTCACACACCTCCTTTCTGAGTTGACACACCTCCATTCTATGACTTCACACACCTCCAATTTGACTTCACACACCTCCATTCTATGACTTCACACACCTCCATTCTGTGACTTCAAAAACCTCCATTCTATGACTTCACACACCTCCATTGTGACTTCACACACCATCATTCTATGAGTTCTAACACCGCCATTCTGACTTCACTCACCTCCATTCTATGACTTCACACAGCTCCATTCTGACTTCACACAGCTCCATTCTATGACTTCGCACACATCTATTCTGACTTCACACACCTCCATTCTGTGACTTCACACACCTCCATTCTATGACTTCACACACCCCCATTGTGTGACTTCACACACCTCCATTCTTTGACTTCACACACCTCCATTCTGTGACTTCACACACCTCGATTCTGAGTTCACACATCTCCATTTTGTGATTTCACACACCTCCATTCTCTGACTTCACACACCTCCATTCTATGACTTCACACTCCTAAATTCTATGACTTCACACACCTCCATTCTATGACTTCACACACCTCCATTCTGTGGCTTCACACACCTCCATTCTATGACTTCACACACCTCCATTCTGTGACTTCAAAAACCTCCATTCTATGACTTCACACACCTCCATTGTGACTTCACACACCATCATTCTATGAGTTCAAACACCGCCATTCTGACTTCACTCACCTCCATTCTATGACTTCACACAGCTCCATTCTGACTTCACACAGCTCCATTCTATGACTTCGCACACATCTATTCTGACTTCACACACCTCCATTCTGTGACTTCACACACCTCCATTCTATGACTTCACACACCCCCATTGTGTGACTTCACACACCTCCATTCTTTGACTTCACACACCTCCATTCTGTGACTTCACACACCTCGATTCTGAGTTCACACATCTCCATTTTGTGATTTCACACACCTCCATTCTCTGACTTCACACACCTCCATTCTATGACTTCACACTCCTAAATTCTATGACTTCACACACCTCCATTCTATGACTTCACACACCTCCATTCTGTGGCTTCACACACCTCCATTCTATGACTTCACACACCTCCATTCTGTGTCTTCACACACCTGCATTCTATGACCTCACCCACCTCCATTCTATGACTTCGCACACCTGCATTGTGACTTCACACACCTCCATTCTATGAGTTCACACACCTCCATTCTGACTTCACACACCTCCATTCTATGACTTCACACACCTCCATTCTGACTTCACACACCTCCATTCTATGACTTCACACAACTCCATCTGACTTCACACACCTCCATTCCATGACTTCACACACCTCCATTCGATGGCTTCACACACCTCCATTCTTTGACTGCATGCACCTCCATTCTATGAGTTCACACACCTCCATTCTGTGACTTCACCCACCTTTATTGTTTGACTTCACACACCACCATTCTTTGACTTCACACAACTCCATTCCATGACTTCACACACCTCCATTCTATGAGTTCACACACCTCCATTCTCTGATTCACACACCTCCATTTTGACTTCACACACCTCCATTCTTTGACTTCATACACCTTCGTTCTCACTTCAGAAACATCCATTCGATGACTTCACGCACCTCCATTCTATGACTTCACAAACCTCCGTTCTGTGACCACACACCTCCATTCTTAGTTCCCACACCTCCATTCTGTGACTTCACACACCTCCATCCTGACTTCACACACCTCCATTCTGACTTCACAAACCTCAATTCTTTGACTTCACACACCTCCATTCTATGATTTCACAGTCTTCCATTCTATGAATTCACACACCTCCATTCTATGACTTCACACACTTCATTTCTGCGTTGACACACCTCCATTCTGTGATTTCACACACCTCCAATATGACTTCACACACCCCCATTCTATGACTTCACACACCCCCATTGTGACTTCACACACTCCATTCTATGAGTTCACACACCTCCATTCTGACTTCACACACTTCCATTCTATGGCTTCACACAGCTGCATTCTGACTTCAGACACCTCCATTTGTGACTTCACACACCACAATTTTGACTTCAAACACCTTCATTCTGTGACTTCACACACCTCCATTCTGTGACTTCACACACCTCCATTTTAACTTCACACACTTCCATTCTTTGACTTAACAGACCTGCATTCTGTGACTTCACACACCACCATTGTTTGACTTCACAACCTATATTCTTGGACTTCACACACTTCCATTCCATGACTTCACACATCTCCATTTTATGAGTTCACACACCTCCATTTTGACTTCACACACCTCCATTCTATGACTTCACACACCTTCATTCCACTTCAGAAACATCCATTCTATGACTTCACACACCTCCATTCTATGACTTCACAAACCTCCTTTCTGTGACTTCACACACCTCCATTCAATGACTTCACACACCTCCATTCTGTGACTGCATGCACCTCCATTCTATGAGTTCACACACCTCCATTCTGTGACTTCACACACATTTATTGTTTGACTTCACACACCTCCATTCTTTGACTTCACACACCTCCATTCCATGATTTCACACACCTCCATTCTATGAGTTCACACACCTCCATTCTATGATTCACACACCTCCATTTTGACTTCACACACCTCCATTCTTTGACTTCATACACCTTCGTTCTCACTTCAGAAACATACATTCTATGACTTCAGGCACCTCCATTCTATGACTTCACAAACCTCCGTTCTGTGACCACACACCTCCATTCTGAATTCCCACACCTCCATTCTGTGACTTCACTCACCTCCATCCTGACTTCACAGACCTCCATTCTGACTTCACAAACCTCAGTTCTTTGACATCACACACCTCCATTCTATGATTTCACACTCTTCCATTCTATGAATTCACACACCTCCATTCTATGACTTCACACACCTCCATTCTGTGACTTCACACACCTCGATTCTGAGTTCACACACCTCCATTTTGTGATTTCACACACCTCCATTCTCTGACTTCACACACCTCCGTTCTATGACTTCACACACCTAAATTCTATGACTTCACACACCTCCATTCTATGACTTCACACACCTCCATTCTGTGGCTTCACACACCTCCATTCTATGACTTCACACACCTCCATTCTGTGACTTCACACACCTGCATTCTATGACCTCACCCACCTCCATTCTATGACTTCGCACACCTGCATTGTGACTTCACACACCTCCATTCTATGAGTTCACACACCTCCATTGTGACTTCACACACCTCCATTCTATGACTTCACACACCTCCATTCTGACTTCACACACCTCCATTCTATGACTTCACACACCTCCTTTCTGAGTTGACACACCTCCATTCTATGACTTCACACACCTCCAATTTGACTTCACACACCTCCATTCTATGACTTCACACACCTCCATTCTGTGACTTCAAAAACCTCCATTCTATGACTTCACACACCTCCATTGTGACTTCACACACCATCATTCCATGAGTTCAAACACCGCCATTCTGACTTCACTCACCTCCATTCTATGACTTCACACAGCTCCATTCTGACTTCACACAGCTCCATTCTATGACTTCGCACACATCTATTCTGACTTCACACACCTCCATTCTGTGACTTCACACACCTCCATTCTATGACTTCACAAACCCCCATTGTGTGACTTCACACACCTCCATTCTTTGACTTCACACACCTCCATTCTGTGACTTCACACACCTCGATTCTGAGTTCACACATCTCCATTTTGTGATTTCACACACCTCCATTCTTTGACTTCACACACCTCCATTCTATGACTTCACACTCCTAAATTCTATGACTTCACACACCTCCATTCTATGACTTCACACACCTCCATTCTGTGGCTTCACACACCTCCATTCTATGACTTCACACACCTCCATTCTGTGTCTTCACACACCTGAATTCTATGACCTCACCCACCTCCATTCTATGACTTCGCACACCTGCATTGTGACTTCACACACCTCCATTCCATGACTTCACACACCTCCATTCTATGACTTCACACACCTCCAATTTGACTTCACACACCTCCATTCTATGACTTCACACACCTCCATTCTGTGACTTCAAAAACCTCCATTCTATGACTTCACACACCTCCATTGTGACTTCACACACCATCATTCTATGAGTTCAAACACCGCCATTCTGACTTCACTCACCTCCATTCTATGACTTCACACAGCTCCATTCTGACTTCACACAGCTTCATTCTATGACTCGCACACATCTATTCTGACTTCACACACCTCCATTCTGTGACTTCACACACCTCCATTCTATGACTTCACACACCCCCATTGTGTGACTTCACACACCTCCATTCTATGACTTCACAAACCTCCATTCTGTGACTTCACACACCTCGATTCTGAGTTCACACACCTCCAATTTGTGATTTCACACACCTCCATTCTCTGACTTCACACACCTCCATTCTATGACTTCACACTCCTAAATTCTATGACTTCACACAACTCCATTCTTTGACTTCACACACCTCCATTCTGACTTCACACACCTCCATTCTATGACTTCACACACCTCCATTCTGACTTCACACACCTCCATTCTATGACTTCACACAACTCCATCTGACTTCACACACCTCCATTCTGACTTCACACACTTCCATTCTATGACTTCACACACCTCCTTTCTGAGTTGACACACCTCCATTCTATGACTTCACACACCTCCAATTTGACTTCACACACCTCCATTCTATGACTTCACACACCTCCATTCTGTGACTTCAAAAACCTCCATTCTATGACTTCACACACCTCCATTGTGACTTCACACACCATCATTCTATGAGTTCAAACACCGCCATTCTGACTTCACTCACCTCCATTCTATGACTTCACACAGCTCCATTCTGACTTCACACAGCTCCATTCTATGACTTCGCACACATCTATTCTGACTTCACACACCTCCATTCTGTGACTCACACACCTCCATTCTATGACTTCACACACCCCCATTGTGTGACTTCACACACCTCCATTCTATGACTTCACACACCTCCATTCTGTGACTTCACACACCTCGATTCTGAGTTCACACATCTCCATTTTGTGATTTCACACACCTCCATTCTCTGACTTCACACACCTCCATTCTATGACTTCACACTCCTAAATTCTATGACTTCACACACCTCCATTCTATGACTTCACACACCTCCATTCTGTGGCTTCACAAACCTCCATTCTATGACTTCACACACCTCCATTCTGTGTCTTCACACACCTGCATTCTATGACCTCACCCACCTCCATTCTATGACTTCGCACACCTGCATTGTGACTTCACACACCTCCATTCTATGAGTTCACACACCTCCATTCTGACTTCACACACCTCCATTCTATGACTTCACACACCTCCATTCTGACTTCACACACCTCCATTCTATGACTTCACACAACTCCATCTGACTTCACACACCTCCATTCTATGAGTTCACACACCTCCATTCTGTGACTTCACCCACCTTTATTGTTTGACTTCACACACCACCATTCTTTGACTTCACACAACTCCATTCCATGACTTCACACACCTCCATTCTATGAGTTCACACACCTCCATTCTATGATTCACACACCTCCATTTTGACTTCACACACCTCCATTCTTTGACTTCACACACCTTCGTTCTCACTTCAGAAACATCCATTCGATGACTTCACGCACCTCCATTCTATGACTTCACAAACCTCCGTTCTGTGACCACACACCTCCATTCTGAGTTCCCACACCTCCATTCTGTGACTTCACACACCTCCATCCTGACTTCACACACCTCCATTCTGACTTCACAAACCTCAATTCTTTGACTTCACACACCTCCATTCTATGATTTCACAGTCTTCCATTCTATGAATTCACACACCTCCATTCTATGACTTCACACACTTCATTTCTGCGTTGACACACCTCCATTCTGTGATTTCACACACCTCCAATATGACTTCACACACCCCCATTCTATGACTTCACACACCCCCATTGTGACTTCACACACTCCATTCTATGAGTTCACACACCTCCATTCTGACTTCACACACTTCCATTCTATGGCTTCACACAGCTGCATTCTGACTTCAGACACCTCCATTTGTGACTTCACACACCAAAATTTTGACTTCAAACACCTTCATTGTGTGACTTCACACACCTCCATTCTGTGACTTCACACACCTCCATTTTAACTTCACACACTTCCATTCTTTGACTTAACAGACCTGCATTCTGTGACTTCACACACCACCATTGTTTGACTTCACAACCTATATACTTGGACTTCACACACCTCCATTCCATGACTTCACACATCTCCATTTTATGAGTTCACACACCTCCATTTTGACTTCACACACCTCCATTCTATGACTTCACACACCTTCATTCTACTTCAGAAACATCCATTCTATGACTTCACACACCTCCATTCTATGACTTCACAAACCTCCATTCTGTGACTTCACACACCTCCATTCAATGACTTCACACACCTCCATTCTTTGACTGCATGCACCTCCATTCTATGAGTTCACACACCTCCATTCTGTGACTTCACACACATTTATTGTTTGACTTCACACACCTCCAGTCTTTGACTTCACACACCTCCATTCCATGACTTCACACACCTCCATTCTTTGACTTCACACACCTCCATTCTATGATTCACACACTTCCATTTTGACTTCACACACCTCCATTCTTTGACGTCATACACCTTCGTTCTCACTTCAGAAACATCCATTCTATGACTTCAGGCACCTCCATTCTATGACTTCACAAACCTCCGTTCTGTGAACACACACCTCCATTCTGAATTCCCACACCTCCATTCTGTGACTTCACTCACCTCCATCCTGACTTCACACACCTCCATTCTGACTTCACAAACCTCAGTTCTTTGACTTCACACACCTCCATTCTATGATTTCACACTCTTCCATTCTATGAATTCACACACCTCCATTGTATGACTTCACACACCCCATTTCTGAGTTGACACACCTCCATTCTGTGATTTCACACACATCCAATTTGACTTCACACACCCCCATTCTATGACTTCACACACCCCCATTGTGACTTCACACACTCCATTCTATGAGTTCACACACCTCCATTCTGACTTCACACACCTCCATTCTATGGCTTCACACAGCTGCATTCTGACTTCAAACACCTCCATTTGTGACTTCACACACCACAATTTTGACTTCAAACACCTTCATTCTGTGACTTCACACACCTCCATTCTGTGACTTCACACACCTCGATTCTGAGTTCACACACCTCCATTTTGTGATTTCACACACCTCCATTCTCTGACTTCACACACCTCCATTCTATGACTTCACACACCTCCATTCTATGACTTCACACACCTCCTTTCTGAGTTGACACACCTCCATTCTATGACTTCACACACCTCCAATTTGACTTCACACACCTCCATTCTATGACTTCACACACCTCCATTCTGTGACTTCAAAAACCTCCATTCTATGACTTCACACACCTCCATTGTGACTTCACACACCATCATTCTATGAGTTCAAACACCGACATTCTGACTTCACTCACCTCCATTCTATGACTTCACACAGCTCCATTCTGACTTCACACAGCTCCATTCTTTGACTCGCACACATCTATTCTGACTTCACACACATCCATTCTGTGACTTCACACACCTCCATTCTATGACTTCACATACCCCCATTGTGTGACTTCACACACCTCCATTCTATGACTTCACACACCTCCATTCTGTGACTTCACACACCTCGATTCTGAGTTCACACACCTCCATTTTGTGATTTCACACACCTCCATTCTCTGACTTCACACACCTCCATTCTATGACTTCACACACCTAAATTCTATGACTTCACACACCTCCATTCTATGACTTCACACACCTCCATTCTGTGGCTTCACACACCTCCATTCTATGACTTCACACACCTCCATTCTGTGACTTCACACACCTGCATTCTATGACCTCACCCACCTCCATTCTATGACTTCGCACGCCTGCATTGTGACTTCACACACCTCCATTCTATGAGTTCACACACCTCCATTGTGACTTCACACACCTCCATTCTATGACTTCACACACCTCCATTCTGACTTCACACACCTCCATTCTATGACTTCACACACCTCCTTTCTGAGTTGACACACCTCCATTCTATGACTTCACACACCTCCAATTTGACTTCACACACCTCCATTCTATGACTTCACACACCATTCTGTGACTTCAAAAACCTCCATTCTATGACTTCACACACCTCCATTGTGACTTCACACACCATCATTCTATGAGTTCAAACACCGCCATTCTGACTTCACTCACCTCCATTCTATGACTTCACACAGCTCCATTCTGACTTCACACAGCTCCATTCTATGACTTCGCACACATCTATTCTGACTTCACACACCTTCATTCTGTGACTTCACACACCTCCATTCTATGACTTCACACACCCCCATTGTGTGACTTCACACACCTCCATTCTATGACTTCACACACCTCCATTCTGTGACTTCACACACCTCGATTCTGAGTTCACACACCTCCATTTTGTGATTTCACACACCTCCATTCTCTGACTTCACACACCTCCATTCTATGACTTCACACTCCTAAATTCTATGACTTCACACACCTCCATTCTATGACTTCACACACCTCGATTCTGTGGCTTCACACACCTCCATTCTATGACTTCACACACCTCCATTCTGTGTCTTCACACACCTGCATTCTATGACCTCACCCACCTCCATTCTATGACTTCGCACACCTGCATTGTGACTTCACACACCTCCATTCTATGAGTTCACACACCTCCATTCTGACTTCACACACCTCCATTCTATGACTTCACACACCTCCATTCTGACTTCACACACCTCCATTCTATGACTTCACACAACTCCATCTGACTTCACACACCTCCATTCCATGACTTCACACACCTCCATTCGATGACTTCACACACCTCCATTCTTAGACTGCATGCACCTCTATTCTATGAGTTCACACACCTCCATTCTGTGACTTCACCCACCTTTATTGTTTGACTTCACACACCACCATTCTTTGACTTCACACAACTCCATTCCATGACTTCACACACCTCCATTCTATGAGTTCACACACCTCCATTCTATGATTCACACACCTCCATTTTGACTTCACACACCTCCATTCTTTGACTTCATACACCTTCGTTCTCACTTCAGAAACATCCATTCGATGACTTCACGCACCTCCATTCTATGACTTCACAAACCTCCGTTCTGTGACCACACACCTCCATTCTTAGTTCCCACACCTCCATTCTGTGACTTCACACACCTCCATCCTGACTTCACACACCTCCATTCTGACATCACAAACCTCAATTCTTTGACTTCACACACCTCCATTCTATGATTTCACAGTCTTCCATTCTATGAATTCACACACCTCCATTCTATGACTTCACACACCTCATTTCTGCGTTGACACACCTCCATTCTGTGATTTCACACACCTCCAATATGACTTCACACACCCCCATTCTATGACTTCACACACCCCCATTGTGACTTCACACACTCCATTCTATGAGTTCACACACCTCCATTCTGACTTCACACACTTCCATTCTATGGCTTCACACAGCTGCATTCTGACTTCAGACACCTCCATTTGTGACTTCACACACCACAATTTTGACTTCAAACACCTTCATTCTGTGACTTCACACACCTCCATTCTGTGACTTCACACACCTCCATTTTAACTTCACACACTTCCATTCTTTGACTTAACAGACCTGCATTCTGTGACTTCACACACCACAATTGTTTGACTTCACAACCTATATTCTTGGACTTCACACACTTCCATTCCATGACTTCACACATCTCCATTTTATGAGTTCACACACCTCCATTTTGACTTCACACACCTCCATTCTATGACTTCACACACCTTCATTCCACTTCAGAAACATCCATTCTATGACTTCACACACCTCCATTCTATGACTTCACAAACCTCCATTCTGTGACTTCACACACCTCCATTCAATGACTTCACACACCTCCATTCTTTGACTCATGCACCTCCATTCTATGAGTTCACACACCTCCATTCTGTGACTTCACACACATTTATTGTTTGACTTCACACACCTCCATTCTTTGACTTCACACACCTCCATTCCATGACTTCACACACCTCCATTCTATGAGTTCACACACCTCCATTCTATGATTCACACACCTCCATTTTGACTTCACACACCTCCATTCTTTGACTTCATACACCTTCGTTCTCACTTCAGAAACATCCATTCTATGACTTCAGGCACCTCCATTCTATGACTTCACAAACCTCCGTTCTGTGACCACACACCTCCATTCTGAATTCCCACACCTCCATTCTGTGACTTCACTCACCTCCATCCTGACTTCACAGACCTCCATTCTGACTTCACAAACCTCAGTTCTTTGACTTCACACACCTCCATTCTATGATTTCACACTCTTCCATTCTATGAATTCACACACCTCCATTCTATGACTTCACACACCCCATTTCTGAGTTGACACACCTCCATTCTGTGATTTCACACACATCCAATTTGACTTCACACACCCCCATTCTATGACTTCACACACCCCCATTGTGACTTCACACACTCCATTCTATGAGTTCACACACCTCCATTCTGACTTCACACACCTCCATTCTATGGCTTCACACAGCTGCATTCTGACTTCAAACACCTCCATTTGTGATTTCACACACCACAATTTTGACTTCAAACACCTTCATTCTGTGACTTCACACACCTCCATTCTGTGACTTCACACACCTCGATTCTGAGTTCACACACCTCCATTTTGTGATTTCACACACCTCCATTCTCTGACTTCACACACCTCCATTCTATGACTTCACACACCTCCATTCTATGACTTCACACACCTCCTTTCTGAGTTGACACACCTCCATTCTATGACTTCACACACCTCCAATTTGACTTCACACACCTCCATTCTATGACTTCACACACCTCCATTCTATGACTTCACACACCTCCTTTCTGAGTTGACACACCTCCATTCTATGACTTCACACACCTCCAATTTGACTTCACACACCTCCATTCTATGACTTCACACACCTCCATTCTGTGACTTCAAAAACCTCCATTCTATGACTTCACACACCTCCATTGTGACTTCACACACCATCATTCTATGAGTTCAAACACCGCCATTCTGACTTCACTCACCTCCATTCTATGACTTCACACAGCTCCATTCTGACTTCACACAGCTCCATTCTATGACTCGCACACATCTATTCTGACTTCACACACCTCCATTCTGTGACTTCACACACCTCCATTCTATGACTTCACACACCCCCATTGTGTGACTTCACACACCTCCATTCTATGACTTCACACACCTCCATTCTGTGACTTCACACACCTCGATTCTGAGTTCACACACCTCCATTTTGTGATTTCACACACCTCCATTCTCTGACTTCACACACCTCCATTCTATGACTTCACACACCTAAATTCTATGACTTCACACACCTCCATTCTATGACTTCACACACCTCCATTCTGTGGCTTCACACACCTCCATTCTATGACTTCACACACCTCCATTCTGTGACTTCACACACCTGCATTCTATGACCTCACCCACCTCCATTCTATGACTTCGCACACCTGCATTGTGACTTCACACACGTCCATTCTCTGAGTTCACACACCTCCATTGTAACTTCACACACCTCCATTCTATGACTTCACACACCTCCATTCTGACTTCACACACCTCCATTCTATGACTTCACACACCTCCTTTCTGAGTTGACACACCTCCATTCTATGACTTCACACACCTCCAATTTGACTTCACACACCTCCATTCTATGACTTCACACACCTCCATTCTGTGACTTCAAAAACCTCCATTCTATGACTTCACACACCTCCATTGTGACTTCACACACCATCATTCTATGAGTTCAAACACCGCCATTCTGACTTCACTCACCTCCATTCTATGACTTCACACAGCTCCATTCTGACTTCACACAGCTCCATTCTATGACTTCGCACACATCTATTCTGACTTCACACCTGCATTCTGTGACTTCACACACCTCCATTCTATGACTTCACACACCCCCATTGTGAGACTTCACACACCTCCATTCTATGACTTCACACACCTCCATTCTGTGACTTCACACACCTCGATTCTGAGTTCACACACCTCCATTTTGTGATTTCACACACCTCCATTCTCTGACTTCAGACACCTCCATTCTATGACTTCACACTCCTAAATTCTATGACTTCACACACCTCCATTCTATGACTTCACACACCTCCATTCTGTGGCTTCACACACCTCCATTCTGTGACTTCACACACCTCCATTCTGTGTCTTCACACACCTGCATTCTATGACCTCACCCACCTCCATTCTATGACTTCGGACACCTGCATTGTGACTTCACACACCTCCATTCTATGAGTTCACACACCTCCATTCTGACTTCACACACCTCCATTCTATGACTTCACACACCTCCATTCTGACTTCACACACCTCCATTCTATGACTTCACACACCTCCATTCTTTGACTTCATACACCTTCGTTCTCACTTCAGAAACATCCATTCGATGACTTCACGCACCTCCATTCTATGACTTCACAAACCTCCGTTCTGTGACCACACACCTCCATTCTGAGTTCCCACACCTCCATTCTGTGACTTCACACACCTCCATCCTGACTTCACACACCTCCATTCTGACTTCACAAACCTCAATTCTTTGACTTCACACACCTCCATTCTATGATTTCACAGTCTTCCATTCTATGAATTCACACACCTCCATTCTATGACTTCACACACTTGATTTCTGCGTTGACACACCTCCATTCTGTGATTTCACACACCTCCAATATGACTTCACACACCCCCATTCTATGACTTCACACACCCCCATTGTGACTTCACACACTCCATTCTATGAGTTCACACACCTCCATTCTGACTTCACACACTTCCATTCTATGGCTTCACACAGCTGCATTCTGACTTCAGACACCTCCATTTGTGACTTCACACACCACAATTTTGACTTCAAACACCTTCATTCTGTGACTTCACACACCTCCATTCTGTGACTTCACACACCTCCATTTTAACTTCACACACTTCCATTCTTTGACTTAACAGACCTGCATTCTGTGACTTCACACACCACCATTGTTTGACTTCACAACCTATATTCTTGGACTTCACACACCTCCATTCCATGACTTCACACATCTCCATTTTATGAGTTCACACACCTCCATTTTGACTTCAGACACCTCCATTCTATGACTTCACACACCTTCATTCTACTTCAGAAACATCCATTCTATGACTTCACACACCTCCATTTTAACTTCACACACTTCCATTCTTTGACTTAACAGACCTGCATTCTGTGACTTCACACACCACCATTGTTTGACTTCACAACCTATATTCTTGGACTTCACACACCTCCATTCCATGACTTCACACATCTCCATTTTATGAGTTCACACACCTCCATTTTGACTTCAGACACCTCCATTCTATGACTTCACACACCTTCATTCTACTTCAGAAACATCCATTCTATGACTTCACACACCTCCATTCTATGACTTCACAAACCTCCATTCTGTGACTTCACACACCTCCATTCAATGACTTCACACACCTCCATTCTTTGACTGCATGCACCTCCATTCTATGAGTTCACACACCTCCATTCTGTGACTTCACACACATTTATTGTTTGACTTCACACACCTCCATTCTTTTACTTCACACACCTCCATTCCATGACTTCACACACCTCCATTCTATGATTCACACACCTCCATTTTGACTTCACACACCTCCATTCTTTGACTTCATACACCTTCGTTCTCACTTCAGAAACATCCATTCTATGACTTCAGGCACCTCCATTCTATGACTTCACAAACCTCCGTTCTGTGACCACACACCTCCATTCTGAATTCCCACACCTCCATTCTGTGACTTCACTCACCTCCATCCTGACTTCACACACCTCCATTCTGACTTCACAAACCTCAGTTCTTTGACTTCACACACCTCCATTCTATGATTTCACACTCTTCCATTCTATGAATTCACACACCTCCATTGTATGACTTCACACACCCCATTTCTGAGTTGACACACCTCCATTCTGTGATTTCACACACATCCAATTTGACTTCACACACCCCCATTCTATGACTTCACACACCCCCATTGTGACTTCACACACTCCATTCTATGAGTTCACACACCTCCATTCTGACTTCACACACCTCCATTCTATGGCTTCACACAGCTGCATTCTGACTTCAAACACCTCCATTTGTGACTTCACACACCACAATTTTGACTTCAAACACCTTCATTCTGTGACTTCACACACCTCCATTCTGTGACTTCACACACTTCCATTTTGACTTCACACACTTCCATTCTTTGACTTCACAACCTATATTCTTGGACTTTACACACCTCCATTCCATGACTTCACACATCTCCATTTTATGAGTTCACACACCTTCATTCTACTTCAGAAACATCCATTCTATGACTTCACACACCTCCATTCTATGACTTCACAAACCTCCATTCTGTCACTTCACACACCTCCATTCTGAGTTCACACACCTCAATTCCGTGACTTCACACACCTCAATTCTCACGTCACACACCTCCATTCTATGACTTCACTCAATTCCATTCTATGATTTCACACACCTCCATTCTTTGACTTCACACACCTCCATTGTGAGTTCACACACCTCCATTCTGTGAATTCACACACCTCCATTCTGTGACTTCACACACCTCCATTCTGTGACTTCACACACCTCCATTCTATGATTTCTCACACCTCCATTCTATTAATTCACACACCTCCATTCTGTGACTTCACACAACTCCATTCTATGACTTCCCTCACCTCCATTCTGTGACTTCACTCACCTCCATCCTGACTTCACACACCTCCATTCTGACTTCACAAACCTCAGTTCTTTGACTTCACACACCTCCATTCTATGATTTCACACTCTTCCATTCTATGAATTCACACACCTCCATTCTCTGACTTCACACACCCCATTTCTGAGTTGACACACCTCCATTCTGTGATTTCACACACATCCAATTTGACTTCACACACCCCCATTCTATGACTTCACACACCCCCATTGTGACTTCACACACTCCATTCTATGAGTTCACACACCTCCATTCTGACTTCACACACCTCCATTCTATGGCTTCACACAGCTGCATTCTGACTTCAAACACCTCCATTTGTGACTTCACACACCACAATTTTGACTTCAAACACCTTCATTCTGTGACTTCACACACCTCCATTCTGTGACTTCACACATCTCCATTTTGACTTCACACACTTCCATTCTTTGACTTCACAACCTATATTCTTGGACTTTACACACCTCCATTCCATGACTTCACACATCTCCATTTTATTAGTTCACACACCTTCATTCTACTTCAGAAACATCCATTCTATGACTTCACACACCTCCATTCTATGACTTCACAAACCTCCATTCTGTCACTTCACACACCTCCATTCTGAGTACACACACCTCAATTCCTTGACTTCACACACCTCAATTCTCACGTCACACACCTCCATTCTATGACTTCACACAATTCCATTCTATGACTTCACACACCTCCATTCTTTGACTTCACACACCTCCATTGTGAGTTCACACACCTCCATTCTGTGACTTCACACACCTCCATTCTGTGACTTCACACACCTCCATTCTGTGACTTCACACACCTCCATTCTATGATTTCTCACACCTCCATTCTATTAATTCACACACCTCCATTCTGTGACTTCACACAACTCCATTCTATGACTTCCCACACCTCCATTCTGTGACTTCACACACCTCCATTCTGAGTTCACAAACCTCCATTCTGTGACTTAACGCACCTTCATTCTGTGACTTCACACACTTCCATACTATGACTTCACACACCTCCATTCTATGAGTTCACACACCTCCATACTATGACTTCACACACCTCCAGTCTTTGACTTCACACCCCTCCATTCTGTGACTTCACACACCTCCATTCTATAACTTCACACACCTCCATTGTGACTTCCCATACCTCCAATCTGAGTTCACACACCTCCTTTCTGACTTCACACACCTCCATTCTATGACTTCACACACCTCCATTCTGTGACTTCACACACCTGAATTCTGTGACTTCACACGCCTCAATTATGACTTCACACACCTCCATTCTATGACTTCACACACCTCCATTCTATGTCTTCATACACCTAGATTCTGTGACTTCACACACCTCCATTCTGAGTTCACACACCTCTATTCTGTGACTTCACACACCTCCATTCTGATTTCACAGAGCTCCATAAGATGACTTCACACACCTCCATTCTGTGACTTCGCACACCTCCATTCTGACTTCACACAGCTCCATTCTCTGACTTCCCACACCTCCATTCTATGATTTCACACACCTCCATTCTATGACTTCACACACCTCCATTCTGTGACTTCACACACCTCGATTCTGAGTTCAAACACCTCCGTTCTGTGACTTAACACACCTCCATTCTGTGACTTCACACACCTCCATTCTGAGTTCGCACACCTCTATTCTGTGACTTCACACACCTCCATTCTGACTTCACACAGCTCCATTCTATGACATCACACACCTCCATTCTGTGCCTTCACACACCTCCATTCTAACTTAACACACATTCATTCTTACTTAACAAACATCCATTCTATGACTTCACACACCTCCATTCTATGACTTCACAGACCTCCATTCTATGACTTCACACACCTCCATTCTGAGACTTCACACACCTCAATTCTGTGACTTAACACACCTCCATTATGACTTCACACACATCCATTCTATGACTTCACACACCTCCATTCTATGACTTCACACACCTCCATTCTGTGACTTCACACACCTCCATTCTGAGTTCACACACCTCCATTCTGTGACTTCACACACATCCAATCTTACTTCACACAGCTCCATTCCATGACTTCACACACCTCCATTCTGTGACTTCACACACCTCCATTCTATGACTTCACACACCTCCATTGTGACTTCACACACCTCCATTCTATGAGTTTACACACCTCCATTTTGACTTCACACACCTCCATTCTATGACTTCACACACCTCCATTCTGACTTCACACACCTCCATTCTGTGAGTTCACACTCCTCCATTATATGACTTCACACACCTCCATTCTGTGACTTCACACACCTCCTTTCTATGACTTCACACACCTCCATTCTGTGACTTCACACACCTACATTGTGACTTCACAGACCTCCATTCTATGAGTTCACACAAATGCATTCTGAATTCACACACCTCCATTCTATGACTTCACACACCTCCATACTGACTTCACACACCTCCATTCTGACTTCACACCTCAATTCTGTGACTTCACACAACTCCATTGTATGATTTCACACACCTCCATTCTATGACTTCACACACATCCATTCTATGACTTCACACACATCCTTTCTGAGTTGGCACATCTCCATTCTATGACTTCACACACATCCAATCTGACTTCACACACCTCCATTTTATGACTGCACACACTTCCATTCTGTGACTTCTAAAACCTCCATTTTGTGACTTCACACACCTCCATTGTGACTTCACACACCATCATTCTATGAGTTCACACACCACCATTCTTACTTCAGTCACCTCCATTCTATGACTTCACACAGCTCCATTCTGACTTCACACAGCTCCATTCTATGACCTCGCACACATCTATTCTGACTTCACACACCTCCATTCTGTGACTTCACACACCTCCATTCTATGACTTCACACACCTCCATTTTGTGACTTCACACACCCCCATTGTTTGACTTCCCACACCTCCATTCTATGACTTCACACACCTCCATTCTATGACTTCACACACCTCCATTCTGAGTTCACACCCCTCCATTTTGTGATTTCACACACCTCCAATTTGACTTCACACACCTCCATTCTATGACTTCACACACCTCCATTCTGTGACTTCAAAAACCTCCATCCTATGACTTCACACACCTCCGTTGTGACTTCACACACCATCATTATATGAGTTCACACACCGCCATTCTGACTTCACACACCTCCATTCTATGACTTCACACAGCTCCATTCTGACTTCACACAGCTATATTCTATGACTTCGCACACATCTATTCTGACTTCACACACCTCCATTCTGTGACTTCACACACCTCCATTCAATGACTTCACACACCTCCATTCTATGACTTCACACACCCCCATTGTGTGACTTCACACACCTCCATTCTATGACTTCACACACCTCCATTCTGTGACTTCACACACCTCGGTTCTGAGTTCACACACCTCCATTTTGTGATTTCACACACCTCCATTCTCTGACTTCACACACCTCCATTCTATGACTTCACACACCTAAATTCTATGACTTCACACACCTCCATTCTATGACTTCACACACCTAAATTCTATGACTTCACACACCTCCATTCTGTGACTTCACACACCTGCATTCTATGACCTCACCCACCTCCATTCTATGACTTCGCGCACCTGCATTGTGACTTCACACACCTCCATTCTATGAGTTCACACACCTCCATTCTGACTTCACACACCTACATTCTATGACTTCACACAACTCCATGTGACTTCACACACCTCCATTCCATGACTTCACACACCTCCATTCGATGACTTCACACACCTCCATTCTTTGACTGCATGCACCTCCATTCTATGAGTTCACACACCTCCATTCTGTGACTTCACCCACCTTTATTGTTTGACTTCACACACCTCCATTCTTTGACTTCACACAACTCCATTCCATGACTTCACACACCTCCATTCTATGAGTTCACACACCTCCATTCTGTGATTCACACACCTCCATTTTGACTTCACACACCTCCATTCTTTGACTTCATACACCTTCGTTCTCACTTCAGAAACATCCATTCTATGACTTCAGGCACCTCCATTCTATGACTTCACAAACCTCCGTTCTGTGACCACACACCTCCATTCTGAGTTCCCACACCTCCATTCTGTGACTTCACCCACCTCCATCCTGATTTCACACACCTCCATTCTGACTTCACAAACCTCACTTCTTTGACTTCACACACCTCCATTCTATGATTTCACAGTCATCCATTCTATGAATTCACACACCTCCATTCTATGACTTCACACACCTCATTTCTGCGTTGACACACCTCCATTCTGTGATTTCACACACCTCCAACATGACTTCACACACCCCCATTCTATGACTTCACACACCCCCATCGTGACTTCACACACTCCATTCTATGAGTTCACACACCTCCATTCTGACTTCACACACTTCCATTCTATGGCTTCACACAGCTGCATTCTGACTTCAGACACCTCCATTTGTGACTTCACACACCACAATTTTGACTTCAAACACCTTCATTCTGTGACTTCACACACCTCCATTCTGTGACTTCACACACCTCCATTTTAACATCACACACTTCCATTCTTTGACTTAACAGACCTGCATTCTGTGACTTCACACACCACCATTGTTTGACTTCACAACCTATATTCTTGGACTTCACACACCTCCATACCATGACTTCACATATCTCCATTTTATGAGTTCACACACCTCCATTTTCACTTCACACACCTCCATTCTATGACTTCACACACCTTCATTCTACTGCAGAAACATCCATTCTATGACTTCACACACCTCCATTCTATAACTTCACAAACCTCCATTCTGTGACTTCACACACCTCCATTCGATGACTTCACACACCTCCATTCTTTGACTGCATGCACCTCCATTCTATGAGTTCACACATCTCCATTCTGTGACTTCACACACATTTATTGTTTGACTTCACACACCTCCATTCTTTGACCCACACACCTCCATTCCATGACTTCACACACCTCCATTCTATGAGTTCACACACCTCCATTCTCTGATTCACACACCTCCATTTTGACTTCACACACCTCCATTCTTTGACTTCATACATCTTCGTTCTCACTTCAGAAACATCCATTCTATGACTTCACGCACCTCCATTCTATGACTTCACAAACCTCCGTTCTGTGACCACACACCTCCATTCTGAATTCCCACACCTCCATTCTGTGACTTCACTCACCTCCATCCTGACTTCACACACCTCCATTCTGACTTCACAAACCTCAGTTCTTTGACTTCACACACCTCCATTCTATGATTTCACACTCTTCCATTCTATGAATTCACACACCTCCATTCTATGACTTCACACACCTCATTTCTGAGTTGACACACCTCCATTCTGTGATTTCACACACATCCAATTTGACTTCACACACCCCCATTCTATGACTTCACACACCCCCATTGTGACTTCACACACTCCATTCTATGAGTTCACACACCTCCATTCTGACTTCACACACCTCCATTCTATGGCTTCACACAGCTGCATTCTGACTTCAAACACCTCGATTTGTGACTTCACACACCACAATTTTGACTTCAAACACCTTCATTCTGTGACTTCACACACCTCCATTCTGTGACTTCACACACTTCCATTTTGACTTCACACACTTCCATTCTTTGACTTCACAACCTATATTCTTGGACTTTACACACCTCCATTCCATGACTTCACACATCTCTATTTTATGAGTTCACACACCTTCATTCTACTTCAGAAACATCCATTCTATGACTTCACACACCTCCATTCTATGACTTCACAAACCTCCATTCTGTGACTTCACACACCTCCATTCTGAGTTCACACACCTCAGTTCCGTGACTTCACACACCTCAATTCTCACTTCACACACCTCCATTCTATGACTTCACACAATTCCATTCTTTGACTTCACACACCTCCATTCTTTGACTTCACACACCTCCATTGTGAGTTCACACACCTCCATTCTGTGACTTCACACACCTCCATTCTGTGACTTCACACACCTCCATTCTGTGACTTCACACACCTCCATTCTATGATTTCTCACACCTCCATTCTATTAATTCACACACCTCCATTCTGTGACTTCACACAACTCCATTCTATGACTTCCCACACCTCCATTCTGTGACTTCACACACCTCCATTCTGAGTTCACAAACCTCCATTCTGTGACTTAACGCACCTTCATTCTGTGACTTCAGACACCTCCATTCTATGACTTCACACACCTCCATTCTATGAGTTCACACACCTCCATAATATGACTTCACACACCTCCAGTCTTTGACTTCACACCCCTCCATTCTGTGACTTCACACACCTCCATTCTATAACTTCACACACCTCCATTGTGACTTCCCACACCTCCAATCTGAGTTCAGACACCTCCGTTCTGACTTCACACACCTCCATTATGACTTCACACACATCCATTCTATGACTTCACACACCTCCATTCTATGACTTCACACACCTCTATTCTATGACTTAACACACATTCATTCTTACTTAACAAACATCCATTCTATGACATCACACACCTCCATTCTATGACTTCACACACCTCCATTCTATGACTTCACACACCTCCATTCTGTGACTTCACACACCTCAATTTTGTGACTTCACACACCTCCATTATGACTTCACACACATCCATTCTATGACTTCACACACCTCCATTCTATGACTTCACACACCTCCATTCTATGACTTAACACACATTCATTCTTACTTAACAAACATCCATTCTATGACTTCACACACCTCCATTCTATGACTTCACACACCTCCATTCTGTGACTTCACACACCTCCATTCTATGACTTCACACACCTCCATTCTGTGACTTCACACACCTACATTGTGACTTCACAGACCTCCATTCTATGAGTTCACACAAATGCATTCTGAATTCACACACCTCCATTCTATGACTTCACACACCTCCATTCTGACCTCACACACCTCCATTCTGACTTCACCCACCTCAATTCTGTGACTTCACACAACTCCATTCTATGATTTCACACACCTCCATTCTATGACTTCACACACCTCCATTCTATGACTTCACTAACCTCCTTTCTGAGTTGGCACATCTCCATTCTATGACTTCACACACCTCCAATCTGACTTCACACACCTCCATTTTATGACTTCACACACTTCCATCCTGTGACTTCAAAAACCTCCATTCTATGACTTCACACACCTCCATTGTGACTTCACACACCATCATTCTATGAGTTCACACACCGCCATTCTTACTTCACTCACCTCCATTGTATGACTTCACACAGCTCCATTCTGACTCCACACAGTTCCATTCTATGACTTCGCACACATCTATTCTGACTTCACACACCTCCATTCTGTGACTTCACACACCTCCATTCTGATTTCACACACCTCCATTCTCTGACGTCAAACACCTCGATTCTGTGACTTCACACACCTCCATTCTATGACTTCACACACCTCCATTCTATGACTTCACACACCCCCATTGTGTGACTTCACACACCTCCATTCTATGACTTCACACACCTCCATTCTGTGAATTCACACACCTCCATTCTGAGTTCACACGCCTCCATTTTGTGAATTCAAACACCTCCATTCTGTGACTTCACACACCTCCATTCTATGACTTCACACACCTAAATTCTATGACTTCACAAACCTCCATTCTATGACTTCACACACCTCCATTCTGTGACTTCACACACCTCCATTCTATGACTTCACACACCTCCATTCTGTGACTTCACACACCTGCATTCTATGACCTCACACACCTCCATTCTATGACTTCGCACACATGCATTGTGACTTCACACACCTCCATTCTATGAGTTCACACACCTCCATTCTGACTTCATACACCTCCATTCTATGCCTTCACACACCTCCATTCTGACTTCACACACCTCCATTCTATGACTTCACACAACTCCATCTGACTTCACACACCTCCATTCCATGACTTCACACACCTCCATTCGATGAGTTCACACACCTCCATTCTTTGTCTTCATGCACCTCCATTCTATGAGTTCACACACCTCCATTCTGTGACTTCACACACCTTTATTGTTTGACTTCACACACCTCCATTCTTTGACTTCACACACCTCCATTCCATGACTTCACACACCTCCATTCTATGAGTTCACACACCTCCAATCTATGATTCACACACCTCCATTTTGACTTCAGACACCTCCATTCTTTGACTTCATACACCTTCATTCTCACTTCAGAAACATCCATTCTATGACTTCACGCACCTCCATTCTATGACTTCACAAACCTCCGTTCTGTGACCACACACCTCCATTCTGAGTTCCCACACCTCCATTCTGTGACTTCACCCACCTCCATCCTGATTTCACACACCTCCATTCTGACTTCACAAACCTAAATTCTTTGACTTCACACACCTCCATTCTATGATTTCATAGACTTCCATACTACGAATTCACACACCTCCATTCTATGATTTCACACACCTCATTTCTGCGTTGACACACCTCCATTCTGTGATTTCACACACCTCCAATTTGACTTCACACACCCCCATTCTATGACTTCACACACCCCCATTGTGACTTCACACACTCCATTCTATGAGTTCACACACCTCCATTCTGACTTCACACACCTCAATTCTATGGCTTCACACAGCTGCATTCAGACTTCAGACACCTTCATTCTGTGACTTCACACACCTCCATTTTGACTTCACACACTTCCATTCTTTGACTTAACACACCTGCATTCTGTGACTTCACACACCACCATTGTTTGACTTCACACACCTATATTCTTGGACTTCACAAACCTCAATTCCATGACTTCACACATCTCCATTTTATGAGTTCACACACCTCCATTTTGACTTCACACACCTCCATTCTATGACTTCACACACCTTCATTCTACCTCAGAAACATCCATTCTATGACTTCACACACCTCCATTCTATGACTTCACAAACCTCCATTCTGTGACTTCACACACCTCCATTCTGAGTTCACACACCTCAATTATGTGACTTCACACACCTCAATTCTCACTTCACACACCTCCATTCTATAGCTTCACACAATTCCATTCTACGACTTATCACACCTCCATTCTTTGACTTCACACACCTCCATTGTGAGTTCACACACCTCCATTATGTGAGTTTCACACACCTCCATTCTGTGACTTCACACACCTCCATTCTGTGACTTCACACACCTCCATTCTATGATTTCTCACACCTCCATTCTATTAATTCACACACCTCCATTCGGTGACTTCACACATCTCCATTCTATGACTTCCCACATCTCCATTCTGTGACTTCACACACCTCCATTCTGAGTTCACAAACCTCCATTCTGTGACTTAACGCACCTTCATTCTGTGACTTCACACACCTGCAATCTCTGAGTTCACACACCTCCATTCTATGACTTCACACACCTCCAGTCTTTGACTTCACACCCCTCCTTTCTGTGACTTCACAAACCTCCATTCTATAGCTTCACACACCTCCATTTTGACTTCCCACACCTCCAATTGAGTTCACACACCTCCATTCTGACTTCACACACTTCCATTCTATGACTTCACACACCTCCGTTCTGTGACTTCACACACCTCAATTCTGTGACTTCACACGCCTCCATTATGACTTCACACACCTCCATTCTATGACTTCACACACCTCCAATCTATGAATTCCCACACCTAGATTCTGTGACTTCACACACCTCCATTCTGAGTTCACACACCTCCACTCTGTGACTTAACACACCTCCATTCTGTGACTTCACACACCTCCATTCTGAGTTCAAACACCTCCATTCTGTGACTTCACACACCTCCATTCTGACTTCACACAGCTCCATTCTGTGACTTCACACACCTCCATTCTATGACTTCACACACCTCCATTCTGTGACTTCACACACCTACATTGTGACTTCACAGACCTCCATTCTATGAGTTCACACAAATGCATTCTGAATTCACACACCTCCATTCTATGACTTCACACACCTCCATTCTGACCTCACACAGCTCCATTCTGACTTCACCCACCTCAATTCTGTGACTTCACACAACTCCATTCTATGATTTCACACACCTCCATTCTATGACTTCACACACCTCCATTCTATGACTTCACTAACCTCCTTTCTGAGTTGGCACATCTCCATTCTATGACTTCACACACCTCCAATCTGACTTCACACACCTCCATTTTATGACTTCACACACTTCCATCCTGTGACTTCAAAAACCTCCATTCTATGACTTCACACACCTCCATTGTGACTTCACACACCATCATTCTATGAGTTCACACACCGCCATTCTTACTTCACTCACCTCCATTGTATGACTTCACACAGCTCCATTCTGACTCCACACAGTTCCATTCTATGACTTCGCACACATCTATTCTGACTTCACACACCTCCATTCTGTGACTTCACACACCTCCATTCTGATTTCACACACCTCCATTCTCTGACGTCAAACACCTCGATTCTGTGACTTCACACACCTCCATTCTATGACTTCACACACCTCCATTCTATGACTTCACACACCCCCATTGTGTGACTTCACACACCTCCATTCTATGACTTCACACACCTCCATTCTGTGAATTCACACACCTCCATTCTGAGTTCACACGCCTCCATTTTGTGAATTCAAACACCTCCATTCTGTGACTTCACACACCTCCATTCTATGACTTCACACACCTAAATTCTATGACTTCAAAAACCTCCATTCTATGACTTCACACACCTCCATTCTGTGACTTCACACACGTCCATTCTATGACTTCACACACCTCCATTCTGTGACTTCACACACCTGCATTCTATGACCTCACACACCTCCATTCTATGACTTCGCACACATGCATTGTGACTTCACACACCTCCATTCTATGAGTTCACACAACTCCATTCTGACTTCATACACCTCCATTCTATGCCTTCACACACCTCCATTCTGACTTCACACACCTCCATTCTATGACTTCACACAACTCCATCTGACTTCACACACCTCCATTCCATGACTTCACACACCTCCATTCGATGAGTTCACACACCTCCATTCTTTGTCTTCATGCACCTCCATTCTATGAGTTCACACACCTCCATTCTGTGACTTCACACACCTTTATTGTTTGACTTCACACACCTCCATTCTTTGACTTCACACACCTCCATTCCATGACTTCACACACCTCCATTCTATGAGTTCACACACCTCCAATCTGTGATTCACACACCTCCATTTTGACTTCAGACACCTCCATTCTTTGACTTCATACACCTTCATTCTCACTTCAGAAACATCCATTCTATGACTTCACGCACCTCCATTCTATGACTTCACAAACCTCCGTTCTGTGACCACACACCTCCATTCTGAGTTCCCACACCTCCATTCTGTGACTTCACCCACCTCCATCCTGATTTCACACACCTCCATTCTGACTTCACAAACCTAAATTCTTTGACTTCACACACCTCCATTCTATGATTTCATAGACTTCCATACTACGAATTCACACACCTCCATTCTATGATTTCACACACCTCATTTCTGCGTTGACACACCTCCATTCTGTGATTTCACACACCTCCAATTTGACTTCACACACCCCCATTCTATGACTTCACACACCCCCATTGTGACTTCACACACTCCATTCTATGAGTTCACACACCTCCATTCTGACTTCACACACCTCAATTCTATGGCTTCACACAGCTGCATTCAGACTTCAGACACCTTCATTCTGTGACTTCACACACCTCCATTTTGACTTCACACACTTCCATTCTTTGACTTAACACACCTGCATTCTGTGACTTCACACACCACCATTGTTTGACTTCACACACCTATATTCTTGGACTTCACAAACCTCAATTCCATGACTTCACACATCTCCATTTTATGAGTTCACACACCTCCATTTTGACTTCACACACCTCCATTCTATGACTTCACACACCTTCATTCTACCTCAGAAACATCCATTCTATGACTTCACACACCTCCATTCTATGACTTCACAAACCTCCATTCTGTGACTTCACACACCTCCATTCTGAGTTCACACACCTCAATTATGTGACTTCACACACCTCAATTCTCACTTCACACACCTCCATTCTATAGCTTCACACAATTCCATTCTACGACTTATCACACCTCCATTCTTTGACTTCACACACCTCCATTGTGAGTTCACACACCTCCATTATGTGAGTTCACACACCTCCATTCTGTGACTTCACACACCTCCATTCTGTGACTTCACACACCTCCATTCTATGATTTCTCACACCTCCATTCTATTAATTCACACACCTCCATTCGGTGACTTCACACATCTCCATTCTATGACTTCCCACATCTCCATTCTGTGACTTCACACACCTCCATTCTGAGTTCACAAACCTCCATTCTGTGACTTAACGCACCTTCATTCTGTGACTTCACACACCTGCAATCTCTGAGTTCACACACCTCCATTCTATGACTTCACACACCTCCAGTCTTTGACTTCACACCCCTCCTTTCTGTGACTTCACAAACCTCCATTCTATAGCTTCACACACCTCCATTTTGACTTCCCACACCTCCAATTGAGTTCACACACCTCCATTCTGACTTCACACACTTCCATTCTATGACTTCACACACCTCCGTTCTGTGACTTCACACACCTCAATTCTGTGACTTCACACGCCTCCATTATGCCTTCACACACCTCCATTCTATGACTTCACACACCTCCAATCTATGAATTCCCACACCTAGATTCTGTGACTTCACACACCTCCATTCTGAGTTCACACACCTCCACTCTGTGACTTAACACACCTCCATTCTGTGACTTCACACACCTCCATTCTGAGTTCAAACACCTCCATTCTGTGACTTCACACACCTCCATTCTGACTTCACACAGCTCCATTCTGTGACTTCACACACCTCCATTCTATGACTTCACACACCTCCATTCTGTGACTTCACACACGTACATTGTGACTTCACAGACCTCCATTCTATGAGTTCACACAAATGCATTGTGAATTCACACACCTCCATTCTATGACTTCACACACCTCCATTCTGACTACACACACCTCCATTCTGACTTCACACACCTCAATTCTGTGACTTCACACACCTCCATTCCGTGATTTCACACACCTCCATTCTATGTGTTCACACACCACCATTTTGACTTCCCACACCTCCATTCTATGACTTCACACACCTTCATTCTTACTCCAGAAACATCCATTCTATGACTTCACACACCTCCATTCTGTGACTTCACACACCTCCATTCTGAGTTCTCACACCCCCATTGTGTGACTTCACACACCTTCAATCTGTGACTTGACACACTTCCATTCTATTACTTCACACACCTCCATTCTATGACTTCACAAACCTCCAATATATGACTTCACACATCTCCATTCTGTGACATCACACACCTCCATTCTATGACTTCACACACCTCCATTCTGTGACTTCACACACCTACATTGTGACTTCACAGACCTCCATTCTATGAGTTCACACAAATGCATTGTGAATTCACACACCTCCATTCTATGACTTCACACACCTCCATTCTGACATCACACACCTCCATTCTGACTTCACACACCTCAATTCTGTGACTTCACACAACTCCATTCTATGATTTCACACACCTCCATTCTATGACTTCACACACCTCCATTCTATGACTTCACACACCTCCTTTCTGAGTTGACACACCTCCATTCTATGACTTCACACACCTCCAATTTGACTTCACACACCTCCATTCTATGACTTCACACACCTCCATTCTGTGACTTCAAAAACCTCCATTCTATGACTTCACACACCTCCATTGTGACTTCACACACCATCATTCTATGAGTTCACACACCGCCATTCTGACTTCACTCACCTCCATTCTATGACTTCACACAGCTCCATTCTGACTTCACACAGCTCCATTCTATGACTTCGCACACATCTATTCTGACTTCACACACCTCCATTCTGTGACCTCACACACCTCCATTCTATGACTTCACACACCTCCATTCTATGACTTCACACACCCCCATTGTGTGACTTCACACACCTCCATTCTATGACTTCACACACCTCCATTCTGTGACTTCACACACCTGCATTCTATGATGTCACACACCTCCATTCTATGACTTCGCACACCTGCATTGTGACTTCACACACCTCCATTCTATGAGTTCACACACCTCCATTCTCACTTCACACACCTCCATTCTATGACTTCACACACCTCCATTCTGACTTCACACACCTCCATTCTATGACTTCACACAACTCCATCTGACTTCACACACCTCCATTCCATGACTTCACACACCTCCATTCGATGACTTCACACACCTCCATTCTTAGACTGCATGCACCTCCATTCTATGAGTTCACACACCTCCATTCTGTGACTTCACCCACCTTTATTGTTTGACTTCACACACCTCCATTCTTTGACTTCACACACCTCCATTCCATGACTTCACACACCTCCATTCTATGAGTTCACACACCTCCAATCTATGATTCACACACCTCCATTTTGACTTCAGACACCTCCATTCTTTGACTTCATACACCTTCATTCTCACTTCAGAAACATCCATTCTATGACTTCACGCACCTCCATTCTATGACTTCACAAACCTCCGTTCTGTGACCACACACCTCCATTCTGAGTTCCCACACCTCCATTC
The DNA here is from genome assembly GCA_024803745.1 of Megascapheus bottae. Classification (NCBI taxonomy): domain Eukaryota; kingdom Metazoa; phylum Chordata; class Mammalia; order Rodentia; family Geomyidae; genus Megascapheus; species Megascapheus bottae. The sequence goes on along the minus strand of JANJXV010000347.1, from coordinate 16,913 downwards.
TGTGACTTCACCCACCTCCATCCTGATTTCACACACCTCCATTCTGACTTCACAAACCTAAATTCTTTGACTTCACACACCTCCATTCTATGATTTCATAGACTTCCATACTACGAATTCACACACCTCCATTCTATGATTTCACACACCTCATTTCTGCGTTGACACACCTCCATTCTGTGATTTCACACACCTCCAATTTGACTTCACACACCCCCATTCTATGACTTCACACACCCCCATTGTGACTTCACACACTCCATTCTATGAGTTCACACACCTCCATTCTGACTTCACACACCTCAATTCTATGGCTTCACACAGCTGCATTCAGACTTCAGACACCTTCATTCTGTGACTTCACACACCTCCATTTTGACTTCACACACTTCCATTCTTTGACTTAACACACCTGCATTCTGTGACTTCACACACCACCATTGTTTGACTTCACACACCTATATTCTTGGACTTCACAAACCTCAATTCCATGACTTCACACATCTCCATTTTATGAGTTCACACACCTCCATTTTGACTTCACACACCTCCATTCTATGACTTCACACACCTTCATTCTACCTCAGAAACATCCATTCTATGACTTCACACACCTCCATTCTATGACTTCACAAACCTCCATTCTGTGACTTCACACACCTCCATTCTGAGTTCACACACCTCAATTATGTGACTTCACACACCTCAATTCTCACTTCACACACCTCCATTCTATAGCTTCACACAATTCCATTCTACGACTTATCACACCTCCATTCTTTGACTTCACACACCTCCATTGTGAGTTCACACACCTCCATTATGTGAGTTCACACACCTCCATTCTGTGACTTCACACACCTCCATTCTGTGACTTCACACACCTCCATTCTATGATTTCTCACACCTCCATTCTATTAATTCACACACCTCCATTCGGTGACTTCACACATCTCCATTCTATGACTTCCCACATCTCCATTCTGTGACTTCACACACCTCCATTCTGAGTTCACAAACCTCCATTCTGTGACTTAACGCACCTTCATTCTGTGACTTCACACACCTGCAATCTCTGAGTTCACACACCTCCATTCTATGACTTCACACACCTCCAGTCTTTGACTTCACACCCCTCCTTTCTGTGACTTCACAAACCTCCATTCTATAGCTTCACACACCTCCATTTTGACTTCCCACACCTCCAATTGAGTTCACACACCTCCATTCTGACTTCACACACTTCCATTCTATGACTTCACACACCTCCGTTCTGTGACTTCACACACCTCAATTCTGTGACTTCACACGCCTCCATTATGACTTCACACACCTCCATTCTATGACTTCACACACCTCCAATCTATGAATTCCCACACCTAGATTCTGTGACTTCACACACCTCCATTCTGAGTTCACACACCTCCACTCTGTGACTTAACACACCTCCATTCTGTGACTTCACACACCTCCATTCTGAGTTCAAACACCTCCATTCTGTGACTTCACACACCTCCATTCTGACTTCACACAGCTCCATTCTGTGACTTCACACACCTCCATTCTATGACTTCACACACCTCCATTCTGTGACTTCACACACCTACATTGTGACTTCACAGACCTCCATTCTATGAGTTCACACAAATGCATTCTGAATTCACACACCTCCATTCTATGACTTCACACACCTCCATTCTGACCTCACACACCTCCATTCTGACTTCACCCACCTCAATTCTGTGACTTCACACAACTCCATTCTATGATTTCACACACCTCCATTCTATGACTTCACACACCTCCATTCTATGACTTCACTAACCTCCTTTCTGAGTTGGCACATCTCCATTCTATGACTTCACACACCTCCAATCTGACTTCACACACCTCCATTTTATGACTTCACACACTTCCATCCTGTGACTTCAAAAACCTCCATTCTATGACTTCACACACCTCCATTGTGACTTCACACACCATCATTCTATGAGTTCACACACCGCCATTCTTACTTCACTCACCTCCATTGTATGACTTCACACAGCTCCATTCTGACTCCACACAGTTCCATTCTATGACTTCGCACACATCTATTCTGACTTCACACACCTCCATTCTGTGACTTCACACACCTCCATTCTGATTTCACACACCTCCATTCTCTGACGTCAAACACCTCGATTCTGTGACTTCACACACCTCCATTCTATGACTTCACACACCTCCATTCTATGACTTCACACACCCCCATTGTGTGACTTCACACACCTCCATTCTATGACTTCACACACCTCCATTCTGTGAATTCACACACCTCCATTCTGAGTTCACACGCCTCCATTTTGTGAATTCAAACACCTCCATTCTGTGACTTCACACACCTCCATTCTATGACTTCACACACCTAAATTCTATGACTTCACAAACTTCCATTCTATGACTTCACACACCTCCATTCTGTGACTTCACACACCTCCATTCTATGACTTCACACACCTCCATTCTGTGACTTCACACACCTGCATTCTATGACCTCACACACCTCCATTCTATGACTTCGCACACATGCATTGTGACTTCACACACCTCCATTCTATGAGTTCACACACCTCCATTCTGACTTCATACACCTCCATTCTATGCCTTCACACACCTCCATTCTGACTTCACACACCTCCATTCTATGACTTCACACAACTCCATCTGACTTCACACACCTCCATTCCATGACTTCACACACCTCCATTCGATGAGTTCACACACCTCCATTCTTTGTCTTCATGCACCTCCATTCTATGAGTTCACACACCTCCATTCTGTGACTTCACACACCTTTATTGTTTGACTTCACACACCTCCATTCTTTGACTTCACACACCTCCATTCCATGACTTCACACACCTCCATTCTATGAGTTCACACACCTCCAATCTATGATTCACACACCTCCATTTTGACTTCAGACACCTCCATTCTTTGACTTCATACACCTTCATTCTCACTTCAGAAACATCCATTCTATGACTTCACGCACCTCCATTCTATGACTTCACAAACCTCCGTTCTGTGACCACACACCTCCATTCTGAGTTCCCACACCTCCATTCTGTGACTTCACCCACCTCCATCCTGATTTCACACACCTCCATTCTGACTTCACAAACCTAAATTCTTTGACTTCACACACCTCCATTCTATGATTTCATAGACTTCCATACTACGAATTCACACACCTCCATTCTATGATTTCACACACCTCATTTCTGCGTTGACACACCTCCATTCTGTGATTTCACACACCTCCAATTTGACTTCACACACCCCCATTCTATGACTTCACACACCCCCATTGTGACTTCACACACTCCATTCTATGAGTTCACACACCTCCATTCTGACTTCACACACCTCAATTCTATGGCTTCACACAGCTGCATTCAGACTTCAGACACCTTCATTCTGTGACTTCACACACCTCCATTTTGACTTCACACACTTCCATTCTTTGACTTAACACACCTGCATTCTGTGACTTCACACACCACCATTGTTTGACTTCACACACCTATATTCTTGGACTTCACAAACCTCAATTCCATGACTTCACACATCTCCATTTTATGAGTTCACACACCTCCATTTTGACTTCACACACCTCCATTCTATGACTTCACACACCTTCATTCTACCTCAGAAACATCCATTCTATGACTTCACACACCTCCATTCTATGACTTCACAAACCTCCATTCTGTGACTTCACACACCTCCATTCTGAGTTCACACACCTCAATTATGTGACTTCACACACCTCAATTCTCACTTCACACACCTCCATTCTATAGCTTCACACAATTCCATTCTACGACTTATCACACCTCCATTCTTTGACTTCACACACCTCCATTGTGAGTTCACACACCTCCATTATGTGAGTTCACACACCTCCATTCTGTGACTTCACACACCTCCATTCTGTGACTTCACACACCTCCATTCTATGATTTCTCACACCTCCATTCTATTAATTCACACACCTCCATTCGGTGACTTCACACATCTCCATTCTATGACTTCCCACATCTCCATTCTGTGACTTCACACACCTCCATTCTGAGTTCACAAACCTCCATTCTGTGACTTAACGCACCTTCATTCTGTGACTTCACACACCTGCAATCTCTGAGTTCACACACCTCCATTCTATGACTTCACACACCTCCAGTCTTTGACTTCACACCCCTCCTTTCTGTGACTTCACAAACCTCCATTCTATAGCTTCACACACCTCCATTTTGACTTCCCACACCTCCAATTGAGTTCACACACCTCCATTCTGACTTCACACACTTCCATTCTATGACTTCACACACCTCCGTTCTGTGACTTCACACACCTCAATTCTGTGACTTCACACGCCTCCATTATGCCTTCACACACCTCCATTCTATGACTTCACACACCTCCAATCTATGAATTCCCACACCTAGATTCTGTGACTTCACACACCTCCATTCTGAGTTCACACACCTCCACTCTGTGACTTAACACACCTCCATTCTGTGACTTCACACACCTCCATTCTGAGTTCAAACACCTCCATTCTGTGACTTCACACACCTCCATTCTGACTTCACACAGCTCCATTCTGTGACTTCACACACCTCCATTCTATGACTTCACACACCTCCATTCTGTGACTTCACACACGTACATTGTGACTTCACAGACCTCCATTCTATGAGTTCACACAAATGCATTGTGAATTCACACACCTCCATTCTATGACTTCACACACCTCCATTCTGACTACACACACCTCCATTCTGACTTCACACACCTCAATTCTGTGACTTCACACACCTCCATTCCGGGATTTCACACACCTCCATTCTATGTGTTCACACACCACCATTTTGACTTCCCACACCTCCATTCTATGACTTCACACACCTTCATTCTTACTCCAGAAACATCCATTCTATGACTTCACACACCTCCATTCTGTGACTTCACACACCTCCATTCTGAGTTCTCACACCCCCATTGTGTGACTTCACACACCTTCAATCTGTGACTTGACACACTTCCATTCTATTACTTCACACACCTCCATTCTATGACTTCACAAACCTCCAATATATGACTTCACACATCTCCATTCTGTGACATCACACACCTCCATTCTATGACTTCACACACCTCCATTCGGTGACTTCACACACCTACATTGTGACTTCACAGACCTCCATTCTATGAGTTCACACAAATGCATTGTGAATTCACACACCTCCATTCTATGACTTCACACACCTCCATTCTGACATCACACACCTCCATTCTGACTTCACACACCTCAATTCTGTGACTTCACACAACTCCATTCTATGATTTCACACACCTCCATTCTATGACTTCACACACCTCCATTCTATGACTTCACACACCTCCTTTCTGAGTTGACACACCTCCATTCTATGACTTCACACATCTCCAATTTGACTTCACACACCTCCATTCTATGACTTCACACACCTCCATTCTGTGACTTCAAAAACCTCCATTCTATGACTTCACACACCTCCATTGTGACTTCACACACCATCATTCTATGAGTTCACACACCGCCATTCTGACTTCACTCACCTCCATTCTATGACTTCACACAGCTCCATTCTGACTTCACACAGCTCCATTCTATGACTTCGCACACATCTATTCTGACTTCACACACCTCCATTCTGTGACCTCACACACCTCCATTCTATGACTTCACACACCTCCATTCTATGACTTCACACACCCCCATTGTGTGACTTCACACACCTCCATTCTATGACTTCACACACCTCCATTCTGTGACTTCACACACCTGCATTCTATGATGTCACACACCTCCATTCTATGACTTCGCACACCTGCATTGTGACTTCACACACCTCCATTCTATGAGTTCACACACCTCCATTCTCACTTCACACACCTCCATTCTATGACTTCACACACCTCCATTCTGACTTCACACACCTCCATTCTATGACTTCACACAACTCCATCTGACTTCACACACCTCCATTCCATGACTTCACACACCTCCATTCGATGACTTCACACACCTCCATTCTTAGACTGCATGCACCTCCATTCTATGAGTTCACACACCTCCATTCTGTGACTTCACCCACCTTTATTGTTTGACTTCACACACCTCCATTCTTTGACTTCACACACCTCCATTCCATGACTTCACACACCTCCATTCTATGAGTTCACACACCTCCAATCTATGATTCACACACCTCCATTTTGACTTCAGACACCTCCATTCTTTGACTTCATACACCTTCATTCTCACTTCAGAAACATCCATTCGATGACTTCACGCACCTCCATTCTATGACTTCACAAACCTCCGTTCTGTGACCACACACCTCCATTCTGAGTTCCCACACCTCCATTCTGTGACTTCACCCACCTCCATCCTGATTTCACACACCTCCATTCTGACTTCACAAACCTAAATTCTTTGACTTCACACACCTCCATTCTATGATTTCATAGACTTCCATACTACGAATTCACACACCTCCATTCTATGATTTCACACACCTCATTTCTGCGTTGACACACCTCCATTCTGTGATTTCACACACCTCCAATTTGACTTCACACACCCCCATTCTATGACTTCACACACCCCCATTGTGACTTCACACACTCCATTCTATGAGTTCACACACCTCCATTCTGACTTCACACACCTCAATTCTATGGCTTCACACAGCTGCATTCAGACTTCAGACACCTTCATTCTGTGACTTCACACACCTCCATTTTGACTTCACACACTTCCATTCTTTGACTTAACACACCTGCATTCTGTGACTTCACACACCACCATTGTTTGACTTCACACACCTATATTCTTGGACTTCACAAACCTCAATTCCATGACTTCACACATCTCCATTTTATGAGTTCACACACCTCCATTTTGACTTCACACACCTCCATTCTATGACTTCACACACCTTCATTCTACCTCAGAAACATCCATTCTATGACTTCACACACCTCCATTCTATGACTTCACAAACCTCCATTCTGTGACTTCACACACCTCCATTCTGAGTTCACACACCTCAATTATGTGACTTCACACACCTCAATTCTCACTTCACACACCTCCATTCTATAGCTTCACACAATTCCATTCTACGACTTATCACACCTCCATTCTTTGACTTCACACACCTCCATTGTGAGTTCACACACCTCCATTATGTGAGTTCACACACCTCCATTCTGTGACTTCACACACCTCCATTCTGTGACTTCACACACCTCCATTCTATGATTTCTCACACCTCCATTCTATTAATTCACACACCTCCATTCGGTGACTTCACACATCTCCATTCTATGACTTCCCACATCTCCATTCTGTGACTTCACACACCTCCATTCTGAGTTCACAAACCTCCATTCTGTGACTTAACGCACCTTCATTCTGTGACTTCACACACCTGCAATCTCTGAGTTCACACACCTCCATTCTATGACTTCACACACCTCCAGTCTTTGACTTCACACCCCTCCTTTCTGTGACTTCACAAACCTCCATTCTATAGCTTCACACACCTCCATTTTGACTTCCCACACCTCCAATTGAGTTCACACACCTCCATTCTGACTTCACACACTTCCATTCTATGACTTCACACACCTCCGTTCTGTGACTTCACACACCTCAATTCTGTGACTTCACACGCCTCCATTATGACTTCACACACCTCCATTCTATGACTTCACACACCTCCAATCTATGAATTCCCACACCTAGATTCTGTGACTTCACACACCTCCATTCTGAGTTCACACACCTCCACTCTGTGACTTAACACACCTCCATTCTGTGACTTCACACACCTCCATTCTGAGTTCAAACACCTCCATTCTGTGACTTCACACACCTCCATTCTGACTTCACACAGCTCCATTCTGTGACTTCACACACCTCCATTCTATGACTTCACACACCTCCATTCTGTGACTTCACACACCTACATTGTGACTTCACAGACCTCCATTCTATGAGTTCACACAAATGCATTCTGAATTCACACACCTCCATTCTATGACTTCACACACCTCCATTCTGACCTCACACACCTCCATTCTGACTTCACCCACCTCAATTCTGTGACTTCACACAACTCCATTCTATGATTTCACACACCTCCATTCTATGACTTCACACACCTCCATTCTATGACTTCACTAACCTCCTTTCTGAGTTGGCACATCTCCATTCTATGACTTCACACACCTCCAATCTGACTTCACACACCTCCATTTTATGACTTCACACACTTCCATCCTGTGACTTCAAAAACCTCCATTCTATGACTTCACACACCTCCATTGTGACTTCACACACCATCATTCTATGAGTTCACACACCGCCATTCTTACTTCACTCACCTCCATTGTATGACTTCACACAGCTCCATTCTGACTCCACACAGTTCCATTCTATGACTTCGCACACATCTATTCTGACTTCACACACCTCCATTCTGTGACTTCACACACCTCCATTCTGATTTCACACACCTCCATTCTCTGACGTCAAACACCTCGATTCTGTGACTTCACACACCTCCATTCTATGACTTCACACACCTCCATTCTATGACTTCACACACCCCCATTGTGTGACTTCACACACCTCCATTCTATGACTTCACACACCTCCATTCTGTGAATTCACACACCTCCATTCTGAGTTCACACGCCTCCATTTTGTGAATTCAAACACCTCCATTCTTTGACTTCACACACCTCCATTCTATGACTTCACACACCTAAATTCTATGACTTCACAAACCTCCATTCTATGACTTCACACACCTCCATTCTGTGACTTCACACACCTCCATTCTATGACTTCACACACCTCCATTCTGTGACTTCACACACCTCCATTCTATGACTTCACACACCTCCTTTCTGAGTTGACACACCTCCATTCTATGACTTCACACACCTCCATTCTGTGACTTCACACAACTCCATTCTATGATTTCACACACCTCCATTCTATGACTTCACACACCTCCATTCTATGACTTCACACACCTCCTTTCTGAGTTGACACACCTCCATTCTATGACTTCACACACCTCCAATTTGACTTCACACACCTCCATTCTATGACTTCACACACCTCCATTCTGTGACTTCAAAAACCTCCATTCTATGACTTCACACACCTCCATTGTGACTTCACACACCATCATTCTATGAGTTCACACACCGCCATTCTGACTTCACTCACCTCCATTCTATGACTTCACACAGCTCCATTCTGACTTCACACAGCTCCATTCTATGACTTCGCACACATCTATTCTGACTTCACACACCTCCATTCTGTGACCTCACACACCTCCATTCTATGACTTCACACACCTCCATTCTATGACTTCACACACCCCCATTGTGTGACTTCACACACCTCCATTCTATGACTTCACACACCTCCATTCTGTGACTTCACACACCTGCATTCTATGATGTCACACACCTCCATTCTATGACTTCGCACACCTGCATTGTGACTTCACACACCTCCATTCTATGAGTTCACACACCTCCATTCTCACTTCACACACCTCCATTCTATGACTTCACACACCTCCATTCTGACTTCACACACCTCCATTCTATGACTTCACACAACTCCATCTGACTTCACACACCTCCATTCCATGACTTCACACACCTCCATTCGATGACTTCACACACCTCCATTCTTAGACTGCATGCACCTCCATTCTATGAGTTCACACACCTCCATTCTGTGACTTCACCCACCTTTATTGTTTGACTTCACACACCTCCATTCTTTGACTTCACACACCTCCATTCCATGACTTCACACACCTCCATTCTATGAGTTCACACACCTCCAATCTATGATTCACACACCTCCATTTTGACTTCAGACACCTCCATTCTTTGACTTCATACACCTTCATTCTCACTTCAGAAACATCCATTCTATGACTTCACGCACCTCCATTCTATTACTTCACAAACCTCCGTTCTGTGACCACACACCTCCATTCTGAGTTCCCACACCTCCATTCTGTGACTTCACCCACCTCCATCCTGATTTCACACACCTCCATTCTGACTTCACAAACCTAAATTCTTTGACTTCACACACCTCCATTCTATGATTTCATAGACTTCCATACTACGAATTCACACACCTCCATTCTATGATTTCACACACCTCATTTCTGCGTTGACACACCTCCATTCTGTGATTTCACACACCTCCAATTTGACTTCACACACCCCCATTCTATGACTTCACACACCCCCATTGTGACTTCACACACTCCATTCTATGAGTTCACACACCTCCATTCTGACTTCACACACCTCAATTCTATGGCTTCACACAGCTGCATTCAGACTTCAGACACCTTCATTCTGTGACTTCACACACCTCCATTTTGACTTCACACACTTCCATTCTTTGACTTAACACACCTGCATTCTGTGACTTCACACACCACCATTGTTTGACTTCACACACCTATATTCTTGGACTTCACAAACCTCAATTCCATGACTTCACACATCTCCATTTTATGAGTTCACACACCTCCATTTTGACTTCACACACCTCCATTCTATGACTTCACACACCTTCATTCTACCTCAGAAACATCCATTCTATGACTTCACACACCTCCATTCTATGACTTCACAAACCTCCATTCTGTGACTTCACACACCTCCATTCTGAGTTCACACACCTCAATTATGTGACTTCACACACCTCAATTCTCACTTCACACACCTCCATTCTATAGCTTCACACAATTCCATTCTACGACTTATCACACCTCCATTCTTTGACTTCACACACCTCCATTGTGAGTTCACACACCTCCATTATGTGAGTTCACACACCTCCATTCTGTGACTTCACACACCTCCATTCTGTGACTTCACACACCTCCATTCTATGATTTCTCACACCTCCATTCTATTAATTCACACACCTCCATTCGGTGACTTCACACATCTCCATTCTATGACTTCCCACATCTCCATTCTGTGACTTCACACACCTCCATTCTGAGTTCACAAACCTCCATTCTGTGACTTAACGCACCTTCATTCTGTGACTTCACACACCTGCAATCTCTGAGTTCACACACCTCCATTCTATGACTTCACACACCTCCAGTCTTTGACTTCACACCCCTCCTTTCTGTGACTTCACAAACCTCCATTCTATAGCTTCACACACCTCCATTTTGACTTCCCACACCTCCAATTGAGTTCACACACCTCCATTCTGACTTCACACACTTCCATTCTATGACTTCACACACCTCCGTTCTGTGACTTCACACACCTCAATTCTGTGACTTCACACGCCTCCATTATGACTTCACACACCTCCATTCTATGACTTCACACACCTCCAATCTATGAATTCCCACACCTAGATTCTGTGACTTCACACACCTCCATTCTGAGTTCACACACCTCCACTCTGTGACTTAACACACCTCCATTCTGTGACTTCACACACCTCCATTCTGAGTTCAAACACCTCCATTCTGTGACTTCACACACCTCCATTCTGACTTCACACAGCTCCATTCTGTGACTTCACACACCTCCATTCTATGACTTCACACACCTCCATTCTGTGACTTCACACACCTACATTGTGACTTCACAGACCTCCATTCTATGAGTTCACACAAATGCATTCTGAATTCACACACCTCCATTCTATGACTTCACACACCTCCATTCTGACCTCACACACCTCCATTCTGACTTCACCCACCTCAATTCTGTGACTTCACACAACTCCATTCTATGATTTCACACACCTCCATTCTATGACTTCACACACCTCCATTCTATGACTTCACTAACCTCCTTTCTGAGTTGGCACATCTCCATTCTATGACTTCACACACCTCCAATCTGACTTCACACACCTCCATTTTATGACTTCACACACTTCCATCCTGTGACTTCAAAAACCTCCATTCTATGACTTCACACACCTCCATTGTGACTTCACACACCATCATTCTATGAGTTCACACACCGCCATTCTTACTTCACTCACCTCCATTGTATGACTTCACACAGCTCCATTCTGACTCCACACAGTTCCATTCTATGACTTCGCACACATCTATTCTGACTTCACACACCTCCATTCTGTGACTTCACACACCTCCATTCTGATTTCACACACCTCCATTCTCTGACGTCAAACACCTCGATTCTGTGACTTCACACACCTCCATTCTATGACTTCACACACCTCCATTCTATGACTTCACACACCCCCATTGTGTGACTTCACACACCTCCATTCTATGACTTCACACACCTCCATTCTGTGAATTCACACACCTCCATTCTGAGTTCACACGCCTCCATTTTGTGAATTCAAACACCTCCATTCTTTGACTTCACACACCTCCATTCTATGACTTCACACACCTAAATTCTATGACTTCACAAACCTCCATTCTATGACTTCACACACCTCCATTCTGTGACTTCACACACCTCCATTCTATGACTTCACACACCTCCATTCTGTGACTTCACACACCTCCATTCTATGACTTCACACACCTCCTTTCTGAGTTGACACACCTCCATTCTATGACTTCACACACCTCCATTCTGTGACTTCACACAACTCCATTCTATGATTTCACACACCTCCATTCTATGACTTCACACACCTCCATTCTATGACTTCACACACCTCCTTTCTGAGTTGACACACCTCCATTCTATGACTTCACACACCTCCAATTTGACTTCACACACCTCCATTCTATGACTTCACACACCTCCATTCTGTGACTTCAAAAACCTCCATTCTATGACTTCACACACCTCCATTGTGACTTCACACACCATCATTCTATGAGTTCACACACCGCCATTCTGACTTCACTCACCTCCATTCTATGACTTCACACAGCTCCATTCTGACTTCACACAGCTCCATTCTATGACTTCGCACACATCTATTCTGACTTCACACACCTCCATTCTGTGACCTCACACACCTCCATTCTATGACTTCACACACCTCCATTCTATGACTTCACACACCCCCATTGTGTGACTTCACACACCTCCATTCTATGACTTCACACACCTCCATTCTGTGACTTCACACACCTGCATTCTATGATGTCACACACCTCCATTCTATGACTTCGCACACCTGCATTGTGACTTCACACACCTCCATTCTATGAGTTCACACACCTCCATTCTCACTTCACACACCTCCATTCTATGACTTCACACACCTCCATTCTGACTTCACACACCTCCATTCTATGACTTCACACAACTCCATCTGACTTCACACACCTCCATTCCATGACTTCACACACCTCCATTCGATGACTTCACACACCTCCATTCTTAGACTGCATGCACCTCCATTCTATGAGTTCACACACCTCCATTCTGTGACTTCACCCACCTTTATTGTTTGACTTCACACACCTCCATTCTTTGACTTCACACACCTCCATTCCATGACTTCACACACCTCCATTCTATGAGTTCACACACCTCCAATCTATGATTCACACACCTCCATTTTGACTTCAGACACCTCCATTCTTTGACTTCATACACCTTCATTCTCACTTCAGAAACATCCATTCTATGACTTCACGCACCTCCATTCTATTACTTCACAAACCTCCGTTCTGTGACCACACACCTCCATTCTGAGTTCCCACACCTCCATTCTGTGACTTCACCCACCTCCATCCTGATTTCACACACCTCCATTCTGACTTCACAAACCTAAATTCTTTGACTTCACACACCTCCATTCTATGATTTCATAGACTTCCATACTACGAATTCACACACCTCCATTCTATGATTTCACACACCTCATTTCTGCGTTGACACACCTCCATTCTGTGATTTCACACACCTCCAATTTGACTTCACACACCCCCATTCTATGACTTCACACACCCCCATTGTGACTTCACACACTCCATTCTATGAGTTCACACACCTCCATTCTGACTTCACACACCTCAATTCTATGGCTTCACACAGCTGCATTCAGACTTCAGACACCTTCATTCTGTGACTTCACACACCTCCATTTTGACTTCACACACTTCCATTCTTTGACTTAACACACCTGCATTCTGTGACTTCACACACCACCATTGTTTGACTTCACACACCTATATTCTTGGACTTCACAAACCTCAATTCCATGACTTCACACATCTCCATTTTATGAGTTCACACACCTCCATTTTGACTTCACACACCTCCATTCTATGACTTCACACACCTTCATTCTACCTCAGAAACATCCATTCTATGACTTCACACACCTCCATTCTATGACTTCACAAACCTCCATTCTGTGACTTCACACACCTCCATTCTGAGTTCACACACCTCAATTATGTGACTTCACACACCTCAATTCTCACTTCACACACCTCCATTCTATAGCTTCACACAATTCCATTCTACGACTTATCACACCTCCATTCTTTGACTTCACACACCTCCATTGTGAGTTCACACACCTCCATTATGTGAGTTCACACACCTCCATTCTGTGACTTCACACACCTCCATTCTGTGACTTCACACACCTCCATTCTATGATTTCTCACACCTCCATTCTATTAATTCACACACCTCCATTCGGTGACTTCACACATCTCCATTCTATGACTTCCCACATCTCCATTCTGTGACTTCACACACCTCCATTCTGAGTTCACAAACCTCCATTCTGTGACTTAACGCACCTTCATTCTGTGACTTCACACACCTGCAATCTCTGAGTTCACACACCTCCATTCTATGACTTCACACACCTCCAGTCTTTGACTTCACACCCCTCCTTTCTGTGACTTCACAAACCTCCATTCTATAGCTTCACACACCTCCATTTTGACTTCCCACACCTCCAATTGAGTTCACACACCTCCATTCTGACTTCACACACTTCCATTCTATGACTTCACACACCTCCGTTCTGTGACTTCACACACCTCAATTCTGTGACTTCACACGCCTCCATTATGACTTCACACACCTCCATTCTATGACTTCACACACCTCCAATCTATGAATTCCCACACCTAGATTCTGTGACTTCACACACCTCCATTCTGAGTTCACACACCTCCACTCTGTGACTTAACACACCTCCATTCTGTGACTTCACACACCTCCATTCTGAGTTCAAACACCTCCATTCTGTGACTTCACACACCTCCATTCTGACTTCACACAGCTCCATTCTGTGACTTCACACACCTCCATTCTATGACTTCACACACCTCCATTCTGTGACTTCACACACCTACATTGTGACTTCACAGACCTCCATTCTATGAGTTCACACAAATGCATTCTGAATTCACACACCTCCATTCTATGACTTCACACACCTCCATTCTGACCTCACACACCTCCATTCTGACTTCACCCACCTCAATTCTGTGACTTCACACAACTCCATTCTATGATTTCACACACCTCCATTCTATGACTTCACACACCTCCATTCTATGACTTCACTAACCTCCTTTCTGAGTTGGCACATCTCCATTCTATGACTTCACACACCTCCAATCTGACTTCACACACCTCCATTTTATGACTTCACACACTTCCATCCTGTGACTTCAAAAACCTCCATTCTATGACTTCACACACCTCCATTGTGACTTCACACACCATCATTCTATGAGTTCACACACCGCCATTCTTACTTCACTCACCTCCATTGTATGACTTCACACAGCTCCATTCTGACTCCACACAGTTCCATTCTATGACTTCGCACACATCTATTCTGACTTCACACACCTCCATTCTGTGACTTCACACACCTCCATTCTGATTTCACACACCTCCATTCTCTGACGTCAAACACCTCGATTCTGTGACTTCACACACCTCCATTCTATGACTTCACACACCTCCATTCTATGACTTCACACACCCCCATTGTGTGACTTCACACACCTCCATTCTATGACTTCACACACCTCCATTCTGTGAATTCACACACCTCCATTCTGAGTTCACACGCCTCCATTTTGTGAATTCAAACACCTCCATTCTGTGACTTCACACACCTCCATTCTATGACTTCACACACCTAAATTCTATGACTTCACAAACCTCCATTCTATGACTTCACACACCTCCATTCTGTGACTTCACACACCTCCATTCTATGACTTCACACACCTCCATTCTGTGACTTCACACACCTGCATTCTATGACCTCACACACCTCCATTCTATGACTTCGCACACATGCATTGTGACTTCACACACCTCCATTCTATGAGTTCACACACCTCCATTCTGACTTCATACACCTCCATTCTATGCCTTCACACACCTCCATTCTGACTTCACACACCTCCATTCTATGACTTCACACAACTCCATCTGACTTCACACACCTCCATTCCATGACTTCACACACCTCCATTCGATGAGTTCACACACCTCCATTCTTTGTCTTCATGCACCTCCATTCTATGAGTTCACACACCTCCATTCTGTGACTTCACACACCTTTATTGTTTGACTTCACACACCTCCATTCTTTGACTTCACACACCTCCATTCCATGACTTCACACACCTCCATTCTATGAGTTCACACACCTCCAATCTATGATTCACACACCTCCATTTTGACTTCAGACACCTCCATTCTTTGACTTCATACACCTTCATTCTCACTTCAGAAACATCCATTCTATGACTTCACGCACCTCCATTCTATGACTTCACAAACCT